>VMKM01000814.1:0-233328 GCA_008360985.2 Macquaria ambigua
CACACTAGCCTGCATGTGTCTTTATTTGACATGAACAAAGGAGATGGGAAGAAAGCAGAGGATAAAATTAGTTTTAAATGGAAATGTGTTGTGGTGAGGTGAGCAAAGGAAGGTGGGGGGCAGGAGACAGAAAGGGGGGGGGGGTGAATGGAAGCAAAAGAGGGAAGGAGGGACTGAGGGGTCATGAGGAGATAGAAGAGGGAGTAGGCAAGAAAAGAAGGGAAATGGGAGGCTTGAAGGAAGGGAAGGAATGGTGAAGAAGGAGAGAGGAGGAGATCAAGCTCAGCTATCAAGCTCCTCTTCTGTGGAACCAGATCCCAGTTTGTGTACGGGAGGCAGACACCCTCCTCACATTTAAGAGTAGGCTTAAGACTTTCCTCTTTGATAAAGCTTATAGTAGTGCTGACTCAGGTGACCCCCGAGCCACCCCTTAGTTATGCTGCTATAGGCCTAGACTGCCGGGGGACTTCCTATGATGCACTGAGCTCCTCTCTCCTCCCCTTCCTCTCCATCTGTACGCCCTCATATCCCATCAATGCTTGTTACTAATTCAACTTCTTCCCGTAGTTGTGTGCTTTCTCTCCTCTTTCTCTCTCCTTCTGTTGCTTTCTGCAGGTGTTTCTGCCTCCGGAGCTGTAGAGTCTGGATCTATGGTTGCAGCCACCTGCTGCCCCCTGTAAATATAAAGAGTCGGTCTAGACCTGCTCTACTCGAAAAAGTGCCCTGAGATAACTTTGTTATGATATGGCGCTATATAAATAAAACTGAATTTAATTGAATTGAATTGAGATTGTGGGATAAATTAAGAACTTAAAGAACAAAATAATTAGGAAAGTACTGAGGAGGAAGCATTAAGGAGGGAAGGAGGGAGCAATAAGGACACAGGCTGTAGTCATGAAAGGAAGAAAAAAGAGCAAAATTGGGTGGGAGGGGTGGAGGGAGAGAAGGATGAAGGGAAGCAAAAGGAGGGGAAGGATGGAGAAATAAAGGATGAGAGAGTGATGAAGAGAATGAAAGATTTGCAAAAGGAGGATGGGAAGGTAAAAGAAAAAAAGGAAATAAAGGGATTGAGCAATTTAAGGGGAAAGGGGGATGAAGGAATGAAAGTAAGGAGGATGACAAGGGAGAAAGGGCATGGGGGAAACAAGGGAATTGTAAGCACATAAGTATATTTTAAGGCAGAGCTGCAGAAAGCCAGCAGTATCATCAGGCAGGGGTGACCCGACCACCTAAAGAGAAACAGAGGGAGATTAAAAGAAAACAACAGAAGAGAGGAATAAATGATGATAAATGATGAAAAGAAACACAGAGAAGCAGAAAACCAAAAAGAGGAAGTGTGTGTGTAGGTGCCAGGCAGCAGAAACTAGAGAGCTAATGAGACATAAAGAAAGAAAAGAGAGGGTGAAAACATGAGGAGAAAAACATATGGACACCCGTAGAGAACAAAGGAAGGATGAGAGAAAAAGAAAGAGCATCACTGAGTCATAATGTTACCAAGATAAAAGCATGAAACAAAAAGGGAAAGTAACCTGCAGAGGAGGGAAACTGGAGAGATTGGAAGTAGTTATACTGTGTCCTACAGAAACCACGCTATTGTGGGTTATATCTTAAGTTAATTATTTTAGAATTAAGGTAAATGAAAGGTTTTGGTTTCTGAACAAATGAGCGATAACTGCCTATGAGATGTGATTTGCCTTCATTTCCTTTTGAGGGCGATCATCTTTTTTCATTTTCAAGATAGATTAATGCTTTGGCATCATTCAATCTGGATCCCTTTAGGCTCTGATGATTTTAGTCCATCTCACCTTCATCGCGGTGATAGAGTTTAATTTACAATAAAGCTTGACATTCAACATTTAACCTCACCCTCGCTACCTTCCCGCCGGACATCTGCTCATTATATACTATTTGTCTTTTTCTGCCCACTTCTTTTAATGTCAGACACACTGTGTCATCTTTCACAGTGGTAAAGGGAGAGAGGCCAGGCAGCACGAAACTGAAAATTTTCACCTGCAGTGATGATGAGCTGGCCATGACCGGGATTATTCATCATTACTCACTCTGCCTGACGCGGCGATGACACAGTGAGACACTGTTTGTGCTCATATGAAAGGTTTTACTTATTACAGTTACATCACAGTCTGGGTAAGTTTAGTTTACTTGCATACAACATGAAGACCATTCATTTTTCTTAACCTGCTAATTCCTGTTCACAGTCTGAAGCATTTTGAACTAGTTAGAAATTCAGGAAACAGCCTCGACAGGTCACCAGTCAACTACAGATGAACAAACACAGATGTGGGCAATTTTGGCAAATTGTGAAATGTGATAAATTTTTTGCCCCCTACTTTGGTGTCAAAAAAATAAGAATTTAGCAGATAAGTGAGCTAAAACTGATAAGAGGCTACCACCGCTCCGAATATGTTGCTGCTGCATTGCCGTAACTTCATGAACAGTCGCTCTAAAGACGATATAAAGCTCATGCTCTCATGCTGTCGGCCTTGGGAACAACAACCAAGGTGAGATGGCTTTTTCTCATGCTTCATGTTTTTCAAAGCCAAACTCTTCGCAAATTTGTATTATTATCTTAATGTCAGAGGATTTTCCACCCAGAAAAGGATACATATTCGACAGACATAGGGATCCCTGACTTTGGTGAAACGAAAATTATTAAAGTCCAACCGAAATCATATTTAGTCATCCCTTTTTGCAGTCCAAAAATAATGTCAATGTTTTTAAATGTCTTGTTAATAGTTTTTTATTATTAAAAGGAAGAAAAAAAAAAGAAAAGAAAGGTAATTGGGGAAATATCAGAAATGGTCCTTTTCTGTCTCTGGTGACTGGAGGGGCGTGTCTGTGTTTGATTGACAGCAGGTGGCAGGCTGAGCTCAGGTACTGGTGACAGGACAACAAAAGAAAAAGTAAATAAACTTCGCCCACATGTCATGGGCAGACAGCGTGTTGTTGGTGGTATTGAAGAGTAAGGACCACACCAGCATCTAGCATGCTGTTTAATGTGCTGCAGCCCAGCAGCTAATTAGCTATCCAGCCTGCAAACTGACGTTAGCAGTGCACTTTTCTCTGGTGAATGTTTGTTTGGTGGCTCATTCAACAAGCTAAGTTGCAGGACAAGATATGTGTTCATGTTTGTAAGTTCGATAAAAAAGGTGACTTTAGCAGGAAAGCTAATGTTGGTTGTTTTTCAAAGTCTGTGGCGCTTGTGTTGTGACGTTACTGCTTTATGCAAATACGGTTTAAAATTAAGCAATTTGATTGGCTGTATGGAAACAAGTTCCCCTTCTACATAGAGGGTAAACGGTATTCTGATGTATTAATGCAAAACTACGGGGTGCCATCGTGAAACCAAAAAATTTAAAATATACATTTTTAGCTTTTGGTTTCTGATTTTATTTTTTCAAAGGAAAATAGATATGCACACCTTAGCAGACAAAAAGATAATTTAATAAATTGAATTTTAGTTGGACTTAAAAGATACTTCATTCTTATATCTTATTTATACTGTATCTGCACAAAATATAGATAATTGTTAGCTTCAATCCAAAAAGATATATAAATCCTTATTCACCAGAAAAGCCTATATCAGACTTCAGTTGTTAGCGTCCACACCAAATGTTATAGTGTGTGACAGGCGTCTGTGCAGCATCACATAGTAGGTTAGAACATAAGCTAACACAGCACGGCTCAGCACGGCTCAGCTATGGAAGGCAGCCTGAATACCCTGCAGTCATGTGAAAGCTGTTGCCAGTTAGACCGAGTGAGAAATGTGTTTTTTAAATGATTGCCATTCCATTATTCATTTAACCAGCATTCTGCACTTATTACACTTGTTGAATAATGTAAGATGATAAATAATTTACTATGAGATAAAAATGGCTCCGGTTTTAACTGTGGGCTCACAATTAGCTGAGAGTATACGACGAGTGAGTAACAGACATTGCAAGAGAAGAGAGTAAAAGAGAGAGAGAGAGAGACCTTTGTTAGAAAATGAGCAAGTAAAATAGGGTTTTAACTACGCAAAATAATAAGGTTGTAAATTAGGTTGGTTTTTAATGACAGAGACAGAGTGAAAGAGAGATAGGCTGAGAGAGAGAGAGAGTTTGGGATTAAATCTGAATGAATGAATGTGAAAGAGAGACAGAGGGAGTCTATGTTTAGCCACTCAGCAAGATCAAGCCGACAGTTCACCATGTCACCCTATGTGCAGACCTTTGTGACTGAAGTGCAAAGTCAAAAATGTTCAACCACCACAGAAATTTCACTGCTGTTGGAAAGTTTCATCTGTGTACATATTAGCCTCAGGTTGTGCCGCTCGTGTAGTTTCATCTAAGTAAATCTAAAACCCCTCAAGACATTTTGCAATTGAAATGACCATGAGATTAATTTGCTGCAGAATTAATGTGAACATTTTATTAAACTTTTAAAAAGTTGTAAGATTTCTTTCAAATGTAACATTAAAGACATAACAGAGGTAGAGGAGTATTCAGGTCTTGTGAGGGCTTAAAACCTCTGTATTTTCAATCTAAAGATTTGCAAACTCTCTTTGATGGGTTTGGTCATTTTAGAACTTTCCTCAACCTTCATCACGTGAAATGCAGCGCTCAAACATTACAAGTACTGTAAAAAAAAAAAAAAAAACACAACCGACAGCAAAATCTTTGCAGATGTCACAAAGATTACTTTGTAATGTGAACGGCGTATTTCTACTGTTTGACTGACGATCGGCGCAATGGAGGATAAAATCATTGTTGTTGTGATAACTTTGTGCAGTGTTTTGGCATTTGAAAAGCCTTCAAATTCATTGATCTGTTACTCAAAACGGCCCAAGTGGATCATATTTCATGTCTCACCGGTACATGAAGCAACACGCCCCCACTAACATAGCACCTCACATTTATTTATATATATTTTTTTACAGAGCTGTATTCGGTCTGAACGCCCGGTAAAGGTGAGGCTGTTTGCCATCTTTGTAAAATGCAACTGCCTTAGAGTAACATTACCACGACAACAAATCAGAGGAATCAATCTGATAGCTTGTCACCCAAGTGAGGGAAGCGGAGGCATGGCAAAATGAATGCAACGTCAATTCTACAGCATAGTTTAGGATTAGGCTAAATGGGTTATGTTCGAATTAATTAAAATGAATTACGTGTTCATCCAGTTGAATGTCTTGAAACTAGACAGCAGTGGAAATTGATAAAGCTGCAGTAAAACATGATCCCTTACAGTGCACACAAGCAGAAAGAGAGAAACACACACACACCACTTGTGAATTATTACACATACTCAAACACTCATAACAACACACAACAACACTGCATCCAGGAGATATTTTTATTTTTGGTCATGGCCAAACCAGATCAATACTGAACACAGAGAGGACGCGTCATATTTCTCTATCCATCCAGAATGACTCACGCAGCATAAACCAGCAGTCTTTTTTAAACATCCTGTTTATGATGCATGACTTAAATCCAATAGTTAATGGCCGCTGAGCTACAGGAGAGAATTTCCCTTTAGCAGAAACACTTTTCAATAAATGTCCAATAGAAGCGCTTTGTCCTCGAAAGACCTCAGTGCGATCTCCTCAGATGACATAGTAACCTTTCCTCGAATCAGGACGGCCATTTTGAGCCGGCTGAAAGTTGGAATGTACAAGAATAAGGGTTTAAAGTTGAGGAAGTTAAGTTGACTATTCCTAAATTAACCGTGTGGTTATTATTGTAACCATGACAACAAAGTAGTAATTTTAAACAAAACCACGATGTTTCCTTAAACCTAACCAAGTCGTTTTTGTCCCTAAATCTAACCAAACCTTAACCATAGCGTTGTTATAAAAAGTCATAAAATGGATTTATTTTTCATCGGTTTTGGAGGGCACAGACAAATTTTGTTGTACGGGGCGTCAGATCAGAAAACACTAAGAGTCATTTTAATGACTTTGGCGATTCACTTTTCATCTAATGCCACCATCAGGTCAAATTTTCACTTTGCTCAACTGTTTTGTTTATGACCAAATACCCAAAAAACTAACAACATTCCCATCAGCCTCAGCTGTACTTTGTGTTTAGTGCTAATTAGCAAATGTTAGCATGCTAACATGCTAAACTAAGATGGTAAACATGGTAAACATTATAACTGCCAAACATCAGCAAGTTAACATTGCCAATATGAGCATGTTAGCAAGCTGATGTTAGCATTAAGCTCAGTACAGCCTCACAGAGCTGCTGGCATGGCTGTAGACTCTTAGTCTTGTAACCTTACAGGACAGGATTGAAATTACAAATGATTTCCATTATTACTACAAATTGTTAGCGTAGCCATTGGGGCTAACTTTACGGGAAAGCTCTACTTGTGATGTCACATTACATAAACTCCCTCCCCCTCCCTCCATTTTCTCTCCTCTGCAGCTTGACTGCTTTTAACCCTTAAGCAATTCCAGAACACTCAGCTCTGATAGTTTTAACTCAGCCTGCTGCAAAAACTGTCCAAGGGATTGCAAATCTGCCACGTTAAATCCCTCGTTTTCACTAAAATATAGATGGCAATATGTTGTATAGTTTTCCTTTGATAACACTAATCTTGCACAATTTAAGATGAGGGTTTGGCTTCTTCTTCTTCACCATTTTCTTCTTCTAAATGCACCTTCCTGAAAAACAGAGACATGCAGTGAAATCTACAGGAAGGTTTTGAAAGCCTTTTCTTGGCAGCAACGTCAAGTGTAAAACCTTGACCTCACTGCACACTGGTGTGTCAGGGTCATTGATGAGTTCTGTGAATTTAATTAACCATTGTGAAAGCCTATCACTGAAATGTAGAAGGGCATTCCCCAGATGATACTCCTCTGTGTGAAGAGGGCTTTAGGAAGAAGAAAGTGGATGGGGGGATGGAGAGCTCCTCCAGTAAGTATGAAAATGTCTGTACCTTTTAATATCACAGCAGTTTGTTAAAGCAGTATTCATAGATCTTTTTGGCCACTTGGGGGCAGCATAACAAGCTAAAAACACAACACTGACTTATTATCACCATATATAGTTAATATGGTAAACATGTTAACAGACCCAGTGGACACAGAGCAACATTAGCATTCATTAAGAGTCATGTTCACTCTCCTTCTAGCTTTGTTTTGGTCTCCACCAACTCCTGAGAGAAATATCTGGCTCTTTAGCTGCTAAATGCTCCACTATGTTCTCCAGCTAGTTGTTAACTTGTCTGGCAGTTTGGTGCTGGCTTTGCTCAAAACTGCTGCCTGCTGCAGCTGCAAACGACGCTGATGAGAGTGGTGAGAGTGAACCAAAACAGAGGGCCATAAAGACAAAACAATGAGCTGAAAGACACTAAAATGCTAAAATGTACTGTAGATCTGAGGGAAACTACAGAGTTGGGTGATAATTCTCTGTGGGTTTGTCGCCACGAGTGACCACTTTCACATCACACAGTCATTTGATTAATTGTTAATACAAACATATTGATTAGTGCAACTTTAACAGGAGTACTGAAGAACTGAAAGGCTCCATTTAAAAATAAGAAGATATTGTTTTGCTGTATGTTGTTTTTATAGGATGGTCAGTGGGCATCTGATTGTAGCGTGTATGTTGCTTTACCGCTAATTGTATTACTAATTATTGTAATTTGTTTTGTTTTACTTTTTATTTATTTACTATTTTTAATGAAGTATTATTATATACCTGCATATATTTTTTTAATGGTATTTGTACCTGTCTTAAGACTGATCTACGTATTTGTATTCAATAAAAGTGTTGTAGTTCTTTTTATCTACAACCCTGTTTAATATTAATATTTAGTTATGCATTTATTTTTATATTGAGCATCTCCAATAAAACAGGTGGGAGTTCAGAGCCTTGCTTAGAGCCACCTGTGTATTGGAAAATGTTTTCTAAATATGTTTAGCCCTTTCATAGTAAACAGTGTAATGAGTAAGCCCTGGCCTGCAGAAGAAACCAGACTGAGGAGCGTTAGCAGGCTGATAAAAGTGGGACCGTGCAGAGCTGAGGGCATTGCAGCTGAACATTAAAGTTACTTTGAACTCCTGTAACTTTAATTCTCTTTGACATGGAGGGATGTAGCTGTAAGCCACACCATGTACACTACAATTAAGATCAGTGAACCACAACTACCATAAAATAATCCTGTTATCCTCTCTCCGTCCATCTGTCTGTCTGTTAGCTTGGCTGGAAGCACTGGTTTTCCCCACTTACGGTCAGGGACAGTGAAAGGTCATTGGACCACCAGCAACATATTCAGACATTGGAGACCAGTATTGTGCAAGGAGGACTGGACAAAATCAGTGTGAATTACACATTTATTTATGAGGTACAAATGCATAATGAAGAAAAACTGCACATCTTCGCAGAATTACCTGTCTGTGTTGCCAAATTTGCAAAAGCGCTGAGCTTAAATCACTTTGTAACTTCTGGGACTAACTCTGATTGATGGTCTTTTGCTGGAAGTGTAACGCTCTCTGCGAGAATAATTTTAAACATTTATTTACAAGGAAAAGGTTGACTGAGCATGTTTGCTCCTTTTCAGCAACAACCTGCTTCATATTCACACAGATCCTCAGCTTTTTCATCAGGGAGCTGCCCCGAACGCCCACTGACTAACACTGTTTAGACACTGTGATCTGATTTATCAAGTGGAAGAAATATATGGCAGAATCATTAATGCACATTTGGCAGTGGATACAACATGACAAGATAACACGCAGATTTTTGCCCTTGGTGAAAGTCTTAGTCTTGATTTACAACGATAACATGAACCACACATCTGCACTAAAAAGAAGAGAAAAACAAAAAAAGGTAAATTAAATGCCTTCATACTAGTAATACAATAACATGCCACTTCGGTACTTCAATGTTTAATTTTAAGGAAGAGTCAGCTTCATAAACTGACCTTCAAGGTGACATTCAGTCAGAGCAGCTCAGTATAACCACAGACTGCTGACCACTGAGCAGCTGCAGTGGGGGTAGTTGCAGTGGACGTTACCTGCAGCCAGCAACCTTCGGGTCTAGTTTAACAAACCAACTGACATTTTGATAGTTCTGGTTTATTAAAACTTGTATATATATATATATATATATATATATATATAATAACATTTTACTCAACAATGTAATCTGGAAGCACTGTGACATGCCTATAACATGCAAAATACATGAGCAGTCAAGTGTTCAGACCATAGACTGTACATAAAGATGGACACGTGACAGCTCCCCAAAAGTGAAGCCAAAACATCTCGATCGCCCACTGGTGGCTGGCTGCAGTATAGGTCATAAACCCCACCTCATCCATGTTAGCGGATGGGACAACACGTCAAATACATTTTTCCCAAAGATGGTTTCTGTCATTTTAAGTAGTTCTTATCACACTGATGTTTGTTCAAGTGTTCATTTTTCTGATGGTATTAATTAGTTATTTGTTGCTATAAAAAGTGGGTGTGACGTCATGATTGACAACTGTTAGCGTGCTTGCTATTGGTCTGGGAGGATCTATGGGCAGGACCTCAATACGGATCACTACTGCGCAGACTCTGGCTCCAAATGACGTCACCAGCGCAAGATGGCAGCACCCATATCTGGGATATTTTGGCTTCATTTTTGTACAGTGGGAGGAAGTGGAGACGCGTCGTCCATCTTTATATACAGTCTATGGTTCAGACAGGTTGTAATCAAGCCAACAGTTTAGCCACATTATCTAGACCACGTTGTTTGGAGGTAAAACCAAACGTAAGAATACCCGTAACGTCGGTAATAAAACCTCACAGCAAAGTGTGAGTAGTATTTAAAGTTTAACCAGGAAGTCGGTCTGTGAACAGTGATGGACGTTTTCTACTGTTTGAATTGTTATTTGTTTACAATCTGTGTAATCGTTCATGTTCATTGCCTTATCTAACTTCTTTTTAGCGGTGTCACTGTGTTCCCGGGTTGTTCCTACATGAACACGAAACTGCAAAAATAAGACCCAGTTTGTAATAAATCAGAATGATCCTTTCAGTCAGACTGAAAGAAGTCAAATGTTGTGATTGACCTGGTTAGTATTTCATCTACAGTAACTACAGTATGTTTTTTTGCTTAGGGGATATTGTTAAATGAATCTGCAGTACAGCATATATAACTGTTACTATACATATTTATGAAAAGTCAGAGCAGCATAAGCTTTTACATGAACAAACTGAATGGCTCTTCCCTCTCTGCTGTTTTGCTGTCTGTCTATATATCTGCCCTCATCTCATTCTCTAGTTCCGGTCTTTTCTACATAAATGACAAGTGTTGTAATTACAGTCATGTTCCGTCTCCGTCTACAGTTTCACAGAGGAGCTCTGACAGCTGAGCAGGACTTTGACACTCCCTCGGCGCTGATGCTTCACAGCCTATCATTAAAACAGACTCCAGGGCGGGGACAAAGCTGGGGAGGGCACGTGTCATGTAACTCCTGACATTGTGATTTTGAATTTTGCTTGTAGTGATATTTCAATTACAAACCTATATTTTGTGCAGGGCAAGTCAGAGGAAGTTGCATGCTTTTTTCCCCCAGCATCGTTACAGGCACACTGGCAGTTAGAGGCTTCAGTGCCTTTCTCAAAGTGGATGCTTCCCATCGTAGGGGTTTTAAGTTTTAATACAGTTTTATCAACAGTCTCAACCTTCCAAGTCAGCGCTAACAAATGGGATCACTGCTGAGATCACTTACAGACTCTTCACTCAGTTTTATGTAGTGTTGCATTGAGTTATTGGCTCATATTTGACAGGAAATATACTTGATTGCTTAATGGCATGAAAAGGAGGCTGCTATAGCAGGCAAAACAGGAAAAACTGAGAGACTGAAAGTTCATTCGTGACCTTGGAAACAGTAGCTGACAAAACAATCTCACCACAAGGTCCATTTAATGGCAGTTCTGGTGCTTTCAGTTGTATCACACAATCATTCTCAACCAACTCATTCAACTCCATCTGCTGAGGAAGATTGCGTGATATCATCAAAAGCATCAGGACATCTACAAACTGGATCTTTATGTGAGATTGTCAAAAATTAACTTAGACAAGAAGTCCTTTAAGTGAACAGCAAAAAACAAAAATGAAAATTTGAGCATTTAAAATAGGATCACAGGCTTCAAAACAGCTAAAAATACAAAAAACTCTCATATCACTCTCCATATCTCCGATATGTTCAGCATAGGTAGCATAGTTACGGTAGCGTAGCTACCTAGCTATGTCTATTATAGGAGATATATATAAGATAGCAACAGAAAATTGGCCACACAAAAAAAGTGGGGATGAGATCAACACAGCTGTACAGGCTCTTGTAAGCGGACTTAGAGAAATAACAACTCTTAGATTGGCATATTTGTTCGATCATTGTGAAAAACTGCTCCTCAACTGCAACCTCTACCGCAGCTTCTGTGTCCACTGAAAATGAAGTTGGTCTGACAGACACATTCCTTGCTACAGATTGGTCAGGGCAAAACCAAACACTTCCAAGTTGAATCATCCCCCATTATTCCAATATCCTGATTCATTTTCATGATGATTAATCATCTGCCCCAAACCAGACTGTGACATCACCTCACCACTGCATTCATTTTCTTTCTGTTTTCATTTTTGAACTAAACCTCCTGCTTTGCGTAACCCAGTACAAACTCCCCTGTCACAGGTAATGAATGTCGGGCTTTGTTGTCAAGGAAACATTGTGAGCCGCTTTTGTGTCGACTTTATTCAACATTTTATACAAAGCTTTCTGCCTACCTAAAGCTGTAATTTGGAGAGATGGTGAAAGCAGCTTTAATGGTGGCCTCAAACTGAGACCTCAGTTCCGGTAGAGCCTGAAAAACATGTTTTCATCTCTTATTCTGAGGAGAATTACGTCTATGAAGCACATTTTGTACTTTGTACTCTCTCATAAACACACACACACAAACATCCACATATATATACTGAAATTTGTACTGTAATGAGGAACACAATCTTCCAGACTAAGGTACACATGTTCCTTCAAACACACACACACACACACACGCACACACACACACACACACACACACACACACACACACACACACACACACACACACGCACTCCACGACGCACACACACACACACACACACACACACACACACACACACACACACACACACACACACACACACACACAGTGCAAATACAATTTCGTTGTTGGACAAGGGAAACAGTTTTGGATGTTCTTGACTCCGCTCAGGGCAAATGATGTCATGATGCTGAAACAGTGCCCAGCACCAGATTCACTTAACTAAATAAACATCCACTCACACACTTACACAAACACACACACACACACACACACACACACACACACACACACACGCTAAAGAGTACTCAAGTAGACTGTCTCTTCTTTAAATGTTGCACACAAACAGGGTATTTATTGCTCAATTTCTCTCTCTCTCTCTCTCTCTCTCTCTCTCTCTCTCTCTCTCTCACACACACACACACACACACACAAAAACACACACACATGCAACCATCACCATTAGTCATTTATGGTCTGAGCTATTTTAACTGCCAGGACAGCAAACAGCATACTGCAGGGAAGGCGCCTATCATGCCATCTGCTGATGCTCTGTGGATGCCATAAAACATCTCAAACATTGAGGTGATAAACCTTCTTGGTTCCCGTTCACACACACACCCACACACACACACACCCACACACACACATAGACACACAGACGAACAGCCTTTTCAGATTCTTCTTATTTTCAGATGGAACTAATTTGACCTTTCAGCCATTTTCAGCTCTGCCACAGTTCAGTGCAGCATGATAATGGCAAGATGTCCTTTACTCTTGTCAAACACACACACACACACACACACACACACACACACACACTTATATGCACGTACACTCATACACATTCACATGGTTCATTTCATTTGTAATACCTTGTTCTTTTGATGGCATATATAGTCTCTTTCCCTGATTTTATGGCTTACAGGGCTCTCAGCAGCAGCACGCCTGAGTGATCACTCATCACCTGGGACAGTGATTTAGAAGGTCTATCACTAGGTGCTATGCACACACACACACCCACATACACACTCCTACCTATACATACACTAAAGCAGGAGAGATCACATGCACACACACACACACACTGCTGCCACCATGTCCTCAGGGACAGACCTAAGCAGGTGAGGGGAGACTAATGTAATGTAAAAAATAAGAAAGAAAAACACATATGGTCTCTGTGGAGACGGCAGGAAAGGAGGAAGAATGATAATGAAGAAGACAAAAGACAGGGACTTGATGCGGCAAGATCAAAACGTCCTCCACCAGTACAAAAGGTATCAATTATTGGATTTGACAATCACCCTGAGAGCCAGTAGCCCTAATAATTCTACAGTTTCAATATTTGTAGTTTTCATTCTAGCTCTGTAATCGGGGACAGGCCTCTCTTAGCTGATATTGGCTGATTGATCAATCCTTCCATTTGCCATTTTGTGAAGCTCTTTGCCATCATGCCCTGTGCTATGTTGTCAATACAAAGCTGCCTATGGGGTCGTGTCCACACTAATGCAGATAAATGTGAAAATGCCATTTACAGTATGTCTTTAATGTTTTCCATCAACACTGAAATGCTAAAACAGTAGAAATGTGCTTAAATCTCTTCTTCCCTCACTATCGGGTGAGAATAGGGCACAACATTATTTATGGTGATTTGATCAAGGTTTATAAAGTGCTACCTGCTAACCGAGGCTAATTGTAATATCTGGGCTGCATGTATCACATATGTTTTGCTTGGTGCTGGCTGAGCTAATGAAAACGTGTTTGTTCCACCTCTTTGTGTGACAATTAGGTATTTTCAAAATTGTCCCGTTTTTTGAGAAGATCTTCGTGGTCAAAAAGTTTAGTTTGAATGGAAGGTCAAAAAAGACAAAATAAGTCAATCATTTGGAGTGGACAGCATGCAGCAGCAGGGGGATACAGCCATACATTATTAAAAACAAAGGTGTTCTAACTGTCATGCTGTCATGTGTCATCCTGTTACGGTCTCAGTGCCGCCCATGATGATACTGTTGTAATTGTTGCCTGATGATAACCAAACTCCAACTGTTTTTTGGCACTACCTGCAGCTCATAAATGGGTTTTGGCATGAAAATGCAGTGTGGAGAATGATGGGGCCATTCAGAATAATAAGAGGCTGCATGATTTCCATCTGGGACAACAGGTGAACACAATTAACTACCTGGCAGGACGGAAAACCAGAGGCACACTGAGCAAAAGATCACAGAGGAATCCTGCTCTGGCTCTGAGTTCCCATGCTACAAATCACACTGACTTCATACATGACAATATATTGCATCTGTTTTCTTAATGTACATTCATCACTGCTGGGGACACACAAGATCTGTTATGGTTGAGGCTGTTCTCCTCTCTCCCTTGTCTGTTTCCGTGTGCGTGTATGTTTGTGTGTGGCTGGGCGGGGCATTTGCTCCTCACTTCGCACCTGAGCAGCTGGGGCTGATCCACCAATCATCTTCCTGTCTTCAAATACCAGGCCCTGCTCTCCACTCATCGCCAGATCGTTCAGTCAACCAGGATGACTTCCGAGTACCTGGTCTCCCGTGATCCCGCCTAACCATCTGCAAGCCTGTCTGTTCAAGAATCATCTGCCTGCCCCGCCAGCTTGGCCTTCCACGTGCCGTGCAATCCAGTTCCTCAACCTGCCTGGATCTCCACCGTGCTCCGCCTCCCGCCTGAACTCAGCACTGGTCCCGGATCATCCCTGTACCTCTCCCCCTCCCTGCTACCTCAGTTGTTCGAATAAACTTGCTTAAGAACCATCACGGCCTAGTCTGTCGTTCTGCTCATTGGGGTCCTACTAGCCTCCATAACAAGATCACTTTTAGAAATACTGTGTCTTGTGAAAAAGTCCTACAGTCTTCATGAGGCAAGTCACTGGTTTGAGCATGTTAGAGTGAGGATATAGTTTAGGTTAAATGTCACAGTTTCAGCTGCAGATTGTAATGCAGCAGCCTTTGTCTTGTTGATGTGGTTATGGGTAGGTTTTTCAGCCAATCTTCTTTGGCCAAAGCCTGCTTTAAATGATGCTGTATGTCACAGGCCATAATCGAACGCGCTACCAAAAGATCTTACTTGAAAGCAAACAAAAGAATAAAACAAACTAGTTTTGTAGAGGTTTTAGCTTTGGGCTAAGAACAAGTCCATCTACATTGACTCTAGTCATTACCCATGAATATTGCCTTTGTTGGATATATTATCCCATCATATTTGAGAAAGAGGGGAGCAGGAGTTATATAGTCAGAGAGAGAAATACATTTAAAGCCCTGAGTGTGTGGGAGCCATTAGCCATAGAGCCATGTTATTATGTGCGTGTCACCTCAATGATAAGTGGAGCTATTGTGGGCACAGTATATGTGGTATTTATACAGGACTATTAGAGTAAAGGCAGAACATCAGGGTTTTTTTTTGAGCATTGTGTTATTAAAGCCTTTTCATTGTACAGTACCAGTCAAATGTTTCCAAACATTTGACTGGTACTGTAGGTCTAAATGATCTATTCACTGTGTTTATCAAACCAGATGACCTTTTTGCTAAAGATACAGTAGAAAAAAAGTCAATCTGCTATTTTCTTAGGTCACTTATGGTGATATGTGCATGGCCTGTCCAAGCCAATAAGCCCTTTTTGATATGGAATAGTCATCAGCTGACAGTAGATAAACAGTTTTACTTCAAATCTATCCACTTTCTGGGAGGCTATGGTAGATATATAGCTTATTTATTGTATAATCCTGTTTATTGACAAAAAGTTTTATGCTTTAAGGGAATTAAAAAACTTCAAGGAGGAATTTCATGAAATTTGATGTTCCCATTCTACTTTCAAGGATCAATATATCTTCATTTGCATGAAAATACGCTTTCCGCCAGGCATGTAAAATAATAATGTGTCAACTTTTGAACATTTATTGTACTTTATGATTAAAGATTCTGCCTCTGAATGGTGGCAAAACAGAAAAATGTCTGTCAAAATCTGTACTCAGTATGACTAATGTACAATATGAACAGCCTTTCCACCATTTCAATGTCATCGTCTCATTTGGTCCGACCAGGACATTTTGAGTGGTTATTAAGCATGACAGCTCAGAAAAAGTGCTGTAATTCTGCTAGATGAAGTCCTTTGCTGTGTGCCAGTATACCTTTGTCTGCATACATCCACTTGTGTAAGTACATGTGTGCATGCACGCATGGGGATATGTGTGAGCTCACTATTGCTAATGAGTGTATTCTGGTCAGACCAAGGGAAAAGATGTTCAGTATAATTATACATGAAATCCGAATCAAACGTCACGCTTCACTGATGGTCGGGAAAGATGATAAAATGATAATCAAATGAGCAGTGCAGGATAAAGGATTTGACAGGCATTTAAAATTGCAGGGCATACAGTATGAGGCTAAAGATGGAGGGGTAGGGACAGTGAAAACAAAGAGTGTGTTTAAAGAAAATTACTCCTTTTTAGCCATGTTAGCGGCGTGGCTCATGTAGGGTAATGTCTGTTTGTCGGATGGTCCTCCACTTTGGCCCAGACTGAAATATCTCAACAATGGATGGATTTCCATGGAATTATGTACAGACTTTCATGGTCTCCAGAGGATCACTCCACTAAGCCCCACCCACCAAACCCACAATTTTGACCAGCAGCAGAAGGAATCAGTTCCCCTGTAAAACCTTATCCCTTGTAGTGCTCACTCTGCACGGCGTGAGCCTCTCACTGAGACCCTGGTCCCTCCCGCCGCGATTTGTCTTCTCAAAGACGCCCCTCCAGCGCTCCGTGGCCGCAGAGCAGAGTGCCCTAGGCTGCAGAGGCAGCAGCAGGATGAGAGGCTAGTAGACCACATACATGCCACCGTCCCCCCTCAAAAGTTATTCCCCGCTGTCATCATGCCTCTTTGCCACTTGTCGAGCGCCATGGCATCAAACATAATGAGCCTGAAGCTCCGTGTGGAGCCGGGACCTGTTGTTTTGTACTATACACCACTATAGGCAAAAAAGGTACTGGAAATGTATCACAAGTTGCAGGATTTTCGGCAGGATTTTCTGCCATTGAATCAGGCTTTCACCGTCTGAAGGGCTGTGCACACGCATCTGCATTTGTAGCTCAGCCAATACGAACGCACACCAACAGATGGAAAACCATTGTAAAAACAACAAATACTGATCTTATATCTTTTCTCCAACACTCTCTGTCATGAGGTCTTTAATGCTGTAAATATAGTGCTAACTGTAGAGAAAGTTAGACATATCTATGGAACAATGTATTCAGATTCAGATAAAATTATTATTATTTTTTTTTTATTTTGGAATGAACAGAAAGAAAAGGGGGTTGAGTAAATTTGAGGAGGAGGAGGAGAAAGGAGTTATTGCCCAAAAGTTATATTCAATGTCTCAGAAGGCTTTACAGGCCCTTTGAGACATATGTCCAGCCCACGCTCTCTAAGAAGACAAGGAAAAACTCCCTGAAAGGGAAGAAACCTTGGGACAGGCAATTCAAAGAGAGATCTCCTCTCCACAGATGGCTGGAAGAGCAATAAGAGATGTAGATGGGGAAAATAGGGATGGGGTAGAGAGAGTTAAGGGTAGAGAGAGTTAGGGGTAGGAAGATGGAGTTAGGGGTAGAGAGAGTTAGGGGTAGGAAGAGGGAGTTAGGGGTAGGAAGAGGGAGTTGGGGTAAAGAGAGTTAGGGGTAGGAAGAGGGAGTTAGGGGTAGAGAGAGTTAGGGGTAGGAAGATGGAGTTAGGGGTAGAGAGAGTTAGGGGTAGGAAGAGGGAGTTAGGGGTAGGAAGAGGGAATTGGGGGTAGTTAGGGGTAGGCAATGGCAGTTTGTAGAGAGAGGTAGGGGTAGGCAGTGGGAGTTGGGTGGCATATTCTCCTCCAGTTTACTTGATTAACTGGAGGAATCTTTTCCTCAGAGAGGGTCTTTTAGGTTTCTTGGTGATGTTTTTCAGCTGCTGTTCTAGGCTGACAATCCTGTCCGTCATACCATCCCATCTCGTGTCCAGAGCTTTCTCCTTCTCCTGCAGGGTGTGGTGGATGTCGCTGATGGACTGGAGGAGACAGGACCTCTCCTCCTGCCACTGCAGCTGTTGACTCTCCAGCTCTCTCTGTGTCAGGGTCAGTGCAGCCTGCAGCTTGTTGTTCTCCTCTGTCTGCTGGGCCAGGCACAGGTCAAGTTCTTTCTGGCTCTCCTTTTGCCTCTGAAGATCTGTCTCCTTTTGCTGCAGCTTCTGGAGAGCCTCAGCTTCAGTGGTCTCTGAAAGCTGAAGCTCCAAGTCCACAATCTTGTTTACTCTCTTCAGCATAGCCTTCCCATGGAGAGCCTTGTTTCTTTGGAGCGTCTCCTTTAACTGCTCCACCTCAGCTGCTAAAGCCCCATTCTCCCTCTTGAGCTTGGTGGTCTGCTCTGCCTTTCTACTTCTGAGCTGCTGAAGCTCAAGCTCAGGGACGTAAATTATGGCCTGCTGGGGGGAAGCCTCTACCCCATCACAGGCCTTCGTCGGCGTTTCTTTTAACTGCTTCACCAGAGCTGCTAAAGCCTCATTTGCCCTCTCGAGCTTGGTGGTCTGCTCCGTCTCTCTGATCCCTGGCTGCTGAAGCTCGAGCTCAGGGATGTGAATTGTGGCCTGCTGGGGTGAAGCCTCAACCCCAGTACAGGGCTTGACCCTGCCGGCCTGCTGTGGTTTGGCAGGTGCACACTGAGGGGTGTGGTGGTGTGGTGCTATCCAAAGCTTTTTCTGTTGGACAGGTCCCCTTTTAAAATCAGTGGCTTTAACTTCGCCTGAAGGTGCTTTCAAAGGGGTGCGGTAGGGTGGTGGAGGTGTCCAGAGCCTTTTCTGTTTGACAGGGCCCCTTTTGAAATCAGTGTCCTTAACCTCCCCTGGATGTTCTCTCAGAGGGGTACGGTACGGTGGTGGTGGTGTCCAAAGCTTTTTCCTCTGGACAGGGCCCCTTGTTAGTTCAGTGGCCTCACAAGCCTGCTGTGTAGCACCTGAGGGTGTACCAGCTTGTTGTGGTACAACCTCAGGTGTAGCAGCCTGCTGTGGAGCCTCTTCGGATGTAGCACCCTGCTGTGGAGCCTCTTCCGTTGTAGCACCCTGCTGTGGAGCCTCTTCTGTTGTAGCACCCTGCTGTGGTGGCTCTTCTGGTGTACCACCCCGCTGTGGTGGCTCTTCCGGTGTAGCACCCTGCTGTGGTGGCTCTTCCGGTGTAGCACCCTGCTGTGGTGGCTCTTCCGGTGTAGCACCCTGCTGTGGTGGCTCTTCCGGTGCAGCACCCTGCTGTGGAGCATGCTCAGGTTTCCTTTTGAGGATGCAATAGTTGGGCACTGTCTCGGTTTTCGTGCAGTCCCGGTCCCGTCTCTCTGGCTGGCCCTTTTTGATGATACCCTGATGGGTTGGGGCCTTGACAGACTGCTGATGTTTAGCAGTCTCTGGAGGATTTACCCGTGCAGACATAGCTGCCTTGTTCTGTCTGCGGAGAGTGGAAATCCTTTTATTCCAGGAACCAAAGGTGACTGGTAAGTCCTCCAGTGGCTGGATAAAGTTTTTCTTCTCCTTGTTCTTGCCTTTTTTTCTTTGTTTGTCTTTGGTTTTCTCCATTGTGAAAACTTGACTCTTTCTGTTCACTCTGTCGAACTCTGTGTTTTTGTATTTGTGACTGCTCTGACTGAGTTTGTGGGAGTCTTAAAGACTAAAGATTCTAGAATGTGTCCTTTGATGAAGATCGAAGGAAACAGAATGGAATGTTTGTCCCTTTATGTTTTTCTAATTTATTTTTAAATGTTTACCATGGCAACCATGTGTTTCCCATTCTACTTTCAAGGATCAATATATCTTCATTTGCATAAAAATATGCTTTCCGCCAGGCATGTAAAATAATAATGTGTCAACTTTTGAACATTTATTGTACTTTATGATTAAAGATTCTGCCTCTGAATGGTGGCAAAACAGAAAAATGTCTGTAATGTCTGTAATCTGTACTCAGTATGATTAATGTACAATATGAACAGCCTTGCCACCATATCAATGTCATCGTCTCATTTGGAGGGTTGGATTTCCATGGAATTATGTACAGACATTCATGGTCCCCAGAGGATAGTCCCTACTGACTTTGGTGATCCCCTGACTTTTCCTCTAGTGCCACCATGAGGTTGGCATTAGTGGTTCTGAGTGAAATGTCTCACCAACAAACGGATGGATTGCCATGAAATTTGATATGCACATTCATGTTCCTCTCAGGGTGAATTGTAATAACTTTGGTGTTCTCTTCACTTTTCATCCAGCCCCATCATCAGGTCAAAACTTCAGCTTGTCCGATACTTCGGTTTATGACCAAATACCTGCAAAACTAATGACATTCTTATCAGCCTCAGATGTACTCTGTGCTTACTGTCAATTAGCACATTTTAGCATGCTAACTAAACAGAGATGGAGAACATGGTAAACATTATAAAGTTCCTGCTAATAATCAGCATGTTAGCATCGTCATAGTGAGCATGTTAGCATACTGGTGTAAGCATTTAGTGCAAAGCAATGCTGTGTCTCAAATCGGATACTTCCCTTAGTACACTTACATGCAATATACTGTGTACACTATGTACTGACTTGTATAGTGCGTTAATTTTGACAGGGTAGTGTTGTCTCAAAGTCAATACTGCTGTTGTGCGCTTACTGGAAATGACGATTGCAACCTTTGACCGCGTCTTCTTCTTCTTTTTAATGGCGGATTGCAGCCGGGCGGAGCATTATCGCCAACATTTACTACATTTTAATGAATGTGCTTTTACTTTTAGCCGTAACAATCGCAACCGCGGCCACCGTTTTCATACGTTGGTGGTCCTCCCCTTCCGCTACGTAGCCAAGATGGCGACCGTTGAGTGTATAGAAGTGTGCAGCGTACCACACTCAACTTTCTGACCATTATGAGTACATCATCCGGGTACTCATAGTGCACTGCATTTTGCCATACTTGTCAGTGTGAATGCACTTATGCACTCAAAATATTAAGTGTAAGTACGGAAGTATGCCATTTAAGACACAGCATTAGTCTACAGTATTTTATTTTATTTTTTACATACGTGTTTATATACATTTACCAGTGTTCTGTCCTCAGATGAGGCGAGTCCCCACAATGCAACTGTTTTAACAGATTTGTCCTTACAACAGATTAATACTCATAATGTGATTAATACAAGTACACTAACACACATTGTTAGACAATAGAACTTATCAGCCAGTTCTACTGCTTTGGTTGTTCTATAAAAATGTATTTTAATCTCTGATTTTGTATTGTTATTCTCTGGAACCTCGGTTGCTGCTGTTTCAGAGCAGTCATGCCTGCAGGGGTGCAGGGAGCAAAATTTAATCTTGATATATTGCAGATAGATAAACTGTGAAATATTCATTTTCCCCTTCCAGTTTATTGCCTCACAGTTTTGATGGAGAGGAAAAACGCAGTGAGACTGAGGGATGAGGACTGAACTCTGTACGTCAACTTTTCCACAGACAATTCCAGGGTTTTGGAGCATTTCCTCTTCACAAAATAATACACAAGATGTGCCAGGTGAAGCCATTTTTTCTTTTTACAGCATTTGTGCTTTACTGGCCTTATGTCTGCTCGTTAAAGCTATAAATTGAAAGGACAGCACGCTGCAGTTTATGATAAACCATTGCTTTAATTAATCAAACAACCATAAATATACAACCATAAAGAAGATCACTGAATCAGCATGTGAAGGGTGTTACAGGCTCAGCCAGTAGCAATGGGTGTGTATGTGTGTGTGTGTGATGGTGTTACGGACTGCAGGAAATTAACAGATTAGTAAAACCAGTTAACTGCTTATGGACTTTTGCTTGCAAACACACTGAGGGCATGCTGCGACAACAAAAATCCTTAATCGGATGGGTATAAAGTAACTACATCACCTTAGGTCGTAAACCAGGTTTATTTGCTATGAAAAATGTCTGTATGTAGCATAGATGTTTCCCCACAGCCATGTTCTATTGAACAGGATTAAGATCAGGATTAAGTGATGCACTTTCTGATGCTGCATATTAAGAAAAATACATGTTGTTCTTTTAATGTTGTGAGATTAATATTTGTATAAGCATGTTGGGAGTCTTTGTTCTCTCTCTCTGTCTCTCTCTCATTTTCACACACACACACACACACACACACACACACACACACACACGCACACACACCCTCTGTCCTGCTTGGCGAATGTGGAATTGTGACAAGAAATAAGATCTGAGGATTAGGATTAGGTTGATCTTGGCTCAGTGCATGGATTGCAGATTTGCTGGGCAGACACATGTTTAATGCAGGATGACTGACTCCAGAACAGTTCTTACAGTAGCATTACGCTTGCACAAACGCACAGACACGCTTACACACAGTCACACAGCTGAGAAACCAAAATGATCTAGGGTCTAGGTTAAACCAGTGTGCTTCAAGAGGATTAGCATAAAGTTAATTAACATATGGGTAATTAGCATAAATTGCCTTTTCTATGGTGGCTGAGTGACATTCTTGTGACCCGTCCATTATATAACCTGCTGTTGGTTTCCTTTGTGCACAGCCAAACTTCCCTGGCAGGAAAAAATCTGAAACATTGCCAGAACAAGATTTACCTGAAGCTATGCCGTCAAGTGTCAGGATAAGACAATATGAGGGTGTGGATAAGACATTTATAATTCATATAAAAATATATTGCAAGGCATAGAGTGGGTAATTTTGCATAGCTTCAAAGTGAAGCTCTGTGAGGCAATGTTTTTGACACTGACAATAACATCTGTGTAATCCATTGAGAATTAACCCAACTCTGCTGCTCAACACAGCTTTTTGCTCATTGTTTTTTTTTTTTTTTGGGCTGCACATAGATTATATGAGTATGTATGAATTTCTGCCTCTGTCATCAGCAACCCCATAGGCATCCATTTCCTGCAAACAAGCTGTGACAAACCCTCTGTAACCCACTGCTGCCTGGCCAGCGTGACATGGCAGAGAGAAAAGGTAAACCAGTGGCTGCATGGTGAAAGCAGTCGACCATTTAGCTAGCTAGAGAACCAGATTGACGTGCTCTGCGGGGTTCCCCTTGTGTCTCTACATGCCTCTCTCTGGCTACATCATCAGCAACCAAAATATCAGTAACCATAGATACGCTAATGATGCACAGCTTTTGACTTTACTCTCAGTAAAGCAGTAAACTGCCGGTAACAGGATACAGGTCCTGAAATGGTTAAGTAAGTAAACTGATATTCCAGATTTTTTTTCAATGTTTTAGTACTTGTTAATACTGTTACACATGTTACATTGTTATTTCTATGCACAAAGAATTTGATTAAATAATCCACTTAATGAAATAAGACACTAGTGGAAACATTTTTTTTTCTTCCAGAGTTTCGGCAGGAGCTGTGGGTAAATATTTATTTGTCTGGAGGCTGATGGATCTCATGAAAGTTTTACAGACAGTTCTGTTTAATTTGACTTGATGATATCAGTACCTGTTGGTCTCCTGCCAGCACATACCACCATGAAACTAGAGGCCTCTGAGTTAAAGTGCTGACTTTCACAACTTTAACCTCTTCTAACCTCTGTGCCTATGTACGTAATTGAAAATGACATCTTGCCTTTATTATGCTGTAGTAAATGTGCATTCATCTATGTCTATCTCTTATTGTGTTAAGAGTACAGTATGGGACATCTTGTCATTATCATGCTGTAATGAACAAGGTGATAGAGCAGCAAAATTGCTCCCAGGTCTCATTATCTCCATCTGCCAAGAAGGAAGAGCAACCAGGTCAATGAGAAAGAAAAGACTACTACTAAAAGTAGAAAAAGAGAAAATAAATGATGAAAAAGAAAACAGCACTAAGGAAACTATGCGTGACTGTCTCTTTTAGAAAAGTGTGTGTCTAGTTCAAGGCAAATTAAATGCAGTGGAACTAGGCTAGCATATATGACTTTATAGAATAGCCCTACATTCTTGTCCTTGTTCTGATTATCATGAGTGCCGACATCATATTAACTATTTCTGTAACACTAAAGCTCCGTCTCCATTAATTTGAGATACACTTGGCTCTTGTAGGTACCTGAAATGTACACCTAACAGGCTAGCACTGCTCAAAGTGTCAAATTATGTTTGTTGGTATTACATTTTTATCGCTTCTGATAAAATGCTGACAGCAGAAAAGTCTCCATTTGCATGTCAGTTGTTTAGCACTTGCTGTTAAAGGAGGCGACATACAGATAAATGAACAGGCAGAGGATCAGTGTCTTGCTCAAAGATGCATACTGTAGTTTCTGCTGGAATTGAGTGTGCTAATCCTTGGTTACAGGGATGTCTTTCTAACCTCTAGGCTACATGTCATTGCTAAAGGTTTAATTTAGCTTCTCTTACTATAATTCTCTCACTATACTATAAAGTTCCTACTTCAAATTTACTGCTGAGCTATGAGTTCTGTGTTGATTCTCAGTGTGTTGGGCAGTTCTAGCAAGCCTTTCAGAATACACAGTTATTCATTTCAGTGTTAATATTTTCCTTTATATTCTGTTGGTTCACTTATGTATAAGCCTCCTACTAATTCAACCTCATTCTTACTTTAACACTCTTTACCCACTGTCTTTCCTGTTGTTTTGGGGTTTGGATTGCAGATTGAGCTTTCGGTGTGACAGAATCGTAGGCTTCTGCTGTTGGTACTGATTTTGCTGTCGTCATTGTGAGGATTTTGTGTTCATGTGCTGTGTGATTCACAGAGGAAGCAGAACAAATCTAGCTGTCTATGATTAGACTACGACACTACCCGTAGGGCTCAATATCCCTGCACAGTGAGAATAACTCTGGAGAGGCTGCACGGTCTGTTTGTGTTGTGTGTGTGTGTGTTGTACTTTTATTCTTGTGGTAACAACGTTGTGTTTTTTCTTTGACCTTCCTAAAAGAAATGCAAAGGCCATTTTTGAAAAAAAAGGCCATGTTTGATGATTGCTTCTGTTAGGGTAGTTTAGGATAGGATTAGCTTTTATTATGTAACACAGACTCTCAAAATACGAATGCAATCTGCAGACCAACCTGGCATTTGGGTTTACTCTTCATACCATCTTTGCAGACGTTTGGTGCCAGAGAAAATTAATTTAGGAAACGGGATGGAGCCTTGGCACAGAACACATGTTCAAAAACTGCCACCAAGATACACATAAGAAGACGAAAACAAGTAGATTGTTAGCTGTGGTGGTTGGAGCTCAGATTAGAGTAACAAGCTCTCTACAAAGTATACATTTCTGTTACAAAACAGACACGCTTCTATTTTAGTCAATACAGCTGTCTACACAGGCTGCATAATGGCTTGCATTTCACCTGCACGTCAACCAAAGCGTCTTTTTAAGCTGGAAGTGTTACATGCAACTACAGTGATTGTGCATTGATCTGTTGGTGCAGCCAAAACATGGGTGATCACACAGCAGTCAGCAGTGTGGATACTGACGGAGGACTGAAGCTGCTGCTGACGTGCTCCTTTCACTACGCAGCTTGTGTGGATAGGGTGTTGGCATTCGTTGAAAGGCAGCAGGTGCGTTGCAATGACCATGTACACACAACAGCAGGTGAATTGCAAAGTTGCCCACAGCAGACTGATGACTTTGTCTTTGAAAATCATTTTTTTAGTTTCCCTTGAAATAAAATTGAAGCATCTGTCACCATACCTGAGCTCATCCCTCTTTGTCTGGCTCTCTTTCACTCTCTCTCTTCCCATTTTGTCTTCCTCTCCTTCTTTCCGTCCATCACATCTTCCTCACCTCACTCCATCTTCATTGTTCTCTTCCTTCCTGCAGGACCATTTTATCTCAATCCTACTTGTCTTCACTCCACCTCTGTCTTGTAATGGTTTCCTTCCTCTCTCCTTCCTTTCTGTTTCCTACTTTATTACACTCCATCACCTCTTCACTCACATTTCTTTCCTTCATTGACTTCCTTCCCTTTTTACATCTCACTGTCAAGATCCTCTTCCATCCCTTTCTCCATCTTCTTTGATTTTGCATCTCTTCCTTTTCCTCTCCTTGCCTCCTCTGTCTCATTATCTCTCCCTGGTTTCCTCTCTTTTCCTTTTTCCTCCATCCCTCCTCCCCTCCCTTCATCCTTCTCTCTGAGGGAGTAAACAGGCCCATCTATCACCAACCTGGCTGCTTATGGATGCAGGGATCTGGAGCTAAACTTTTTTTTTTATGTTTCTCTCTCACCTTTTTCACAGTCATTTATCTAAAATCTTGACAGCTCAGCCACAAAGCTCTGACAGACAACTGGAAAACACACCTGCTGTTTGCTTAATGCCATCAAGTCTAATATGTCTAATCTACAAGGCAGAAGATGGTGACTTTAAGTGCCTGCTTGTTCAATTTGTGCAAGACTGACAGCTTGGACACCAAAGTTAAAGCAATAAAACAGAACCGAATAATGCATGCAGAAATGGGACATGCAATAGAACATCACTAGTAAATAATGGCAGTGTGAATTGGTGACTGGGGAGAACATGAAATGAGTTTTAGGTTGGCATCTCTGGACAACATACAGATAGTTATTTAATTAATGGCTGCCAATCTTTCCACACAATCACACTGTGGAGAATAAGCAACCAAGGAGTTGAATCTTTTTAAGAATTCGACAAAAATAGCCAGAATCTCTCCCCAAATACAAACCTCATGATCGTATTCCATCCCAACTGGTGGATCCTCAAGTAGACAAAAGATCATGGTGTTTATCCAACCCAGTATTTTTAGGAATTACAGTACATCCATATTAGACAATTACGTACCTCACGATTTATGTTGTGTACCATTGTAGGAAGTAGTGCCCTTCATGACTTCCATACAGGAAATCTTAATTTGCGTCCCGTCCCAGAACTGCAATTTACATTTGCATTTTTATTAAACGTAACCTTGATCTTTCTCTAACCTTAACCAAGTGCTTTAGTTGCCTTACTGTAACCATACTTAAACCATCTTTACTTAACCTTAACCATACTGTAGCTGACATGACATATATTGTAGAAAGTGAGAATTTAATTCCAATTACACTGGACCTAAAGAAAACGTTGTCATTGAATGTAATCCAGGGTTTTGCAGAATTATCCAATATCAATGTTATTATTAATGAGTTTAAACTTGTGTTGTTCGGACCAAAACAAAACCATATGGTCTCTTAAACCACTTTCCTGAGAAGCTGCAGTTTAAACAGCACCTGTGATTTAGTCTTAAGCCCAGTTGCCACTAGAGGTACCTTGTTTGAGGTTTAACTTAAATCTGCTGCACAACTTGTTTAAGTGAGGTTTAAAGTCATAGAGCTCAGTATAGCGCAAACTCAACAGGTGATTTTTTCCCAAATCAAATGTGAAATGGCAGCGATATATACCTGTAGCTCGTTGTAGCTCTCTCTCTCTTGCTGCCACATTTTGGTACACACAGAGTGAAATACAGACCTTGTTTTGCCATTCCTGAGATTGTTGAATCAATCTTGTGTATGTGAGGCATAAGCAGCTCTGCTACTCAGGTGTATTGTACTCAGCGTTCAGCAAAACAAACTTCTCATTTGATTTCCTGTTGAGCTTGGTGAAGCTGCTCTGCAGTATCTTTGGTTGTGGTTGTCGGGGGCTCATCTAGCTCAAACAGTTTTTAGCTGTGGGATTCTAAGTCAAGTTTTCTGTACCTTTTTAAAAAAAAAAGTATTCTCAAGGTGTGATGGGAAGCCCTCTATGCCAAATGCATGACTGAAGAATCTCGATTTTTGAGGGAAAGGGGGAGGACTAAGCAAACAATTTATAAAGTTTAATTAATGCAAACATAAAATAAGAAGAGGAAGGCACAAAGGTGATGGTAAGAAACTGGATGCAGCCTAAATTAATCATCAACTCCAAAAATGGATGAATATTTCTTGTGGCATTCTGTTCGGTTGTCGATGATTGTCCTCTCCTCTGCTTCACTGAGGGATTACAGTGACTTTCACAATGTGTTAGTTGTTGTGTAAAATGCACAAGAAAACCCACCAATTTTGAATTGTAGTTCTTGGGTTTGTTAATCATCTCTTCAAATCCCCATTTTCACAAGTTTTCTTGCTGTTCTTCTGCTGTTTCTGTACAGCCCAGACTCTCGACTGTCAGTCATCTCACTCTTTCTCAGCAGAGGGCAGAAGACAGCTGTGGAACACACACACACACACACACACACACACACACACACACACACACACACAGGCAGGTAGCCGCAGCTGACAGAGCTTGTGTTTACCATGTAACATGAAAAAGAGAGAGTCAGTGCTCGGAGGCCGGCTGCTTACTGCTGCGGCTGCTTGCTTCATTCACACTGAGATCAACTCATTTCAGTGTGCTGATCGACTGTGTGTGTGTTTGTGTGAGGTGTGCAGAATCACCTCCTCTGTGCATACACGTAATGTTGATGATAATATGTTCAATGACGTTCTGGAAAGCTCACTGCCAACGTCTTTCAGATTATTATTTGTCATTATTTGAGGCTCAAGGCTAATACTATCATATAAACACAATATCTGTTTATCTTTGTTTGCTCGACTGACTCTACCGAATCTGCAAAGAGACTTTAGATGGATATTACATTACATTAATTTGGCAGATGCTTTTGTACAAAGTCACTTACAATAAGTGTATTCAAACTGCGTAGGAACAAAAGTTAAATGTCAACAAATGTTGGGAGCACATCGCTCCCAAACAAACAGCTAAAAGCATGTTTAGTCGTACAGTACTTGTGTTAAATGCTTAGGTTTTCTTTTCCTAAAGCTAACCAAGTAGTTTTGGTGCCTTAACCTAACCAAACTGTGGTTAACATTGTGAAATGGTCACGTGGGACGCAAACAGCAGTCTCCTGGGTGCTAATGTATTTGTGTGCACATTCTGTCCTATATTTAGGTAAAGTGCAGAAAAACATGTGTAATAAAGGAAAAAAGACAGTATCTGCTGGATCTGCTTGATAAAACTGGACTGGACTGTAAATAGGCAACGTTTAGAACCCACCTGGTTTTATCATGCAAATGCATAAGCAAGTTCTAGCAGGGGATGTTGAGGTGTAGTCTGAAAACCTGAGTTTTCAGCCTGCTGAGAAAGTTGGGTAGTGACTCTGCTCTCCTGACTTCACTGGAGAGCCAGAGCAGAAAAGAGCCTTGACCAAGATAGGAAGCTGCAGGATAGATAGACCCTGTGAGCATATGCTGAAAAATGTTTGTGTGTGTGTTGGTAAGAAGAGATAATGTGTTTTCGGTATTCTAGTGTGTGTGTGGGTGGGTTGGGTGACCGTGTGGGTGACTGTGTGACTGTTTGTCTCTGTGTATTTGTGCTTGTAACTTCAGTTAGTACATTCTTGCATATGGAAACGTTGCTTTAAAATGTGAATTTGAAAGTGTGTGAGTGAGCGTATGATGTGTGTGTTACCTTGACCTGGTCTGAAAGGCCAGTACACACATTTTCCTCTTTGGTTTTACAGAGGCCAATGGGGCAGAATGTGTGACCTCAGATATATCCAACACTGTTTAATATTTGACTGAGAACCTCATTGTTATTTTACTCTCTTTTAGCCTTTGGCTCAATAGTTTCCAGAGGGGAAAGAAAGATTTCCATTTCCATTTTAACATTTGAGGTATTCGGCAGACAGACTTTTCAACAGGGAGAGGCGGCAGCAGAATAAACTTCACTTATAAAACTTAACTTGCAACAAAAAGGGTTTCTCTAAAGGATCAGAAAATGATTCTTTATACATGTAGCTGCAACAGGACCCTTTAATATGGAATCAGATGGGTCTTGATATTAACACATATAAAAAATGTTTTTCTGATGCACACACAAATATTTCTTGTTTTAAATCGATGTAATATAAATTCACCAATGAATGTATTTAAAAGTATTTTACATTTTCATCAAAAACATATTTGGATGTTGTTACATTTATATACAGACTGTCAAACCTGCATTTACAAACTACTTGTCATGTGTGAACTTCACTGCATTTGTGTGTGTTGAGTTATGAATGCTGTTAGTGTTAGTGATGTGGCATTTAACACTAGCTAACAAGTTAACTATATAATGCCAGCAGACAGCCTAGGATCATTAGCTAGCTAGCTAACCTAGTAAGCATTTTTTTACATTTATAAACAACAATAAATATTTTTGTGTGAATTGAAAAATATTTTTGTGGAGAGAGTCATTTATGTATAAATCACAAAATACATTAGTGAATCCTGTGCGCATTGATTAATATTGAGACCCATCTGATTCCATACTTTAAGGATGGCAACACAATTTGACTGTCCCGTGCTAATGCTTCTTTTTCTGGAAATGCTGAGAATTAGGTGATGAAGATGATTCATTCATCTTGTTATAAGTTCATTCATAAGTATGCTTTTCTGTTTATCATGCATAGCTCATGCTGGCAGTGGGATTTTCAAAAAAAACCCACAAGAATACTGTTTAGCATTTTTACATTTGTACCACTGGCTTTAGGGAAAATGTTTAACATTTCTGACAGTCCACTGACTCACCCATGTTATACTGTCTGTTCTTCTGTCTAGGGATGTGACAAAATATACCATGAGAAGACCATGAAATAAGAAATTTGTCCACCATTGCTATCCCTCATATTTCTGGTTGAAGGTCATCATGGGCAATGTTGCCAATTGATCACCAGGCTTTATGGCTATTGGATCTACAAGATTTTTTGCATTAATGTAATGAAACATCTTGATTTTTCGGTCCATCCATCCACATGCTCATCCCTTCCTTCACAAAATTAGACACAATAAAATGTTGTCAGTGGATACAGACTGGTAATGGAACAATGATTAGTTTCATTATTCCTGATTTTCTCTGATTGCCACTTATCACCAACAGAATTTAATCAACTAACAGCAGAGGCCAAAGCAGAAGACTCAGAGAAGCATCAAGGTAAGTAAAAATTAATCCATCATACGGTTTTCATCACTGGGAAAATTAGAAATCACAGGGCAAAATAATCACGTTTTCTCTCGAATGCAGAGTGAAGCAACCAAACGGACCACATCTCAAGGTTCAGCGCTGTTTGGGACAATGTTTGCCTGCAAAATTAGATATTGATTTTCTTCTTTGTTGCTCTCTTGATCTGTCGTGGTGGCTCTCTTTCATTCATCGGCTTTCCTTCACCAGCCTCTCATATCCTCTTCCTTTCTCTCTTTTCACTTACTTTCACCACACCACCTCTTGCACATTAACTCTTTCATTTGCCATTCCTTATTTTGTCTAAAATTTACAGAGTGTGCAAAACGTTAAGGAGTCTTTCCTGTAAACAAGCTGCATCCCCCTTTGAGCAACTCTTAACCTTAATTTGCTTGCTTCACATGGCAGCAATATTTGATTTATGCCACATTCCAGGTGGGTTGCCCTACTTTGGAGAAAGTAATGTAAACAGAGGCAAACTCAACCAGTCTTTTTTGACAAAATCATTATGGTTGATATCCCTGGAGGGCTGAGAGTCTGCAGATTATTTTCTACAAACAGGGAATGGCTGATTTTAGTGAGTAGTTTCTCCTTCCTGGTTGCAGATCAGTAAAATGTGTGGTGTATTATCTGCTTGGTAAGAAAAAAATGCAGACTTTTACTCCTTTCAGACCCTTAGCATTAATTGATTGTTCTATTTTTTTATCACTTGTACTGTTTTAAAATCAACCACAAAGGAAAAACTACTCAGTGAGATCAGCCGGACCTCTGGACAGAAGAAAAACCTACATGGACATGAACAGCGTGGGACCTCTGATTTATTCTTTTTCCAGTGTGCATGGTCTTGAGGGTGCACATGGTCTCCTTCAGAATCTTTCCCCATCTCTTTTTCACCCAATCTTTCTTTCTTCTCTTCACTCCAGCCTCCTTTCCCTTTATTCCACTAGTGCTTTCCTCCCTCCGAGTCACTTGATCTCTCTATTTTTGCGTTCTTTCTCTCAGTCATTTCTTCTATATATTGTATTCCTCCTGTATTCTCTTGACCGTCATACACCATTTCTAACACTCCACCAGCAGTGCAACATTCGTCTATGTGTTCCATCTACAAGCAATAATGTCGTCTTCAGGCCAGCTGGTTCCCTCTAAACCTTTCTTTCATCTATAAATGCATGAGCAGCCTGTCAGGTGTGTGTGTGTGAGTATGTGTGACAGAGAGAGCAGTAAATGAAAGTGCTGTGTGTTAAGCTCATGCATGGCAAGCATTCTCCCTCCAGCCACTAACACACACACACACGCACACACACACACACACACACACACACACACACACACACACACACACAGCTACATTCATAGCTGCAGAGGTGCACAGATGCACACACACATATTGACACATGGAGACACACACCATGCACATATGCACAAACATGCACACATACACAAGTTGAAACAAATTCTCACGTTAATACACACACACACACACGCACACACACTGCTGCTGTCTCGCTGTCTGACAGCTATCAAATGGGAGGCAAGTGTATCTCAGTAAATGCATATATGTATATATAGACTATTTTAATCTATCAGGCGAGTATGACAGGCCTATTTCCGCCGAGTCGGAGATGCTGATGGTTTAGGGGAATTCAAAGCAGGCTCAATTTGTCACGTCCACATTGGTCTCCAGCCTGCATTACTTACCACTTCACTATAGCAATGCCAAGGCGGGTCTCCATGCGTCTGAACATTACACCATATCCTTATTTTCTTTAACTTCAGCGTTGCCTATTGCTCACCTCTGACTGTATCATTGCTATTTACATTTAGAAATGAGAATCATCAAGGTACGACAGCTGCACTGAAAGGTTTCACTGTTGCAGCAGCAGCAGTATGCAACATTTTGCCTTAAGACGAGAAGTGTATTGGTAGGCTGTCCTCATCCCCAGTGTTTGGTCACGCCCAACACTTGTCACTCATCTTGAGGAGCTGTCACCTAGTCAGAGGTTGATGTAAGCGGCATCTGTAAAATCCTCCACAGACTGCAGGTGCAGAATGCAGCACACTCCGTCCCTCAACCTGAAAACATACATGCACATTTTTACCTTTATTTATCCAGCAGTAGTTCACCGACCATGAATGATCCTGTGCAAGAATGTTCTGCTTCCACACTGTTACACACATGTTCACAGCTGGAAGCTGGCAAAACAGCTCCAAATGGAGAGGTTGGGGTGTAAGTGTCTTGCTCAAGGGCAATGGCATTCATTGTTTTATGCTTTAAGATGACAGACATCTTCATGAATTAAGGCCGTTTTCAGGCAGAGAACAGCGATTCATGAAAAAAATGCAGCCCCCTTGTTTATTTCAGTGGTAATGTCAACAGAGGCCTCTGGCAAGAAAACACAGGGTCGTCCGGAAGACAAGTTGAACCGTTATTTTGTAATTTGAACACCGTATTTTTACAATTTATCCCGTGATCATCATAACAAACAATAAAATGATTGCCATCGTGATAACTCTCCAGAGCAGTTAAATCCTCTCTCATAGTCTTATAAACTACTGCGCAGTATTTTGGTGTCTGATAGCCTTCAAATTCATGAATTTATTACTCAAACAGGCCTTCCTGGATTGTATGTTATCGCCTTACCGGTACCTGAAACAACACGCCCAAACCAACACAGCTCCTTGCATCTTTTCTTTCTTTCTTTTTTGTTTTTTTACAACAGGGCTGTTTTTAGTCTGATCTCCTGGTATTCCTGCCTGTATCTTGATTTAAAGGGATACTCCAGTGATTGGACTTATGAGAGACAGATTTTAAAATAAAAGGTCAAAACGGAAGCAGCAGAGGCTATTCTGAAAATGTTGGATGCTACCTTTCCCATACACAACCAATAACATCTTTTCGTTAACACCCTCCCTGCCTGATTAATACCTATGCCTTTCAATGTCCACATCACCACTTTCCACGCAGGAAACACAGGGACTCGTACAGTGGTTACATCTGTGGTCTTGTAGTCTGCATGTAGTAATGTGGTTTCTGAATTTGGCTGAGCACCATCACCTTAATGAGCCTTCACGATGTGCTCCAGTTTCTGTTCACCTTTTTGGACTCAATTTGATGCTGTGCTTAGCAGCCACTGAACTGCTCGGTGGAATTTCAAGCCTCTTTCCTCTTCATTTATATTTGTATTAATATAATATTATAACCATTACATAAGCTTGCAATGTCCTAATGAAGCCATCAGTGCAAACCAACACTTAATTATAGCTAACGGCTTATAATAAAATTGGATTTGGCTATTTACTTTGCAACTTTGCTTGTTAAAGTTACATTCAAATAAAGTTTTCCTATGTCCTCAAATGTAACATTAAATCAAATCAATCAATCAGAATAGAGCTGCTAGATAAATGGACAGGCAGACAGATAGATAGCCTCACTTAGTCTCTCTGCTATTCCACTCCTCCACAAACACAGTCAGAACCTCCTGTCACATCCCGATGCACAACATCTCTTTGTCTTATTACTCACTTTTACAACTGGTTTCCTCCCTCCATCCTCTCTCTCTCTCTCTCTCTCTATCTCTCTCTTTGTCTCCCTCTCTCTCTCTCTCTGTCAGGACATTATAAAGTTGAAATAAAAGCTCCAGTGGAGATGCCTCAGAGGACGCACATTCCAACTGCTGCTGTCTCCGAGGCCAAATACTGTATATAAAACACTGACAGATATAGACAAGCAATGTCCCGTGTCCTCAGAAATTGGATTCCCCTCCAACCTCCCCTCAGTTCTGTGCCTCTCTTTGCTTCATATATCAACAGTGTCAAATACAATTCAACTCCCTAAAGTACATACCATCATAGAGAACTTCTTTGTCTGTGTATTTCAGAGTGAAAATGGCTTAAATGGCCAAAGTGCAATAAATGTGCAGGACAAAGACTTGGGGGCGTTTGTGCAGAAACTAATAGATAACTTAAACTATTTCACAGGACACAGTGAAAGACATAGTATGGGGACAACTGGACCTCACATGCGGTACCGAAGGGTAACCAGCAACTTCTTTTTCTAAAACGGCAATCTATCTAATCAACTATTTAATGTCACTTGATGCATATTTTAAACACAACACGTCTTCTCTCTTCCTCCAACATGGCCGACAACACTGAAATTTGAAGATAAACTCATTCTACAGAATCTTACTCAACCCTTTATTCTGGTAAGATCTGTAAGAATGACAGAAGAAATGACACATTTCAACATTTTATTTTGTTTTAGCAGTGGATGGTGCTTTTTCTGATTGATTCAAATGGGTTAAAACCATTTTTGAGCTCCTTATGCACTCTTAAGTACCCCATGTTTTCTCCACTCCTATCTTCTTCAGTCGATAAAAAAGTTAAATTCTGAGCGGATAAATGTCCAATCAGAAGAGGGCAGCAAAGAACCTGCCCAACTGAACCATCAACAACAAAAAAGATGATGGCTGAACACGAGGCGACCAAAACATATTCATATTTTGTATTTTAAAGTACTGGCTCATAAAATTCTTAACATACTAATAAGTATACTCACTACTGCTGATTGATAAAACACAAAAATAGTGGCTCTGCCAAGAGAATGAAGCAATAAAGTTTTCTGCTCAATTCTGTTTGTCTGTTTTACTTGTGTTGTTGTTTCAGTCCCTATTTCCCTTGTTGAGTATTAGTGACAATGGGAGAGTGTCAGTAAGTGCAAGGGGCTGCACCTTGGCCTGGCCCCGGGCCCAAGAGGGCTCCCATTAGTGTTCCAGTCAATTAGCCCCAAATCACAAATTTTTCCTCAAAGGGCTTTGCAATCTGTACAACTTACAACACCCTCTGTCATTAGACCCTCATTAGCAGTTTGTGAGCAATACAAAAAAGTACAACAATGCAATACATTTAAGAATAACTACAGTGTTAGCATTTTTATACCTCAACATATGTAAAAAGGGCATCCAGCTTAACTTAGTTAATGACTGATTTAACAACGAGTGACCCAAACGGAACTCACATTTTAATTTCACGACCAGCAGGTGCATGCTTGGTCTGGCTAAAATGCTGGTGGATCATCCAACAGTGACTTCTACCTTCAGTAAGGTATGGGTGGCTTGTTTTTGGCTATTTTTGACAGTCCCTGTCACAGATGTGACTGCTGGGCGCTCAACTCTCCAAGCTTAAAGATATTAAAAACTATTTGAGGAGCCCAATGGGACACAGAGGATGAGAGGACTGGTTACATTTTCCACTGCAACTGAGTGAGAAAAGGAGTTTGTGTTATGTGTGTGCTACCGCCGCCAGCTAACGGGGCCAATGTGTGTTGCGCTCAGGCTAGGGTTAGGGTTAGACTTATGTATTTATGCATGTTGTACAGTGGCGACCATAGTCTTTTTTATGTATTGTCATTTTTGTTGAAGTGTTGGGTTTTGTGCTATAGTATAGGGCTATACTGATGAAGGCAGTTGTGTGTATAAGTAGTAGTATGTTGTATGCATAGGCTGCTGAGTGGCCATCTATAGAGAACAAATTAACCTAATATTTGGTTTGGACAAAAAGCCTGGTGGTGGCGTTTGCACCTGGGCATGGTGTGACATTGTTCCTCGAGTGACTGTTCATTGTTGACTTTGTAGAAGTCTGCAGTCTCTTGTATGTCATCATGCATGCATGTACTATATGATATTGTGTGTGTGTGTGTGTGTGTGTGTGCGTGAAAGAGAGAGATAGAGAGAAAACGTCAGCACGGAACTTTATAAGTATCAAATTATGCCAACCTACATGTACAGTATATGTCACGTATGTGTTGCAGGGTCAAGTGTGTGGATGTATGTGTCGGTGAGACACAGAAATGCTAATTTCCTGGTCCATTCAGGCGACATCTTTTTCATCTACTTTTCCATGAATCTCTGACACAGACATGACTCATATTTCATGGCATGTGTGCGTGTGTACTGTCAGCTCTTTTCATCCCCTATCTTATATGCGTCACCCTCCATAATGTGCCTGCAGAGACACTTTACAATATCGCTAATGTGCACAATACCAAATGTCAGAAAGAAAGGTCACCACATTGTTATGGACTCCAGCCCATGAAGGGAGGACAAGTCTTCGTCTGAAGCGAAGAGTGAACCTGATTTCACACTTATACTGCCAGACTTCATCTGATTTATTGAACCATTTGGGCTTTGTCTTGCAAATCACAAGTGCCAGATGATGCAGATTTTCTTTCTTTTCTTTTCAACATCTTTATATTGAGATTTTCAGCAAAAGTTCCCAGGGGTGGGCAGACATATTCTACATTGTTGTAAAATATACACCAATGTAGTATCATATAAGAATAGAACAATGACAATAATGAAGGCAATGACGTTCCTATCCAGAAGTGTACATGTCAGCATGGAAATGTTTCTGTACAATGTTGACAATGCACCTTTAGATCCTCTTGAACAGGGCCCACACTCTCTGGCACACAACCTGGTTGTCTAATGATTTAGTCAGAGAGTGGCTAAGAGGTAGGACATTTTTTTCCTAATATATAGAAACAAATGAATATACTACAGACTCTTAGGGAAGGTGAAAGCAGATATGTAGTTTGGTCAGAATTATCGGGAAATTAAAGAAATGCTGCAACAAAGACAGAGGCCAGATGCATAAAAGTCTGGGCACCCACAAAGACAGAAATATGTATTTGCCTAATTTTCTTCAGATTTATAAAGCCTTGCATATGCATGGTTCCGCACCCACACAGTAATGTAAATAATAATGTAAATGTGTGTAGATCGTAATAAAATTAAACAATCAGTTAAACTCTCAGCCTATTTTTCATCCCCACCCAACAAATCATCCATACTGGTCTGAAGTATGCATGATGTGCGCACATTTGCATTGCACATTTAGTTTTTATAAACAGTATAGAAAATTTATTTTGCCCTGAACACACACACACACACACAGAATCCTTCAGTGTATAGATCATGTTTCCATTTTCCTCTCTTGCATTGAGTGTCCGTGTGTGAATTATTTAAAGCTGAGGGCTCAAACACACAGGTTTATGTGTGTGTGTGTGAGAGAGAGAGAAAGAGAGAGTAATTAGACCTTTAAGGATATTGTACCAAGCAGTATACGCTCTCATATGACAAAAATTGATGAGCTGTGCATCAAACTCCTATAACACACACACACACACACACACACTGCTGTCTTTGAAGAATGTAATCTAGTGACTGAATAGACAATTAAACTATCACAGATCTGGAAGGTCGGAGGATTGATCCACATATTGGTTGAAAACGACTGCGTGCTCCAGCAGGCAGCGGTGCTGACCTTTGACCTGAATGATGAAATGTGGATAAAAATGAGGAAGATGGGAAAGGATCAATGAGAAAAAAAATGTCACACAACACACACACACACACACACACATAGTTGCAGCTTCCTTGGATTCTGTGGCCAAAGACCAATCATGCAAATGAGGTTTGCAAATATTCCAATTAGAAAAAGACCAGAGGGGCGTCAGAGAGTGTGTGTTTGTGTCCAGCTGAAACCTGGCATCAGGTGGGATGAAGGAGGAGGCAATTCTGATCAAATGACCCTGGAGTATGAGAAGAGGAGGCTAATTCTGCATTTAGGGGTTTTTAGTTTTTTTTTTGGTTGTTGAAATGTTTAAATTTTAAGAGTAACTATAATGACATAAAGGCATGAAAACTGACATTTGTGTTGTGACATTTTTCTCCATAAGGACCAGGAGCTCTGAAAAATGACAACATTGAAATGAATGAATGAAAAAATTCTAATCAGGTTTTAAAATACTAAATAATTAATCAAAACATTGATTCATTATAATCTTTATTTATTAGTTATTTTAAATTCCTCTGAATGCTCCAAAGATAATTTTAAGAGAGAGTCTCTTCCAAGTAGACCTTAATAGATCCTTGAAACTTAGTTTGTAAAGAATCAAACAGACAAACTAGATCTGGATAGTGTACATAGGTATGTATATATTTGACCAAGTAAAGTTCATTTCGACTGATTAAAAGATGTCATGCAACAGTTATTAGGTGGGAACAGCCTTGAGACAGCACTGTTGCCTGGCTGTTATGTCCTGAGATAGATAAGAAAAACTGGCCTTGTGTTTCTCTCTTCTCACCTCTGGTCCATCAGGGAACCAGCAGATTTACAATCAGCAGTGTGGCTTTTGCCAAGGTCAAGCAGTGGCTCATCAGTGTGCGTGTGTTTGTGTGATTTAAGCCTCCCGTGGGTGGGCACTGAAGTGTTGATGATTGAGTCGGTGCCTCTGTGTGATTGTGTGTTTGTATATGTATGAGACCACTAGATGATTACAAGTGTCATATTAACACATTAAAATTTCACTTCCCCATCAGACAAATGTGATTGCTACAATTAATGGCACATCAGTTGTTTCCCTTCCTGCAGGATATACAGTAGATCTATAATAGAGATGTGTGCGCTAACACATTAGATTGTACATATGTCTGCTCACCAGCCCTTCATCATTTCACTCCTTCTTTTAGCCATCCATCATTCAGATTTGTATAACTTTTTTGCTGATTGTTAGAGTAATGGCTGTTTGTGTGTAGAAGTAATATATCCCATCTTGCTACTTATCATTACAGTGATATGTACACAACAGCCCCATTTAGTTATGTCCACTTATTTCTTCTCTTTAATTTAATTAATCATGCCAAGTGTAATATATCGAGATAATGTATCAAGCAGTGTAAAACTAATAATTGATTTCCTGCCAAGATAGTCAAGGACAATGGTGAGGTCAGTTTGTAATAATATATTTTTTTAAGGCAGTCTTTTCTAACATTAGCTGCAGTAACATTTATTTACTAGCTAGTGCTTTTGAATTTGTTTTCTTTTCATAAACACTAACAACTTTCTTATGTCCTAGAGGAGGCAAAATTCAGCATATTAGCCTTTGTGCTAAGCTAACACTTTTTTTTTCATATTGTGACCATGACGGTAGACTTTTTTTTACCAAAGAACCTTGGTGAACACATCCTTAGCTAGTCATGTTCCCAATATGAGATAAAAGAATAGCTAATTAGCTTGTCTTGTAAACGGGATTACAGTGTCAGTTTTTTCCCCCTTGCTCTGCTCATCATGTTTATCAGTCAAATGTTGATGTTTTTAAAATTACATGATTAAAAACAATGGCTATAGCACTAGCATGTGTATATACAGTATACAGTATGTAGCATGACTATGCCATGATGTTCACTGTGATGGTTTACTTTGCTCAAGGAAAGACTAAGACCAAGTATGATTTCGAAGATGGTCTGCAGTAACACCAATTATACAAGATAGTAAATACAATGTGCAGCAACATTGGTAGGGGTCCTTAAAACTGTCTAAGGTATTAATATAAACGCTCACTTGTCACTAAGCAAACGTGTCTCCTAGAAATTGCATTCATACTTTATACTACTGATTTTCCAAATATATTTTGTAAGGAAACATAATTGCTGCCTGGGTTATGCTTCCTGGCAACGTTTTTTTTCCAGGACTTTAACACCTGAGACCGGGGTTTGTATCCTGAGTCCCTGCGTGTGGTTAGGTTTAGGCAACAACATTTAAATTTATTGAAAGGATAGCCCCTTGAGATGTAGCATCTCATTTTCGAGGGTGTCGAAACACTAAATAAAACACATACATACAAAAACAGCATTACATAACAAAACATACACTGCAATTACACAGATACAGGCAGCTCGCTCTAGCTCTCCAACCCACAGCTGTTATGCAAAAAAAAATGGATACAGTGACCCAGATAATAAATCAATTACAACATTAACATTTCTTTGGTTATGGTTAGGGAAAGACCTTCCTTTAACCATGTTAAAATTGTGATCTTTCACAAAAGTCCAATTTACCAACTTACCACCACCAATTGCTGTGAGTTAATTATATGGATTTTTCTGGTTCATGTTTCAATTCATGTTGAATTTGCATGCACATTATGTAAACCTATAGGGACTGGACTTAGTAAATGCTTGCTGTGTGTGTGTGTATGTGTGTGAGACCGCACAGTGAGCTCTGCACTTGAATAATCTTGCTTTAATTCAGTTTCCTAACAGCCAGTCTGATTCATCCGGTCCTCACATCAAAATGACAGCTGCAGATATTTTGGATCTAGCTTCAAAAGAACATATGCGCATGTTACGGGTGTCATGCCCGGTTGGATGAGGATCTTTTTCTGGGGGAGTTGCTGTCCAGTTAAGGCTGCGAAGATGATAGACAGCTGCTTTGCTATATTTGCCTCAGGTTGTCTTTTTATACCACTGACGCACATATAAAATGGATGCAGACGCATTTTCAACATAATTTTCCATCAGTAATGCTCCATCAATATAGCAGACATAAAGTACATGATGTGTTGCTTCTCTAGAGACCAGACGGCTGTTTTGCAGATTTTCTTTCAGGTTTATTTTTTCCTGATGTATGTAAACACCTCTGCAGAAAACTTTTCAGACAGTCTTTGTGTAAAAGCCATAACACATGTAACTGTATTCTTCACGGTGATTATGGGTAATTTAGTGGCGCTGATTCCACAAAGCACAGCCAATGGTTCTTTTTTTTACCTATAATTACAGTTAGATTCTGCAAAGTGCTGCTCGCAGCTTACATTACTGTGATGAAAGGCATCAAATGAGAAAAATTGGTTTAGTGACTATGAAATTTCTCTCAGGTACTTTACTCCTTCTACCTGCAGCTCCATGCAGTGATTGTAAACATAAGCAGCTGGTCTCCCATGATGAGTTTAAACTGATTATGAGAGATCCTCAGGCAAACATATTCCATCCATATTGATTTGGATTCTGATCCTTTAGAGAACCTTTGGCGAAATTCTTCGTACTTTTCCAGTAGAGTTTTTAACTTAACTGAACGTTAAGTATGGAGCTTGCACCAGGGCGTGGTTAGCTTAGCTTAGCATGAAGACTGGAAGCAGGGGGAAACAGCTAGCCTGACCCTGTCCAAAATTCAAGAACATGCTTAACAACACATTTAAACCTGATTAATTAACATGTTGTATCTCATATGTTAAATACCTACACACACAGAATGACAGTTAGTAGTTTTAGGAGGAGTTAATAAAAATAATGAAAGCATTCTAGCCCCATATTCAACATACATAAATGAGATTAATATCGTTCTTCCCCTGGCTCTCTTGGAAAGGGAGTAAATAAGTGTCTTACCCAAAATGTAAAACATTGCTTTAAGTTTTCCAGCACAACATTAAGGTGAAGAGTAAGAAAGGAGTAGAGTCTCTAGCTTACTTTTAGTGGCACGTGGTTGGGATTCTCTAGTTGAGATGGATCATCATCACATTTCCCAGCCGTTCATGCATACCACCTCGGGGCTCGGTAAGGCAATTTGAATGCAGTCTTACACACTGAGTCTGATATTTATTCTGCTTTAACAAGGGGTGGTGCGGTGGGTGGTTAAATTTGTGGTTTCCTTTCTCTCATGTGAAGCTGAAATTAGGCCACGGTGTTGCCCTCCACTTAAACCCAGTAGCAGCTTGTCAAATTTACTGTATGCAAAGAGAATTGTTCAGTTTTAACAAGGGCAGTAGTAAAAGGCTAAACTGTCAGTTTAGAATTCCACTTTAACCTCCTGACACCTGGGCCACACCACCTACCTCTACCTGTGCATGACGGCTACCTCGCTGAACTGTGTTGCAGAAGAGCGTTGCTGCTGTGGCGCTGCTACTGTCAGCCCTATCTTTCTACACTGAGTTTGCCTTTGACAATGGCCATCAATAATAGAATATTTCATTTCATTATATATTGAATTTATATTCAGTTTATACAGATTGTAAGTGTTGAGTTAAAAAAAAAAAAATTCTTTCATGCCTGTATAGATTCCAACTTGGTCTGATCCGTCGTCATGCCCAAATGACATTTATAATCAGCGGAGCTTGTAAAATGAACTGGGAAATAATGAAAGTTGAAGAGAACCTTTGAAGGACTGTAACTGAATTTCTGTCCATTTGGCGCATATCAGACAAAGCTATTTGTTGGTGAATTTAAACCACGTAGATAGAGAGATAAGCTCACACACTGTTGAAACCACATCAGCATGAAATGTCCAGATGAGGCCACCGTCTCCACCCTCCCAGCTGTTCTCTCTCCCTGGTCACAGAGGGCAGATGCAGATGAAAGAGAGGAGACTGAAGGTTACAGAAAACTTTCTGAACTTTGATAAACATGACACAAAGACTCTAAATGAAGTTCCAGCTTGAAATCGCTGCTGATTAGGGAAAATGTATTCCTCTAAGTCCTGACGATGAAGCTTAATCAGCCTATATATTTTCAGGGTGTCACTGAGTCTGTGAAGCTGTCAAAGCAGGGTCCATGTCACCTCCTTATGTGTGTGTGTGTGTGTGTGTTAGTGTGTGTCAGGAAGAACAAAGCCTTTCAAGTTTTGATGATGGAAGGTGAAATTATTATTGCGTCAACAGTTCATGAATACCTTTCTCTCCCTGTTGGTGTTACTGTAACTGACAGTAGCTGTGTGTGTGTGTGTGTGTGTGTGTGTGTGTGTGTGTGTGGTATCTGTACCTGTGGAGGTGTGTAACTGTCTGTATGGTATGTGCGCATGTGTGTGAAGACCTGTGATGCCTGTTGTTTTGACAGCAGACAGATGGGAGGTTTCCTGCTGATAATTGGCCAGATGTGTGTGTGTGTGTGTGTTTGTGTATTTACTTTCTCCTGGTCCATTTTCTAAATATCAAACAATGTAGACCCCTCATTGAGAAACAGCACGGCTCATAAACACACCATACACACACACAGAACACATGCAGAAATAATCACACCCCAGAGATAAATTAAAATAAGCATACAGACATGAATGTACTGTACTCACAGTGGGATACAGTCAGAGACATCAACACACACACAGACGCACACAACAGGAGGAGCTCTCCCCACTGTGTTTGCGTTAAATAAAATGTCAAGCATGTGATTTTTTCCCCCCCAGAACAACACACACGGTACAACATCCTTCTTGTCTTTAAATAGTCTCTTCTGCACTCAACCACTTTTAATTCAATTTCACAAATTACTGACAATAATGAAATAAGCAAAACAGCACCGTCAGACAGCTAATGCTTGCAGAAATGCTTTTCATTTGTTTTCAAGTCACATGGACTTAAAATTAACTAAAAAAGTTATTAAAAACATGACGGTGATAATATGTCTCTTTAATAAAGTCACAGTTATCTTAATTGCATTTTGCTGCATTGAAGCTCAGCGTCCTTCCAAGAAACAGCACAGAAAACTGTCTGAGCGCTGCTGACTCATGCTCAGGCTGCTGAGTCACACTCGAACCTGTTGAGATTTTGTTGTGAGGTCTATGTGCATGGGGCTATATGAAGGACAAACTGAGGGGAATCATTAAAAAAATACACCGCTGAAGACCGTTACTTTGATTCACATTGGTCATTGACGCTCATGATGTCATTTGTTTTTCACCCACAGAACACAAAACTCTGCAATAACAAGAACAATCATCCAAAACTGTTTGCATTTTTCATCATCTTTTTTTTATTTTTCAACATCTAAAAAAATATATAACATCAGTACCTCCTGTCTCACTATAATATTACATTTATATACAACTAATTTGCAGCAAATACATTGGGAACGAAACAGCATGCCACTCATTTATTAACATAATAAGGACACATGCTGTATTCAGTCAAACATGATTAGCGTTTTTATGGTTATGGCTAGGTAACTAAAAAGCACTTGGTTAAAGGATAAGGCCGACGATATTCTATATTTTTGTTACTGTCAACAAGTCCCATGAAAAGACCAAAACCAACAATCCGTTTTTTCCATCTCTCAGTACCTTATGACTTCCATATCCTGTCTGTGGCTCTCAGCCCCAAGCCCACTCATTTCTACTGAAGACATAAATCCTTAAGAAAGGGTCACTGATGTGTTTTTAATATTGGACAACAACGCAGCTCTGAGGAATGCTTATGTCAAATCTTTTAGATTTTCCACCAGAATCCAACTTGAATACAATGTGGGGAGAGCATGTAGAACTTTGTCTACTTTAAAAATTCCCATTGTATGGGATGACGCACTTTAGGTCATCTGGAATTCACCAGAACAACAGTGAGCTGGCCTGAACTACAACCTGTGTTTCCTCATTTTTAGTCGGCTCTCCTCTAAAGGAGAAGAGAAATCTCTCGGCCATCTTCTTCTTTATTATCAGTCAAAGATAATGGCTGATAGTAACATACAGTACCTGAGGATATGGACAAACACAACTTTTATAATGTAATGTTACTCTTGGCATGACATTAAATGCTATTTTACAGTCTAATAGTGGATACCAGTGTTGACATATAAGTGCCAGATAATCATAAAGACTTGTATTTGAGGCCAAACTATCGTATATTCAAATTCAGACCGTCGTGCAGCCAGAACTGAGTTTGCAACATTTATGAATCTGTGCTAAAGGCTGGTTCACAACACATCCATGAGTGTACCAAGTTGACTGCAAACGCTCTGACTACAAGCCAGTGTGTTTTTTAGGCTACAGGACACACTGTCCATTTAGCAAGTGATGTGGCGTTGTGAGTGGCGCCAGTGGCTGTCACACGAGCTCTCAGCAGAGATGTGATTGGATCATTTATGGCAGGTCCAGGATCAATTTTCTGTAATACATTAGTGAGTTAAGATATGATGAATAATTAGGCTGGTTTGAAAATCAGATAAAAAAAAATCTTAAACTTATACTATGACATGTCAAAATTATTGTACATTTAGAATTTATTTTAGAATTATTGGTGTACAAAGCACAAAGCACTGGTTTATCATACAAAAACAATAATTATAAGACACCTGTCAACACTGATGGATACCCTCTGAGTGTCAGCAGAGATGATAAGGGGATGATCACAGTTTTTTGCGATTGTTCCCAACAGTACCAAACAGAGCCATTATTCCACTGTTGCATAACGTAATGGTGCATGCACGGTTGTGTTTCTACATTTTTCACACAAGCAGAAGCTTGCTTGCTGCTGTTCATTATACGCTACCATGCAACAATATTAGGTACACTAAAAAGAAGTCATGCCTTGTTTAAAGCCTGTAAAGTGCACTTTGTAACCAGATTTGTTGGAAGTCTTATAACAAAAAAGTCTTTATGTTATTTTTGCATATGTTTTCAATATGGCCATCAATTCTGGGATAGACAGTTGACAGCATGTGCAGTCAATCAAATGAGTCCACAGTATTAGCAGTATAGCAGGTATTTAGCATTGAACATGACCGTCTGCAGCCTCAGTTGTAAGTTGAGTCCCACAGAATGTGACAAGAACACATGACTCAAGTCACAGAGGGGCAAAATAAGCAGAATCCTTCAGCAGGACTTTGATCAACCCACATGCACACAATCTCTGCCTGTCTCAATAATAACTCACACAGCAGCTTTTGTATTCTTTCAAGCACACGGAAGAAAGGCTGAAGGTTAGTGGAGTCCCTGATGAGAGCTTTCCATTCCATCCAGAAACAGTTTTTATCAACAGCAATGGCACAACCTTTGGCCTTTGGAGTTTTGGCTACAAAACTCTTCATGCAAAGGCTGGATAAGGATCAACTGATATGTGCCAAACTTTAATGATATCTATCTATCTATCTATCTATCTATCTATCTATCTATCTATCTATCTATCTATCTATCTATCTATCTATCTATCTATCTATCTATCTATCTATCTATCTATCTATCTATCTATCTATCTATACATTGAGTGTTAACTGAATGAACACACCACACAGACACACACTTTGTGATAATCTAACCCCAGGGGTTCACAACTGGAATCAAACATGTGATTGGATTTTTACAGTAATAACAAATAAACTAGCTATTACATTTAATTTGTTTGACATCCTGTTAAACAAATCCTGTTTACATCTTGTTATCCTGTAAAATTTGATAATGTGTGATTTATATTACAATTATATTGTATTTGTTTTTGTGTATCTTTGCAAATGGTATGCATCATATTTTGAAACAAATCATCAGATTGTTTTCAGAGAAGTCAACATCTGGGGGCTTAGTAACACTGTGTATTTATTGATTTCCATCATGTCATTCTGGCTTCACACACAGCTTTTCTTTCTTTTTTCCCTCTTTGGAGGCCCTAGTATTTACTTCTTTTATTCCTCTTTCTTCATTTTTGCTCTATTTCCTTCAGCCCTTTATTTCTCTCACAATCTTCCACTTAATTTATTTGCACTTGCATCCCTCCTTAATGCCCTTATCCCTCTTTCCTTGCAGTATATCCCTTTTTCAATACCTTTACCTTCTTTCACTCAATCCCTTAAAACCTTTTCATCCCTTCTTCTTTCATCCCTTATTTCCAGTTTCATTTTGTCTTCTACTGTATTTACTTGTCGTTCTTGTACTTTTTCCGTCTTTCCATTATTCTTTATTCTATAGAGTCATTGCAATTATTATAGATGGCGGCTGTCTTATTTTGAAGCAAAACCTCCTGTTTACTTCCTAACAGCTTTGTGTCACTGTGAATTATGAGACGTCAATAATCTTTAGGCTTATGAATAGTGCATGATGAGATGTATGTGTGTTAGTTTGACTGGCGTCTGGGGAGAATGTGATGAAAAGGCGGCACCGTCTGTTGAATAATGCATAATGTGCATGACCATTCATTTGCATCAGTTATTGCTGAGCAACATGTCAGCCCTCCTTAAGTTTCTTGACGAAAACTCATGCATTCTCCTTTCAACTTAATTGATGTAGTTTAAAATGTAGTTAAAAATTAAACATACTCAGTCAATAATGAAAACAGAGACGTCATACATACTCTTTCCAGTGATAGTGGTGTCCTCAAGGCGAATGTGACTATGCCAAAATCATGTAAATAAAGGGGGAAAAAAACTGAAGCAAAAAAAACAAAAACAAAAAAAAAGAGCCTAGGGTTCAAAGGGATAAACAAAAGAGAGAACTACCAGATGGGAGAAGGGCTATTCATGGACGGATTATTAGGTCATTAGCCTCTGGGCACAGACACAATCCACAACCCCCACCATCTTTGGGCTGATATAGTGCAAGGTGTTAATATCATTGGTGGAAAGCAACTCAGTACATTTACTCAAGTACTGTACTTAAGTATGAGTATTTCCATGCTACCCAACAGTGTACAAAGCAATTAAAAGTACCCCACCTTATAACATTAAAATGCTTCTCACCTTTTGAAAGGGTCCATTCTGATGCCTGATGTGCACTTTTACTTTTGATACCTTAAGTACATTCTACTAATATTGAATCAGTACTTTAACTTTTGTAGGCTTGTGAATGGCTTATTTGTGTTTACTAGTACTTTTACACTTTTGTATTGGTACTTTTACTTAAGTAAAGGATCTGAATACTTCTTCCACCAATGGTCAGTACTAAACCTAAACCTTAACCTAAACATATCATGATGGCTTCTGCATAGTGACATTTCCACAGAGGCTTTGACTTTGGGTCCCTACGAACCTTTGGGCCTCTGTGGCCCTTTGCTCAGTAGATCCCTTTAATAATCCTTTCAAGACTTTATTTGACAAACTTCAGAAAACAGGTCTAATCTTGAGGCTTTCAGCCGGAAATTGTTATGTGACCAGTGCCTGTAGGGAGTGTTTCTTCCAAATGAGTGGAAGTCTGACCACTTCCTCGATCTACAACCAGATATTACATCTATTTCTGCTACTGTGGGTGTGGGAATTGGTCTTTCTGCCTCTCCTATTGTACAATAATTTTTACCCTGCATTATTGTTGGACATCGGTGGCTCTAGAAAAAAGCATTTGTCTCTGATCCTGAAAGACTGACACCAAAAACTCACTGATGTTTGGAAAGATCTTGTTATGACATATGTCGTCATGTCATTGCTGACGTGTGTTTGCTTGATTCTGTCTGCGTGTCAACGTGAATGTATTAATGTTTTTTTTTTGCATTTCTTTGTGTGTGTATATGCACGTGCATACGTGTGAGTGTGAATGTGTGTGTCGGATGTGCATGTGTGTCTGTCCTGGTTCTGAGAACGAATATAGCTGAGGTTATGCGTGTGTGTGTGTTCGAGACAGAATATCAGCGTTAGTCAAACCTGGCAGATCCAGAGCTCATCACTTCTTTGATCCAACTTCTAACACACACACACACACACACACACACACACACACACACACAGACAGACACTCATCTAAGTAAACCTGGGTGCATATACACAAATACAGATAACCACACACGTACACACGCGCGCACACACACACACACACACACACACACACACACACACACACACACACACTTGAGCATACGCACCTCCTCTGTGTTATTACTGGTAGATCTACAGATATGCCTCCTCACAAACCCAGAGGAAGCTCATTTCCTTTACTGCTTTGCTTGTGTCCTCCAGTTTTGTTTTTCTACATTTTTCTTACACAATTAAAAAATTAGAGCCACATCAACTTATTGCAGCTTTCCCCATTGGTTACTGTATTACTGTAAGCCGAATGTGAATAGAGGATTCATTTGCACCAAAAACATCTCTGTGTCTCCTGTAGCTGCTCTGTGTACAGTACGCTAAGTAATTATGAGTAAAATTATCCAACATACTGTAAAATTTACATTCTTCACATTATTCTTTCTCTTTGTGTATATGGGATGAATGTTTTCTTATTACACTTTCACCACTTTTGCATTGTGTGCCTTCCATCTAATCAAATTTTTATGATTTACGATGCAGTTGTGTGACAGTCACAAAAGGTCTATGGGGAAATATTCACCCTATATTTTTGTAAAAATAAAAAACTTAGAGATTATAAAAAGCACCCACACAGAATGGCAATCTTTTGCTGCTGAGCCACAGTTTGTAGGTTTGGACTAAAATGCCTCATGGGAGTATTACTGTAACTGGTGTTTTCTTGTGTCCACCCTCATCTCCTCCCTTCCTACCATCCTTCATCACACTTAAATTCTTCTCCTTTCTTCCTTACTTGCTTTTAGTCATACGTCCTTGTATCTCCCCCTCATCATCATCCCTCCTTCGTCTCAGTCTTTCATGCATCCTTTCCTGCCTCCCACTCCTCCTATTCTGTCAGTTCCTTCATTCCTCCCCTCTCTCTCCTCCCCTCCTTCCTTTCTTGGTTTGTTCCATTCATTGTTATTCTGTACACCACCAGCTGCAAGGCAAGTAATCTGACAGACAAAATGGCTGCCATACTGTGTGTATATGTGTATGTGTGTGTGTGTCTCCTTACATGTGTGTAAGTATACAGGTGAAATGGCAGTTCTAAAACATTTGTGTGTGTGTGTGTGTGTGTGTGTGTGTGGTGCAGCAGTGTATGGCTAGGTTAGTGTGTGTGTGTGTGTGTGTGTGTGTTGATGTGGTACTGAACGGCCGCAAGAAGGCAATTCCTCTTCTGTCGCTGGAGTCCATTAAGTCTCCACCTTCTATGGAGACTTGTGTGTGTGTGTGTGTGTGTGTGTGTGTGTGTTTGTTTGTGTGTGTTTGTTTGTGTGTGTGTTTTCTGACAAATGCACTTTACCGTTGCACAGGTAGGAGGGCACTTGGACTGAAGGGAACATTTGTTTGTTTGCTGGTGCATGTGTGCAAATGTACTAAGACATGTGGTGTGTCTTAGTACATTTGCACACACACACACACACACACACACACACACACACACACACACACACACACACACCTGTGCACTGATGTGTGTTTTATGAACTGACAAGTATTTTTTGGAACCCTCTGTTCCTTTCAAAATCACTTTCTGCATAAACAACATAAAATCCCAAAGTTTTTTTTTCAGATAATAACCAGATTCAGAAAGCAGCCGAGACAATGTGACAACAGCATGTGTAAAGATCTGTGTCAGGCCATATGGTTATTGAAATGTTATTCACAATTAACCCCCTACAATTAAATGTGAAGCAGAGGGAGATTTACCTCCATTGAGTATGATAAAGGTCAGGCGAAGACACCCACTTGGTTAGGGAAAGATGATCTTTACCTTTACTTTTAATTATACTATATAGTCACGCTTCTTGCTGTATTGGCACTGAACATTGGGATACATGTGAGAATTTACACTTTTGCGTTAAGGGTTTACTCCATATCTATGGTGGCTACATGCGTAGGTTCTATAGCTATGCCGTAGGCTGCACCGTAGATGAGGTGCGCCTCTTCAAAAATGTAAACTACATGTAAACTACAGTTACATCAGAAATTGCAAGAAGTGTGACTGGTCAGCATGGGCTGCTTGTGCTCTTCTACAAAATTCTGATGCCAGTAGAGATTGTTGGTGATACAACATGAAGCATGTTGAAAAAAGGCTCAGTTATCTTCTTCTTTTCAATAACACACATCTAGCAAAGTCATGTCCATTGCAAACCTTCTGCTCACCCCAACCCCTGCTCTCTATTGCAGTGAATGAAACGACGTAAATACGGCGATTGCATGCAATAGTCCCATACTGACTAAGGAAAATGTGGATCCTTTCACTTTCACTGATATCACAAAGTAATTGGAAAGACGTAAACACAGTTACTGGGAATATAATTAAAGCACGATACGGCCTGATCATGTACGATGTGGTGAAATCAGACGCTGAACTATAAATGAAAATCTACACAGTCGCTATCTATGGCGGGGCTCCTGATACCCCTTGTGTTGACCATAAATTTGACTTAAGAACAAATGAAAGAATGAACTGTTGTACCGGATGCAGAACTTTATTCATTTCTTCCCACAATTAAATATTACACATGTTCCTTAGTGCTGATGTCCACTGAATGCTACATCCAGATATGCACAACAACTTATGATGTCTGTGTGGATAAACATCAAATTATTTATAGATGCTAATATGTGCCTATATTCAAGTAGCCGAGACATCTTCAGAGTACTTGTAGAGGACTTTGCATAACAATATTCTTGGACTGTGTTTTGCATCTCTGTCAAATCAAGTGAGGCTGTTTGTGTTGAAACCAGTGGGAGTAGCTTCCAATGTTCAGCTTCTGAGTTGTTGTTGTTGTTATCATTGGCAAAGGGAATACAATTAGATTCCAATTAGCAGAAATTAATTTGTCTGATTCAAACCACAGTGTCCAATAAGGAGTCAATAGTTTTCATTCCAGCAAAACACACCTGTAATCAGAGTGTGGGACTAATCAGCCAAACCACCTGGTTTAGTGATAAACCATGTCTGCACCATTACAGCTAGTCCACTCTCAGTTAGGAAACTTTATTTACGAGTACTGATTCATGTTTTTTTTTGTAGTTCTGAATTTACCAATTAATATCTTACAGTTTGGTTTCTTTACAGTCGGTTTAAAAAAAGCAAAACAGTTACATCACCAAAACTGGTATTCGTATGTGTTAAACTATTTCATCTTCCATAATGGCTCTCTCACTTTACCTTGTTACGCATCACATCATAATATGTAAAAGTGAATATGTGACCTGGGGCTCTCTGTACTGTATGTACACTGCTTCATCAGCAAGTTCAGGGCTTTAGCCCTTCTTCTTTGGTGGCAAATTAAAGTAGATTTGCGAGACCTCTGAGGCCTCTTCTGCCTGTAGAGTTAGACATTTGGTGCTTCTGTACAGATATGTAGAGAGGTCCTGGAATAAAAACATGCATATTGGAGCATATAAAGTTATCAGTAAGCAGGTATAATCTTGTTAAAATTAATACAGAATTGCACTGGGGCTGCTAAACCTGACAGGTTAAATCACTGATAACAGCTCTGAGAGGCCCCCGCTGCACTGACATAAGGGAAAATGTCTATTCAAATGATTTTAAGTTACCACTGCTTGTATACTATGGAAACCCCCAGATTGATGGCACCTTAGCAGTAATTGCATTTGGCCCCTTCTGCATTAAATATGGCAGATTCTTGTCATGCCATATTCAGATTTCTAAAACCTTAGTCCTATGCTTTTAAAACACAAAGACCCTGCACACCCACACAGGTGTTTTCACTTGACTGACTGAATGACCTACTTGACTGATTAGACTTCTGCTCAGGTTGAAGTTTGGTGGAGTGCTGGTAGAATTATGTAAGGTCCCCAAACTGCATGAACCAATAAGAATGATAAGGGTAAACTCCCACCCTAAGGCTGCATTCAGACCGGCTTTAGCCCTGCGTGTAAACTGCCGCCCAGTGCTGTGACACAGCAAGATGCCATGCATACGATCATTGTGACAAAAGATAAAATAATTGCTGCCCTGACAAGCTTCCAGTGTTGTAAAATCCTGTCTCAGAGTATTATAAACCATTATGCATGCGTAAAGCCTCCAAACTCATGGATCTGTTTCTCAAACTGGACCTCCTGGATTGTATTTCATGTCTCACATGTACCTGAGAAAACATGCCCCCATCAACGCGGTCCTTTGCGCTGTTTTAACTAACACAGTACTGTTTTTGGTCTGAACGCTCACAAACAGGTGCAACAGAACTTCAAAACTAAAGGAGGGTCAGAGAGGTGTCAATCAAGCCATCTGTACACATCCACACAGTCCTCAGAAGAGGTCTGATCAGGCACAATAAGTGAAAACACCTGTGTGGGTGGACCATGAGTACGAAGGGCCTTTAAGTTTAAATTTTCAGCATGTTTTCCAGTCAAGTCACTTAACTGATGCAGTACATTTAAGTTGCTGGTGCGTGTCAGCAACACCACACTGTGGGTTTTTCCCATCTTAGTAGCTTAAATCCTCTTTACACTTCTAACCATAAAACATAGAAAGTGAGTAGTCTCATGAGCTGTGACTGCATTAAGCTACAGTATGTGGCTAGAGGAGCCTGGAGGTTGTTTTGGCCTAAGGCTTTTAAATGACTGAAATCGACCCAAGTAAAGAGTCTCACACTAGCTGACTTAGGGGCTGCAGATTTTCCCTGTTTGCTTAAATAAAATTCTGGTGTGAACACAAACGGGAAAACGTCTCTTTCCCACAGGCAGTTATTTAAACTTAAGAATACAACACAAACGATTTCATAAACAGCAACCAGATAGTGCTCAGGTCAGAGAAATGTGGTCTCATCAACTTTAGATCTTTGACCTCTGCCATCTCTTTGGTGTAAACAGACTGGACGGGTACACATGAATGTTTATTCATGTTACATCTGCATAGTGCAGCTTTGTTTGCAAACATGTTTTTCCCTGATCAGAAGCATATTTCCCATGGCTGTCTACCTTATAAGCAAGCATAAAGTACATTATACAGTAAGCCCATTCATAAAATACAAAAAAAAAGAAAAAACCTCCATAGAGATAGAGGTGAGTAGCCTTCCTTTGACACACACACACACACACACACACACACACACACACACACACACACACACAGCTCCTGTCTACATGTTTCTTCAGTACAATATGAGGACACAGTGACTTTGTCTGGCTCTGAGGACAAAGTGGGTGTGGGTGGAGGATGGCCCAAACACACACACACACACACACACCCATCTGTCTGAATACATTTCCACATGTGCACAAACAAACAAATGCTTCCTTCAGTTCAGGTGCCCTCTTACCTGAGCAAAAGTAAAGTCCTTTTGTCAGACAAGAAAAATGACACACACACACACACACACACACACACACACACACACACACACACACACGCGCACACACACACACACACACACACACACACACACACACACACACACACAGCTTGAACCATTTGTGTGTGAAGAGTTGTGTCTGCTTTGTGTTTGTGTCTGTTCTTGTTTATCTGATATGACGAACAGTTAGGTGACAGTTACATGGCTGCGGACATAATCAAAAGGAAAACAGAGTGTTTTTTTGTGTGTGAGTTTGTGTGTGTGTGAATCTGTTTATGCCTACAGCCACTCAGTCCTCCTTGAGCATGTGTGTGTTTGTTTGTGTGTCAGTGTATGACTCTTTCATTGAGCAGTAATGGATGACCATGCAGGTGTGGAATATTATATGAATGTGGATCATGAACTTTATGTACAGCTGCAGTCGTTAAATTTTCTTCCACATATACTGTAGCTGTCCTAGGACCCAAAAGCCAAAAGTGACCAAGTGACATGGAGCAAACACACCAGTAGCTTCTTCTATGCTGCCACTGCTGATTTGGCTGCTTGCTATCTACTGACATTCAAGTAGATTTGTATGAATAGCAAGAAAAGAATGTCGAGGCATGATGGGAAATAATACATGTGTGACAAAAGGAATGGACAAGAGGAAGTCAAAGGAGGTTTTTTATTGTCAAAACTGACAAAGAGAAGATAGAGGGGACAGAGCTATAGTCACTGAGGCTGAGGTTGGGTTATTGTGCACTGAGAAATGAGCCAGCACTGGTTGAGAAACATATGGATGGAACTGATTATCCGAACCTGCTTCACAGTCTTTTACTATGGAGTGAAAATAGTCTCAATAATATTTGCAAATGTGTATTACATGATCTTCAACTGAAAAACAAGATTTGTAAATGAAAAACAAGACTATTTTCACTCCATATTTTACTGTCACTATTTCAAATATTTTTGAATAAGACTTTTAAAGCTCTTACTGCGCCGCAGACATGCGGTGGTGAAGTAGGTCCTGGTGGGACTGGACCACAAACCCTGGCTGCTTTGGTGGCTTGCTCTGCCTGGTGAGTTACAGAACCGAAGCAGATGAAAGTGAGTGAAGAAGGGGAGTTATGGGCTCAGTGAACCATTTGAAACTAGACACAGTACTTGTCAGTAACTGTCTCAACAGCTCAATCAATACACATCTCTTCGGATCAAAGTATGTGTGTGTGTGTATGTGTAGACGGGGCAACACAGTAGTGATCTTTACTGAAAGTGTTATCGAGCTCTTTACTTGCCAGTCTATATGTGTTCTTGTTTTTAGTTATGCAGGTTTGTGTGTGTGTGTGTGTGTGAATGTTGACTATTTTTATGTTTGTGTGTGTGTGTGCGTGTAGTTAGGGTTGTAGGCCAGTTAATGGGAAGATGGATTATTGATCCTCAACTCCCACAAAGCGGAGAAAAAGCAACCAAAAGCTCCATCTTCATTCAGCCTGAACACACACCTACACACACACACCTACACACACACACACACACACACACACACACACCAGTCAAACAGAAGAGGTCCAGATTCAGTAAAGCCAGCAGACTTGCTGTCAGTTAGTTGTGATGATTTCTGAAATCATTTCCAAAGAGAAGGAGGGCAAATAGAGGAGACAGTTGTTAAATGACAGCCATGACAAATCTAGCGCGCCAATCTAATATTCATCCTCGTCAGCAAACATGAGAAATATTTTCAACTCTTGACTGGTTGTTTCTTGAGGAAGCCTTTATGGAAAAGATTAAATACAGAATTTCACCACCCTCTCTACCTCTCCATCCATCTTTCTCTACCTGTCTCATTACTTCTCACTCTCGCCTAAGCTCATGCCTTTCTCGTATTCCCTACTTCCAGAAACAGCAACTCTGCAATTTCATTTTGCTTGTGGCCACCTCTCTACGCCCATCCCTCCCCCTCTGCAGCCCTGCATGAATTCATTTTTGTGTTTCAATCTCTCACTTTTGATTTGTTTGTTTTTTCACACTTACATTACCCCTCCCTCTGCCTTCCTTCCTTTCCTGTCTATCTTTCCCTTTCCCATTCACGCCTTCTTCCTCCTGTCAATCAAAATTTTCCTTACTGGAATACCTAATTCCTCCTCCCGCCATTCCTTCGGTCTTTAAAGCATCCGGTCGTTTCATCCATCAAAAATGATCTCTTCCCTCTCCCTCCATCATTTACTCCATCCCCACATACTATCCTCCTTCCTCCACTTTCTTCCGGGCTGGTATCCCTTCTTTCCCTCTCTTTTCCATTCATCTACCGTCTTCCGTATCACTCTGCTCCCTCGTTGCCTTTGCTCCATGATGTTTGACAGCTTACCTTACTCTCATCCCTCTTTCCAACTTTCCGTCCGTCATTTATTCATCCTTGTTATTCTCATTTCAATCAGCATAAATTCATGTTGTGGTTTACGGAGACGGTTTTATATAAATTTGTTGTAAAATGACATGCTGTAACCCTGGTAATTTTGTTGCTGCTTGACATATCATTCGGTCCTTGGTTTGTTTCTGCAGTACAGACAGCGGAAGATGCTTTTGACTTGTATTCACTCGTCAGGAATTTATGTCCTCCGTGGCTGCAAAACACGTTATATAAGCTGTCAGAAAGTACCATAGGTTCACTTTCAGGGCTGTCTAACTCTCAAAGGCACACTACAAATGGACTATAAAACACAGCTAGCCTAGCAACAAATGGCTACAAACAACCCATAATGCAACATAACGTAACAAAGGGACCAGTACTCGCTCCATTCAAAGAAAACATCTACTGCTGTCAATACATAAAGTCTAGTCCTCAAATATAATAAGACCCCCAGTTTTTTAAATGTTTTGTCAAGAAAAAAATATTTGGGAAAAAAGCAGTAGAATACAAAACCAAATCTGATCATAATGAAGACAAACATCTTATTTTGAGGAAAAAGCATTTATTTAAACATTTGAAACATTTATGATACTTATGGATATTTTGCCTGATTAATTTGAGTTGGCAACAGATTGAGAGTGGAGACTATAAAATGTAGAAAATATGTCAAGTGCCACTGATAGCAATTACACTAAAGCTGTAAAATGTTTGGAGCAACTAATTGATAATATATGACATAAGAGATTCGTTCCCATTTATAAACTGTAAATCTGCAACCAGTTACAAGTTAAAACTCATAAACATATTACTTTCCACAAACCTAAAATCTGTTTCTACTCATCCATCCTTAATGCACATTGTTGGCTACGTGCATTGTCTCTACAGTTGATACAGCCAATGTCATTTAACATCATCACCTTATTACATTTATAACATTCATGTTACCTGGTCAGCTGATTACATTTTCAGTGTTTGCAAACAACAAAAAAGTGAAACAACCCCCATTATATATGTGATCTGTGCTCTATAGTTTGAACATGCAAAAAATTATGTTACAGCCTCAATTCGCAGGAGCAATATAGTTAAAAAGGGTGTCACAAGTTAACTGGAGATAATCTGAAACTGCCAAGAGAAAGAGGTTTAGATTTTTCTTCTTCCACATATATACATATTGAGACACAGCAGCACAACACAAGGCTAGCTGAGGAAGATGAATTTTCCCTTTGCCAACCTTGGTCTCACTAACAAAGCTGGCAAACCAAGCGATGACTGGCCTCGTCGTGTAAACACTGACATCAATTTCCTCTGAATGTAACCACCGTACAGGAGCTGCAAGTAATAGATTGCATATAGGGAGGATTACACTAATCTGATCACAAAAAATGGCAAGCTACTGCATTTACTCAAAGTAATTACATTTTGTAGATGCAAGAAACATTGGTTTACTTGAGGATGTGTGTAAGACAACCACTCAAGAAGCTTTAGGTTTAATTGGAAAAGGCCTTCATTACAGTGTTTAAACATGTGCAGTGTATCTGTTTAAGGTTTATATTGGCTCTAAGTGTTGTCTTTGTCTTCCATTGTTTCTTTCTAGTGCTGCATCTCCATCAGATGTTATGTTGAATTCTCAGTCTAAGACAATGATTGGACAAAGTCATTTAACTGTCGAGATATGGTGATCCTGCCAAGCAAGAGGAAGCACACACAGGCGAAGATTACTGTATGTGAGTTGCTTTCAATATCCTCTGCGTTGTATTGCATTGTACTGCATCTAAAAATCTTAAAATGATCCTTAAGGAACATACATTACTATAAATGAAAAAAAGTACTTTTATTCTTCCTCATATATCCTCAACACATCCTCCATTTGTTGCCCTCCATAAAGTTCCTGGTGTCCTTGAGTAAAACTTTTTCATTTCTCCCGTTAGTTCCTCAGGGGGAGCAGTATTACTAAACACCAGTTAGAAACAATATGCTGATGTTGACATGACATTATGAAATTTATTATACAACTGGCCAACAGCCTGCATACTGCATGTCATATTAAAAAACACAGCAGGAGACAGACTAGCAATTTATTCTGTGGATGATTCATGATGAATTGGAAAGATTGCAATTATAAAATGCTCTCAGATGACCTTGGTTTCACTGTCAAAGCTAAGCATGTATGATCAGAGCTACTCAGAACTGCTACTCAGATGTGATAACACTAATACATCATTACACATCTGATTGCACCGGCAGTAACTCAGTATAACATTATGTTTCATCTGGGTTAAAGTGACATCTCATGTGCGATGGCCTTATGGAGTATGACAAGGAGATAACCGAATCCCTCATCGGTTCCCTAGGCGACCCTTGATACCTTGATGATGAAAGCCTCTGAAGCTTGAGGTGCATTGGATATCACGTGTACCTATATCAAATGTCTCATCAAAAAGGTAATTTTAACTCTGCTGTACGTATCTGCATAAGTAAAAGAATATACTATGGATACTCTCAGTTGACAGTTCATTAGGTACACCTAGCTAAAATTACAGCAGTCTAATACAACAGTCAATAAATGCTGGCTTCATGAAGGTTAAATAATGTTCAGTTTTTGTTGAAACTCTTTTTGAGAGGTGTTAATTCAACTTTGTGATCATTGAGGCTGTAGTTTGTGGTGCTGTTGAACTGTATTGCATTATACAGAGAGCTTTTTCTGTTATTTAGCCTACCCTCATTGATGTAAATGGGGCTGACAAAATAATAGAAATACCTGTCTGTATAACGCACAATAAGTTTTATACTTCTCCGTATTCATGGCACTTTCTCTTTGTTACTTTGATATTATGTTTAGCTCCTTCCTGTGTGCCTTGATGATTCAGCCAGTGAGAACATTCTCCACGTGTCTATGTTCAACCAGATGAACATCACGATCCAGCTGATATTCTCATCTGAACTCCATAATTATTATTTGTGAGAGTAATGTATCTCAGAAAGCCCTGATAATTAGGCTGATTAAGACCCTGGTTTGGTAACATATACCCCTGTAATATATGAATTTTCTTCTGTACTCCTTTAAGTACTAAAATAGTTTTTATATTTTGAGTGTCCAAAACTCAAATACTTAACTTCTATAGTATGTGTGGGCCTTCTTTTATGCTATTCATTTAATCCTTAAAATCTAAAATAAAGCACCACCAGTTCTAACTCTCCACATTTGCTTGTTTATGGAAGACAGAATTGAGTAAACATTATTATGGGCATTGGGTACTGCAGCAGAAGAGTCAACAAATATCTTACCCACATACACACATCGCAGAATGTGAAGAGGAAAAACAATTAATTTTATACATTTTTAGATTTGAATATTTATAAGATAAAAGCTTGCTGTTTGTCAGGATAATATGATTTGTGTAGGTCTGTGCTTTCAGTGCATTACAGCTGCTAACATGTTCAGCAACAAACCACCACACACACACACACACACACACACATAGATGCAAGACCATAGTTCCCAAGGTCACCCACCAAACACACACACATGCACACACACAGACTCAAATGTGTTGGCCAATGACAGCTCCACTGGGAGAGCATGTGACCTCTTTGTCTTTCTTTCCTACTCTCTCTCTTTCTCTTTTCACCTGCCCCATTTATATATTATCCGATACCTCTCTCTCTCTCACTTTCATTTTGTGAGGTTGTCTTCAAGGCTGTGTGCGTCAGGCTCTACTAAGCGGACTGCCACCGAGCAGCGCTCCCTTGTCACTGGAGCTTACCGTGATGAATGAGAGAGAGAGGGAGGAAGAAGGACGGGGGGATTGGTCTGCCGAAAAGATGAAGGAGGGAGAGATAAGAGGGCAACGAATCAGAGCAAGAGAGAGATGTTACTGGAATAGAATGAATTTAGCTCACACATTCACAAACATGCGTTTAGTAGGCTGCATATTCTCCACAAGGGGAGCTGTTAGGGTCAGTTAGCTTTCTTTACATTCACTGATTACGAGAACATTACCATAAACCAATAGCACAAATGCAGGGAATGTAAACAAATATAAATACATTATGCACAGAACAGGTACAAAAAAACATCAGAATGTTTGCAGTAATATTCGACACATGACAAGCTGAAGTTAGGGGTCGTCTTGAAAGCGCATGCAAATGGGATAAGGGAGCTCAAAACCCTTACACAATCAACACAAACACACCCTCAACCACACCTACAAACATATGAAAATAGATACAATACATAACAGTACAGTACAGTAATGAATCACCAAAGGAAAGTCTTTATTTAATGGAGGTATGTATGTCTTCTTAACACCTGTGAAAACTCAACAATATTTAATATTTTAAAAGGGTACTTTTCAGTTGGAAATGGTCCAGCTTTCCTAATGAAGTCTTTGCACATGCAGACCAATACAGAAACACCTACAGTTATTGAATACATTCAGGGCCAACAAAAGGTATGTATGGTAATGACTAGAATGTATTATGTATGGTAATAATTAGCTGCAGAGGGAGAATGTTTAATTATTTTAGATGTAAATTCATGTTCATGTTTCCTTAATGGGATACTACTCAACTCACTTGAGACTTGATTTCCAAAGACTTGACCTGGTAGAATTATGGAACCAAAAAAAAAAAACAGTGGCAGACAAACCCTGCATGTTTAATTACAGGGCCAATACATTGAAAAAAATAAAAATAAAAACACTTGTCACAGATTTGAAAGAAACGAGTTGTGCATTCACACCTGAAAAACCTGCATCTTGACTTGCAGTTTGCTTTAGAAGACTTGTGATTTGACCTGGACTTGCCCTCAAGGCCTTGAGACCTGAGACTTGACTTTGACTGGTCTCGAAAGACTTGAGACTCAACTTGGACTTGAGACTCGACTTACAAACAACAAACCTTTACATGCCATCCTGTCAGGTTAAGCGCCATAAAGGGGTTAGTATGTTTCAGACAAAGTGCTTGTAGAATCGTCAAACAGCGTCTGAAAACTGCAGACCCCTGCAAACCTTTCCAACTTTGGAATTGGGGGGGCTGCCTCCGACAGTTTTTGTAACTTTCAGCCGACAATCTGCCCACAATAATTGGAAGTGTGCAGGAGTGAAAAAGTATGCAGTTTGTTAGTTTATCACCCGTGTCTGATATAGACTCACACATATATGCAAAAGTGAATCCACACAGATACACACTTGCAAAGAGATAGACATGCACTCTCTCTGACTCACACACACAAACAATGTTGCGCATAGGTGAACATATGTACTATGTAGTGTAATGAACTCTGCCCTTCTCCTTTTCTCCATCTGTTTCCTCACTGTGCTCTCAGTTGGAGGCAGGAACAGATTCATTAAAATCACCCACACAGCATCAAAAATAATTGGCCTCCCTGCTTCCTACCAACCTGACCTCATCAATCGGAAAGCACCTACAGCCCAAATCATTCACTCTATTTCCTCTTCCCACGTCTCCACTCTGTTCCCAGACCCCAGCCTGGTTTTTCTAGCTAGCCCAAAACTAAAACTAAGTTCACATAACAATTTTAGGAACAAAAAACAGACTATCTCCTGAATTGTGGATATCTGCGAGTCTGTGTATTATGTTGTGTGGGATCAGCCACAGTGCAGTATGTCAAAAAACATTAAGGTTGAACGTGGCTTGAATTGCAGGACAGGTAAACATGCGTAGGGATAGCGTTGCTTCAAGTGAAATGCTAATGCCAGCTTGGTAACATGCTCTCAATGACAATGCTAACATGCCGATGTTTAGCAGGTATAATGTTAAGATCTTAGTTTACCATTTTAGCATGATACCATTTGCTAATTAGCGCCAACACAATGTACACCTGAGGCTTATGGGAATGTCATTAGTTTTGCAGCTTCTCGGCCGTACTGTAATCCAAAGTAATGAACAAATTGAAATTTTGACCTGCCGTTAGTGCAAAGTCGGGGAATAATGGCATTAAAGTTATTCCAATTGATACTGTGGGGAACATACATGTGAATATATGTATGGCAATCTGTCTGATAACTGTCGAAACAAAAATGTTAATCTGCTAGTGGCATCATAGAGGAAAAGTCCGGGGATCACCAAAGTCAGTAGGCTTCATCCTTTGGGGACCATCAATGTCTGTTCCAAATTTTAAGCCAACCTATTCAATATTTTATAAGATATTTCAGTCTGGACCAAAGCCGTGGACCTACATTGAGATCCCCAGAGGCCAACCACTGGCTGAAAATGAATAAATGGATAAGAGATACTAGCATTCATGTGCCCCTTCCCTGATTTTTAGGCTTATTTTTTTGTTATTTCTACAGTAATTTATGATGCTACAGTACAACAGAAATCTGTTAATTCACAGCAGTGATGTCACAGTAGGTGGAAGCTGATGGAAAACACCTGAAGTGATATCTCTGATGTGATATCACTCATGTTTGAAAAGTTTCAACTCATAAAGAGCAGTGCAGCAGCAGTTTCCAGCTCTGTGATTCACTGGCAATTTATAATTTAAGAAAAGCTTTGTTACTTCTTTCAAAATCATCACTCCTCCTCTGGACAGAAACTGACACAATTTGGTTGTGTTTTATTATTATTATTTTTTTGCTGATACTGTTCCTCTATATTGTTGATTTATTGCCGTTTGTTTTGAATGAGATCTACTGTGTCAGTGTTTGTTTTTGTGTGCCATAGCTGTGAAAAATGATTTCCTCTTGGGGACAATTAACCTCCTAGAATACAAATGGAGGATTCACACATGAACAAACACACACGCGCGCACGCACACACACACACACACACACACACACACACACAAAAGAAGACTGCTCCATTCTTATAGTAATAAACCCACTCTGTGGTGGTACAGAGCTAATTATAGCAGGTTTTAATTGCTTTCTGGCTTTAAAAGTGACTTCACTGGCAATCTCTCTCTGTTTCTGGCAATTGCTTCATGGCATTAGTAAGCCAAAAGTTGTGCGTGTGTGTGTGTGTGTGTGTGTGTGTGTGTGTGTGTGTGTGTGCGCGTTTACCCATTGGAGTAAATGGATGGGTGCACATGTAGAAAAGGAAAGGGTGAGTTTGTGAGAGAGACGAAGAGCCTCAGTGATGTCTATGCATGTGTAAGAGAGGTGTGTGTGTGTGTGTGTGTGCCTTAATGATGTGCTTGTCTATGTGTAATGAGCAGAAGCATGCTGATTCAGACTTTTAGTTTCAGAGTTAAATGCTTTAACTTATAACAGCCAAAATGTTACCAGAGTCATGCACCTCCCTTTTCCCTCTTTTCTCCTCCACCTCTTTTCCTTCCTTCTTATGTCTCTCTACCCTATTTCCTTTCTTTCCAATTATTCCTCTCCTTCCTTGACCTCCTCCTGCCTATTTCCCTTCCCCCTTTCATTTACCTTTGATCAATTCTCTCTTCTTCTCTCTTCGATCTTAAAGTGGTCCTGATATAATTTTTTCCCTCTTCCTCTCTCACCCCATCTTCCTTCTCATCTAATTCTATCTGTCTCTCTCTCTCTCCAGGGACAGCAGGAGGAAACAGCTGCATATGGGCTTCTGGTAAACAGATGCAAGTTTTTGAATCAAAGGGTGAGGGGGATATCTCTCTTTCGCTGGCATCATCTTTTATACAGACGCTGATAAAATGCATCATATTGTTTGGTTTTCTGCTATGTTACACTTGTGAATTAGGTTGTAGTTGCCATATGCTGTTTTTGATAGCATGCACAAACTCATACTGTGAGAATGAATGACATTTTTATTATTGTGTCATGCGTATTACTATGCCCAGCCGTGACACCAGGACCAGAGTGCAGCGTATACATTTTCAAACAACACAGAAAGTACATATCTTTGAATCGACTAACCTCAATGACCAGAGGAAGAATACAAGCTCTCAACTGTGCAAATAAAGATCTTTGGCTTCTAGATAAACGAGATGCAACATATGATTCAGGGCCAAACTTTTGTTTGATATGCACATATGTAAATTTGGGCAGAGATGTTCAGAACCCATCAAATTATCAGATTCAATCTCACTTGTCAAACATCATTCTTCTAAATGACATTCCCTCATCTGGTGTTTTGATGATGGTGGTAGAGAGGGCTGTCTAACATATTGGTTTTGAAATATCCCATAGGTGCCCCTCGTCCTGTTTGAAAGCATCTTTGCCACTCATTTATTCAGGCTTTCCCTCCAGACCATCATAGTTTCCAGGGTTTCCAGATCAAGACAAAATGTCAAAAATGAAAAGGATTGCTGGATATGGAATACCAGACATTTTGTCTTTTACATGTATGAAATATTATATATCATTATATATCATTGTAGATGTTCAGTTGAGTTGTTGCTGAACAAATATGCCCTTGCTCCCCCTTGATACTGTGCTGTCTTCAACAAAATATGTCCTAAAACTGTCTCACTTCATTGTTTTTTCTGAACAGGCCAAATTCCGACCAAAGGTCCTCTTTGCCCAATGGGGTTGATTCATCACTGGATTCAATTACCTCCGCTGGATCGATTGGGCATGCCTTGCACAGTGAAAAACAATTGGATTTCCCCCCAAAATGCAAACCCTACCAATCTATCTCCCAATTAGAAAGCTTTTAGATTGCAAGGCTAGGGACCAAATTAAAATGAATTTGTTTTTTCCACGTTTTTTAAAAATTGCCCAGCTATCAAGAAAATGGATCAGTTTCATTTATTGCTCTGCATTGGCCGTTTTTGGGCCGGAATCCTTACGTAGAGGCTAACCGTAAGTTGACCCTTCTGATGTTGTAATATTAAACTGGCAGGCCAGAAAAATGACTGCTGTTCTGTCATTTCTCTACATTTTTGGCAGTAGGTTTTCCTCATAAGAGAAAGAGTCATAATTACTGCGGCTTCTACGTAAACATATGCCATTTTGGGAAATTTGTTGAAACGACACCATCATTTTTCTTGGCAGCACAGTCTCTAAAGATACTATGCATGTCATCAATATACTGTCACTTTGTGAAAATTAATTAGGATACCTTGGTATAATTACTGCAAACAGATGCAAGTGGAGGTACTGGAACAGACCCTTTGTCTCCCTCCAGATTGTTCTGTTTACAGTGCCCTCTTCTTTATTTTTTGCACATTTTTAAAAGGGCGTAGAACTAAAACACTTCAATGTACCCTCCAAGATGAACCCTCCAAGATGCACATACATACAGGCACACAAACACTTTGTCTCTCGTATTCCCTGTCCCCCACACTGAATACCATTTAATAAAGAACGGCGAAAACACACGTATCTAAAAAATATTACAGTAAGAATTACAGCTTGTCTTAAGCCAAGAGGACAAATTTTAAAACAAGCGAGTGTTCAGTGATCAGTGGAAAGTGTGTGTGTAAATGGCTGACACTGCAGGATGGAATGTTGTAATGGCTTCTCTTAGCGTCTCCCCCTTTCTCTCTTGTCCTTTAGTTTGATGAGAGAGAGGGACGCAGAGAGAGAAAGTGAACGAGAGACTGAAAAGGAGAGGGAGAGGGAATAATGAGCTGAGGGGAAACGTGGCAACATACAGAGGGAGGGACTGAGACTCAAAAGAAGACAGTGACAGAAACAGAAAGACAGAGGGAGGGACACGTACTGTACACACAGATTTGGGTTAGTGTTCAAATGTACTGAACAAGACAGTAATTTGACAATAATTACATAGCTGATGCGACAAACTGCGACACATCTGTGGCATTTTAAAATGTCAATGTAGATGTCAGCCTGATTGACAGTCACCCTGACGTGGCATTTTACTTTACTACATTATTCAGCATGAAAGTGACAAGTGCAGGCGCTTCTTCTTGTAACTCCAGAACAGAGGGAATTCATTATTTAACAGGAGCTTCTGACTCTGCATTTTCACTGTGCAAAAGCCAATTCTAACAGTGCAACCCTGAATAAGTCATTGCTTTTGTACATCAGTTATGTTTTTTTCTCTAGAGGCTTTGAAGTTGCATCACAAATCAACCACAGCCTCTGATAAATTAATAGTCTGATAAGGTACATCTGTCACCAAAGTCAGGTTAGGTGTTTATCTGTTTTCAACCCACATTTTGTCTAAAACATTGTCCTCCTTGATACATATTTCTCGTGAGGTAAACTGTATTTTTGGAGCTTGACATGATGGCTATGTCTGCATACTTGTTGGAAGACATAACACACTGAGTACTGCACAATCATTTCATGTAATGACCACCAAACTAAACCTTCAACGAACCATTCTGCCATGGTTATAGCAAGTTATAGCTAAAACCTGCATGCTGTCATGGTTTTATTGGTCTCATACTCCTTCACCTTCTTCCACGTCCTTTTAATAGTCTCTATAATTTCTATTCTAACTAGCAATTAGTACCCAAAGAGAACTTCACACACTCAATTGCTCTTTCCCAAACCAATCCCAACTCCCTTCACTACAGCGTGTCACTTTATATAAAGTCACCCTCACAGCTTTAACTGTGGGATGCACTCCATTATCAGTCATCCGCACTTCCAGGATAGAGGTAGCGGAAAATGACGTGTAAACACCAGCACAGGTTTTCTGTCGGAGTGTTTTATTGTTCACTTTCACTCCACAGTAACTGGTTTGGGATGGCCTAAAAATGGCAAAACCTCCACGTGAATGTATGCAAAAGGGGGAGTGTGGAGGGTCTGGATTGCCTATGTTGCAACAAATTTGACTGCCCGTTATCAGCCGGAATCTGTGAGCCTCAATTTTAAACTAGTAAAACTGCCATTAACTACACCTGCCTTGTGTCCTGAGTTAAATAAACTCACTCATTATGTGCACATAGGCCCTCGGGGAACTCCTGAGACCTTGAAATCTTTTCCCCTGGTTGTTAAAGCAGTTTTGTGTGTAGAGTATTGATGCAGCACCCTGTATGCCATTGAGAGGAATGCTGAAAGAGCAGCCAGAATATTGCATTTGTTTTTAAAAGCATTGTGAAAAGTAACAGACTAAATAAGACTCAAAACAGCACAACAGTTAGGCCGTAGTAGTAAATTTTTATTTAAGTAATTTGTGCATTAGTTGCATGATTGTGTGTTTTTATGCTAATGTATAAAGCTGTATAAATTCATAAAATATATAGAAAATATTTAGAATTTGCAGGTTAACTATTTAAAATACAAGTTTGTTGAATTTGCCTTAAAAGAAGTTCTTGCATGCATTTAACATTTACATTATATACAATGACGTGACTTACCGAGAATGTACCAGAATTTCTCAGCAGAAGTAGCATTACTGCATACTGCATACTACATTTGCTCTGAGTGGTGTTAATGAGTCTGCAGATGCTCGTCTGATCAATGTGACAGTTTCAACAAGAAGGAACGAGTCTCATAATGATGCAGAATGGTGATCTGTCATCTCATCATATCTATCTGAAAGGTTTAAGTGATCTTTGATCTCCCATGATGCTCTCGTCTTCTGCATTAGGGAGATTCATCTTCTGTGTTTGATCATTATACCATTACCGTTTACAGTTCTGGTATTTTGTGTATACATGTGCGTGTGGGGACAAATAATCTTAACTCAAGGTCCAGTTACTAGCTTTTTGTTTGGGGCTTTCAACTGCACCATGGAAGGGGGGGTGAGATGTTGTTTTTGAAGAGAAGGAGAGAGGCGGGGCGCTAGTGAGTGACTCCTCATAATATAAAAAGTATGAAATAAGAAAAAGTTAAAATATCTTACATGATATGTACGGTATGGTTGCAGACAGGTATATGCTACCTTTGTCGCCAACCGCTTCTTTTTACCTGATGAGCTTTCCCAGAAGGGTGTAACCCCACCCTGCTATTACACATAGGTACTTAATACATTAATGGTAGGTAGGCATGTGCACTGAATCTAAATGTTACACATGATGCATTAAGGTTTACATGATTAAATACCTACTGCCAGTGAGTAACATAAGGTTTGTGTGTGTGTGCGTGTGTGTGCTCATTTAGCCAGTAATCTGTATTCGTCTCCTTCTCCCTCTTCATACTTCAGATGAGAAAGCAGTGTCCAGCTAGCAGCACTTAATGGAATTGGATGTTTTAAACACACACACACACACACACACACACACACACACACACACAAGCCTCTGCTACAACCACTTTTATCCTTTCATCTGGCCATACAACACCCCTCAGTTGTCTTACTGCACCCTGTTTCCAGAGCTCTTTCTTCACATTCCTCTACTACACTTTCTTGTCTTTCCCAAATATACAACTGACAAATAATGAAATACTTTTTAAGACATTTTAAGACTTTCTCAGTTTTTATTAGAACAGGTGGATCCCGTTCTATCTCTTATCTGTTCTCTGTGACGTCGACTGCTGACTCATGCACTAGTTATGCTCCAGTTATGTGTGTATTATGAATGTGTTAGTGTGTTGCTTTGCTGGAAATATGTATTACTGTCATTCTGGCTCCCTCTCGTCGTTGTTGTGTGTGAATGTGTGTGCATGTGTCTACAGTGTTTGCAGATGTGTTGATTTCGCTATGTACCAATGGTTAATTAATCTATCTGGTTTTGGAATTGTCAATTTTTCCCATCACTCATGAAAAAAAAAAGACAAGACAGCCTTTGTCTGGGGCAGCGACTCACTGCCAAATGGCACATAATTCATGACGTCAAGCTGAAGTTATAGTCAATCACCAGTGGGTGGAATCATTGTGACGAGTGCTCTAAAGCTTGCTTTATTAAAGATACATCATTCAGTTATTCTTAGCTTTATTTTCATATGCACAGAGGGCAAATTGTACTGTACAATGACATTGTAATAAATGTAACAAAAATAAGGGGAACTTACCAAGATAAGTCAAGTTCACTGTTCAAGCTTGCGTCATACAATAACTCTCTGATGTGTTCTACTTTCAGGTACACTTACAGTTCACTGGGGTTTAGTTTGTCTTGTCTACTCTTTTATTCCCGTACAAGCTTCTTGATCACTGACATAATTAGCATTTACATTTCCCAGGGACGATACTTTCCAAAAAGACAGATACTGCAATTTTTATTTTAGTACAGACGCACAGAAAAAAATGTATAAGCCCTTCTCTTACGGAAAGCCAAAAGGGTCATATTCATCTGTGAGCAGTTTTTTGGGAACTGTGCTTTTTCTAGCTGTTTTGTGCTCTTTACACCTACTATTTTCAGTTATCTTGTTAAGTGCCCTGATCCAAAGTAGAGCAGCAAAATTCATTCACATGTCTCTGCAAAATAGGTGGTACTGAAAGCTTGGCTATGTAGTGATTGCTTGTGGTTCATGTAACGGCTACTGTTGGTTATGAGTAGTTTTATTTGGGGCAAAAAGGATATACGGAGGAAATCTCCATTGGCGTTGCTTTTTATTCGGTAGAGCAGGGTTATATAAAGTAAGATGGTGTGATACATTAATATGATAGCTTCCTCCATTTTGGACTCAATGGCTCTCTGTTATCTTATAGCACAGCCCTGTCAAGATGGTTTGACAACTGTGCAAATTTGAGTACTAAAGTTGAACTCTATATGAAAACAGTGCACAAAATAATTTAAGTGAATTTATTTTGGTCCGCAATTTAGCTGTTATAAAGCCTGAAACTTGCAATTTGCAAGTGTTCTGTCTGGTTTTTAGATGCTTCTTACACCTGTCTGTATTTTTGACAAACAATTCACCAGATGAATGTGACCCTTTTGGTGACAAGTGGTCACACTGAGGTGACCCTTTCATTCACTGAGCCAGACTCTACCAGCAGTGGCCAGCTGGGGCCTTGTTTGTAACCCAACACTCATATAGTGCTTCTCACCCTGGACAATTCTGGAAAGTCCAGCCCCTAACAAGGAGACCAGACCTGGCACTTTGTGCACCCAACTACAATATATCTACTTAGCTTGACATCCCACACCAGCTCCTGGGCCTGGCTCCAGGAAAGGGAGGTCTTGAATCATTCTTTGACTTGCCCCTCACCTGGGACAAATTTGCCATGGGAAACCCTACTGAGAGCCAATGCTCCAGACAATACAGCTGCAAGCATCGCAGACTCACAAACCCTTTCATCAGGATAACAGTGATTCTAGGAGGGTTGTTCAGAACTGTCACCTCTTCAATATGCTCTTTGCTCCTTCCTGTCCTCTCTTTCCTGTCTTCAATCAGCCCCACTCGCTTCGCAGGACAAGTCCCCTGAGGCTATAGCGTGCTGATGGGGGAGAGATGGGAGATGTAAGAGAGTCTGTGAGGGAGATAAAAAAGATAATCATTTAGACAGCAGCCAAACATATAAAAAGTGTCCTTAAAGACAGAGACACAGAAATTGAGGCAGTGTGGATAAGCAAGTCGGTAACACTAACAGAGACAAAGAGAGGAAGGGTCTTGTAACAACCACATCGAGGACATTTTTGCTCTGTTACTTCCATTTGACACTATAAAACATTATTTAAACAGTCCCAGGGCCAAAATGTCCTTAAAAGTTTAGAAATGCCTCTCAAATGGAAAATGAAAAACAGAATGCCCTTCATATGTACACATTTTTCACCCTTTTTTTTCACATCGTAACATTTTTACATTCATTAGTTAAGTTGTCAGTAAGAAATACTGCCATAGCAACAGAGAACCAAATCAACATGGCAAAATGAGACAAAATATAAATACATTTTTAAAGTGATAAAAATAAATAGAATAAAAGCCATGTTATGTAAGGCCAGCTGTCAATTTCCAGCAGTGGTAAAGAATTGTGGGATATGTTATATGTATTATTATGTTATATATTATGATTGAGCATAAAACCAATCTTAGTGTTTCAAAATGAGTGTTTCTTTGATAATATGAAATGCATGTATGCATGTATTATTTCATGATTACAAAAAATTCCCCATAAAAAAGGATTAAAATTCCTTTGAAAATCAGAGCGGCAAAAATGTCCCTAAGAATTCTTAAAAGTTAAAAGAAAATAATAATTGTTAGCCTGCTGGAGACAATAAATCACTAGAGTCGATGAAGCTGACCATGAAACATGATTTTACCTCCATATTTTATTGATATAAAAGAAGTGTTCATCTCTATATATGTTTATAATCTACATACTTGATGATTTGCCTCAGGCATAATAAAACACTGATATATCTGATGATCCATCGGTTGAGGCAATGATTGACGCCTGGCATTTGACATCTACATGTTGTATTGCAGGCAGCAGGTCTGAACAGAGACCTTTTATCTGTTCCATCTGCAGAATGCACCTGAACTAGTTACTGGACGATTTGGCCTACAAGAGTCATATCTGCTTAAGCAGTCATATTTGCCATTTCTTAATTGGCCTCTCCTCATCTATCAACTTTGAGGCATCAAAGTGGTCTGATGATGGACGTTTACCACTCAACATGCCTGTGTATTGTACCCATAAAAACAATTGGAGTGTTTAGCACTAGCTCACAATTACACAAGCCTCCTTTCTCTAAAAATGTTTAAAAAAAAAATAAAAAAATCTAACCCACAGGAGTTACAGTTTTGAAGATCCGAGCCTTAATTAATGGGGAGAGCACTATCAATATCTCCCTCACTGGCACTGAAACTGAAAGATGACTCTTTAAGTTTTTAAGTTTTTTTAAACACTGTGTGCACGTTAAATATCAACAAAAACACATGCATACACACTCCTGCTGAAAGTATGAAATGATATTTAAGAGCTGCAAGTTATTATTATCTGAAAGAGGGGTGTTTTATTTCTTGCTCACATCTTGCTACTTCTACAACACTAGCCAGCTCTCACAGGTGTTTGGCTGATTAGACTTCTACCCAGGAAGGTCTGTGCTAGTGCAGATCAATTTGACTCTGTGCCGTGGTGAGCCAGTGGTTGTTAACTCACAGCAAGAGGATCCCTGGTCCAATCCCCTCAGTGTCCAACAACCATCAGATATTGCCTAATGGTGACTTTTAGGTTCTCTGAAATGTATTGGAGCACTTTATCTGATGCACGTGCAAATTTTCCTTAGAGCATTGAGCCATTTAAAGTTTTCACTTGCACCAATTAAATAATAGACAGCATCCCCCATTTTTTCTTGTAAAGGTTAAACACGCCTTTTCCTTCAGTAATTTGGAGCCAATCAAATTTGCCCTTAACAGGGAGTGATTATCTGAGAAGGGTGTGATATTTATGAACACTGATATAACACATTTTCCCCGGCGGGGCTTATTGATGTCTTTTGATCTTACGCACAACAATTTATTCTAATGTAAAAACCATCAGTGGTATCAACTCTCATTAATATGTTCTTTGGAAAGTTGTATCTAGGTTTTATGTGTGTGTGTGTGTGTGTGTGTGTGTATGGTATGCAAACTCTATGTATTCTGTGAATGTGTGTGTCTGTGTTTCTATATTTATTAAGTACATAATCCCCTCACAATTAGAAAGATAGTGAAAACTTTTCAGGGTCAGTGATTTTCAGTGGAGGTCAGAGGTCAGAGTCTTGTAGTTTAATTATTCACTTTAAGTTTTAGGCTGACAAATTGTTTGCTGTGTGGCTGGAGTCTAAATGAATCACCCTCCATTGGCCTAGCTTACATCATCTTGAATTTATAAGTAAATTATATAAAATTTCCTTTCATAGATGTTGTGAATTTGCTACTTAAAATGTATTTTGCCTTTTCCCTGCAAATAGAGAGGTGTGTTCCCCACTGTGCCCACTGTAGAAATGTTGGAGGGAGGGAAAGAAAGAAAGGAAGCTTCAAAACGAAGGAGGTGGGAAATCATGGAGAAATGGAAAAGGACAAGTGTAGAGGGCAGTGTGAACAGGAGGAAAGGAGGGAGAGAGGACTAAGCCCAGTCAGTGGTTGACACATTAGCTGCATGTTGCTGGCTCAGTATCTTTCATGTAATTCATTAATCATCATGATCATTACCATCATGACTACAGGCAGGAATCAATACACTGATTGCAAAGGGTGTATTGGTAGAAAGAGAATAAATGATGAAAGCCAAGGTTTCATTTCATGACATTGCACTGGTTCCAAAGCAGTAAGTGTTTGTTTCCAGAAAGCTACAGACATAACTCACTATTAATCCTTTTAACGTGTTTAACCTCGACTCATTTAGAGAAGGCTGACTCAGCAACATCCTGCAGCACAGTCCCACAGTTTTAAATGTACATGTCCATTTTACATTCTACCTTTTATCCACCAATTTGGTCCAGAATTAAATATCTCTGCAACTACTGGATGGATTGCCATGAAATTTTGTTCAGACATTTATGATCCCCAGTGGATGAATCCTAACAACTTTGGTGATCCCCTAACTTTTTCACCAGCGTCACCAGTTGGTCAAAGTTTCCTTTTATCCAGTGAAATATCTCAACATCTACTGGATGGATTTGCTTAAAACTGTGTACAAGCATTCAGGATTCCCACATGATGTACCCTAAAGAGTTTGAACATTTTAATTTGTCCAATACTTTGGTTTATGACCAAATACTTGCCAAATGAATGACACCCGTCTCAGGTGTACTCCGTGTTTTGTGCTAATTAGCAAATGTTAGCATACAAACACACTAAACTAAGATGGTGACAATGGTAAAACATTTTACCTGCTTAACTTTAGCATGTGAACATTGTCAGTTTGAGCATGCTGACGTTCGCATTTACAGTAAGTCAAAGCAGCGCTCTGCCTATGTACAGCCTAACAGAGCTGCTACCCGCTAGCATGGCTGTAGACTCTTGTGAATTACAACCAAACTCAAAGCTTGGACCTTTCCAAACTACAAACTACTGCAACTAAAATGGCAGGGATCATCCTTCAACAGGTGATATCATCCAAAACCCAGCTTTTGCCTTTTGATAGACAGACCAAGGAAAGTCCTGTGGTGAGCTGGCCTTCCTGCTTGAATGTTTGCAATAATCTTTTTGACAGAGACAGAGACAGAGTTTTTTTTGTTTTGATTTAATTGGCTTAAGGTCAGAAAGAATGCATGGTGGCCAACAGGGACAAAGCCTGCCAACATTTTAAGAAGAGTCTGCACATAAGTGCCCTGTTTCAATGCTATAATCTCATATCTGCTTACGACAAATGTCAACACCATTTCAAACTTTTGGTTGCTGTACAACTAAAAGTCCTTCAGGATATTTTTTGTTTTGTAGTGTCAATCTTTGCTGGAATTAAAATAAAAAGTCATTAGACTCACTGCAACATTTCTGTTTTGTGTGTGTGTGTTCTGTTCTCTCAAAATAATCAAAATAGTCTTCTTTTGTTTGAATCTGCATCACTTAAAGCCTTGATAATACATTATTCTGTACTGATATTGCTATTCCTCTTCAAAAACATAACACAAGCATATTTTGAAGTAGTAAATGGAATTTCACTTGAGGCCAAAATGCAATTTTTCTTTTTTTTTTTCACTATTACAGGCTGTTATCTTTTTGGTTTTTTTCGATTTCTCAACCTGCTTGCCTGCTAATAGTATTTCCCATCTCCCATTATCTAATAATGTTGCCCACCATTAAGGCTTCATTAACTGAAACCCTATAAATGTCAGAAGAAAAACATTTGTGCACATACGCCCACAAGAGGCGAGTGGATGAGTTTATATGAGGATATTGAATAATTAATTCAATAATTTAAGGTCAACAAGACTAATGAAATGCACTGTTGTGTTACTGTTATGGCTGCACAGTTTATGACAATTGATGTCATTATTTTAATTTCCCACAGATAAATACAGCATATTGGCATTCTCATACTGAATTTCCACCAGAGATAAAGAGAGTTAAAAATTGTAATTTATTCCATGATTCTTATTTTACTAAATAGTTGGTCAACCTCTTTTTCAAGGCACTTTTTGCCCCCTGAAAGTTGTTGTTTTGTGCTGGCACACAATTACTTATAAAAGGCAAAATCTCATCACCTGGTGAAATAATGGGAAAGTCAGTGCCGTTGGTCGACAGACCTATCCACCCACGTAGATACATCACAGTTATTCTGTGTTTAAAGCAGTAGAGGTGGTACTTTTAGTCCCTTTAAATTATGCTTTAGGACTTTGGCTCAGAGAGCTCTGTTGGCTGGTTGGTGAGGTTCCTCGTTTAGAGAAGTGGCATCAGCTGTGCCAAGTCTTAAAAGCCTAGTTTTCCCTGAGGTTCAGGTTCATTTTGTTGTGAGTGTTCAGGGTGTAATGCTTAGTTTAACTTTGTTAAGTGTGTGGTTTAAGAAAGCTTTTCAGTAGTTCAGTAGCAAGCATGTTGCCAAACATTTAAGACCAAAAGAGAATTGTAGGACTTAAACAGAGATCACTAACAACCAGTTTGATTATTTAAGTTTAGCGTTTTACAAAATGACACTGAAACACTGCCGTGTGCCTCAGCTGCTTACCTCATTACCCCAGAGCACACACAGGAGGCAGACGGACTAGGTGACCAGACAGAATTACAGAGATGGAGGAAACAGATCAGATAGACAAAGGGCATATGATTACGTGGAGAGAATGAAATAAGTTTTTAAATGAGGGTGAGAGGAATGGAAAGCAAGTGGAGACAGAAAAAAGGAGAATACAAGTGACGTGCATTGATTCAATGAAGTTAAGTATAAGCTTCAGCATAGAGCCAAGGCTTGGCTTTAAGCATTTCTACAATGTCTCCCCTGTAGAATAACTTGACTAAAATGTGATTAAAATAAAGCATTAATCGGAGAAAAGTCAAATACAATGATCAGTAATCTGGTCCTCATGGTCAGAATGATGCTTTTTGTATTCTTTAGCGTATGTAAAGTTGATCATCTGGAATGAAGGAATATTATAACTATAATAGAGCAAGTGTGCATGCATGAATGCGTCAAACAATAACCCGCAGCAGATCCCCCGTAACAATGAAAAATTGATAATACCATTATGTTCTGTATATGTTCTCCTGCTTTCAGAAATTAAATTAAATTTGCTCACCCAGACCATACAATAGCCAGATTTGATGATGCAGCAAATTCTTGATTTGAAAGGGAAATAAAGCAGCGGAAATGTTGACAAGATACATAAATAAGAGACTGTCCACCTATACTGTATACAGTAATCTTGGCTCACTTATTGGGAATCTGATACAAATACTTTCCTCTATGTCACGTTGTTCCTGGCCAATTATGTTTATTACTGAGAATCCAGAATTTTACACATGAGGTTGAATCGTACAGTCGCTCTACCATGTTGCAAACCAGACGTTATCCATTTTAAAGCAGAGGAGAACTGCTGTCTGGTGTTTGGAGTCTGAGAGAGAGAGAGAGAGAGTTTTATTCACCTCTGCTTGCACCAAGATGCTATCACTGTAGAATCTTATTACTAATGCTACAACACTGTGGGAAAATCATTACTTTGTGAATTTGTGTGTTGTGCATGCTTGTTTGTGTATTTGCCTTTCCAATGTAAAACTATCCTGTGTGTGTGTGTGTGTGTGTGTGTGTGTGTGTGTGTGTGTGTGTGTGTTTACACCCAAAACAGTTTGCTCTTATTCTTACTGTGTCTGCACATCTCACACCAGCCCTTCTGTCTCTTTGCTCTGCCCTCTTTGTTAATGGCCTATTTATTTGAATGAGACACACACACACTCATACACAGTAAGCAGACATACATAGGCACACATACACATGTGCACGCAGGTTCATATTTTAACATACAAACAATATCACATTTATAAACAGTTGCGTGCATGTTTGTTTACATATGATGATGCACGCACACGCCTCACACACATAAGATGAAAGCCGGCGAGGGAGAAGTCATTATTTGAAAGCTACTTCCTACTGTGAAGATTAGTGATTTGAAAGAATGAGCAGCCACATGTGGAACAATTAAAGTGGTTGCCTCTTCCACCAGGATGAAGGAGATAATCATGAGACAAACAATGTTTCCAGCAAAATATCCCCTAATTTTGCAGCCTTTCTAGAGGAGGCCTGTAATGGAAGATATCAATGTAGGTCCTACAATTTCTTTTATCCAATAAGTGTTACAATCAACAATGCAGAACTCGGACACGGATTTGAATAAATAAGAAAAGTGATTTATTGGCAGGGGTTCCAGGGAGTGGAGATGAATGAGGAGTAAGCTGGCAGGCAGGGCAGGGGAAGCATGGCAGAGCAGGAAAGATGGCTGGAAGTGGCAAGCGTGGAGCTAGCAGGCAGGATTGTTGAAGTGCAGAGCGACAGACGAACAGGAAGTAGGCAGGCAGAGATCCTGAGGCAAAAGAGAGACAGGGTTAGTCAGGAACCAGGAAAATACACACGAGCAAAACCTTTCTGTGATATTCCAGCATTTCCCCCAGGGTTTTTTATGTACAAATTAACAAAAAATAAATAAATAAAAAATAGGTGGGTGGAGTATTTTATACAAATGCAAATGTAGACAAATAGATGTACTGAGAAACATGTATAGTAGACAGCCTGCCAATTTGCCAACTTTGGTACTGCAGTCACCTGCAGCGCAGCCATTATAGCCCTCCATTATGAAAGAGACAGTGGTAAAACTGTTGACACAGTTATTAACGTCAATGTCAATTATTCATATTTGTAAAATAAAGAGTGTGTGTGACATCATCTCAATGGTAACATCTGTTGGATGGGCTGGTGGGTTCAGGGACAAAGGCACTGATGTGCATGTACAGTGGGCCACATAATGTGAAAGCAGACCAGGACGCAATAACTTTTTTTTCTGCACTGGGTGAGCAACATTCATTGGAAGGAATGGACGCCATCTTGGAGGTGGTATCAAGTTTTGATAATGAATCCATGGACAAATGCACTGCAGGTGTAGAGGACATGGAAGCCAACTTGATGAAAAGAGACTTGAACACGGTAGACAAAGGTGAGATTATTACATTTTGCAAATACATTTTAATGTTCCATTTAGGTAACAGTAAATGGTTTACTTTTATATTGGTTTTGACTGATTACAAGAAGACAGGCACACAAAAACCTTCTCAAACCCATCGGGGACCATTGTACCCCAAACCCTCATCTTTACAGTACTAAATAACTTCCTGTAACCCTAAAACTAGTCCTAGCTCTTAACTAGACCCTAATAAAATGAGGACTGGCCAGATTGTCTTCACTTGGCAGATCTCACAAAGATAGTAGTACGAGAACACACACACTCACTCATCCTAATAAAGTCCACGCAATATAGAGAGGGCAGTGTGGGTGTCAGTTCATTGTGGTGACTGTGTATTGTGACTACAGGGCAGCAATTCTGAGCCTACCCTTAATCTTCCTCTAGACAGCTCCTATGAGTTGAAGCAATGTCCACTCAGTGATGTCTTCTCTCCTTCCCCCCTCCGGTGTTCTAATATCCATCTCTCTTTCCTTTTGTATTGCTTTCTCACTGTGTTTTGCTGTCACATTTTCTATCCATACCTGTCTTTTTTTATTTTCTGTGCTGTGGTGCCCAAATGTTGATAATAATAACATAATGATATAACTAATAACTAATAATGTTACAGACTAATGCAAAGTACGTACACATTTTCTTCCAAAAAATAAGGACTTTTTTCCCTTTCAAAGTAGGTATCTTAATCTCAAGTTTGCCTGGTGCGTGCTCTACCTTTCTCCCAAAAGTACCTCTTGACAGCAGGAAAGGTGTGAGAGTTTGGGTCAATAGGAATGGTAATAATTATAAAACTAAAGGTTGAAGTGATACACTGAGCTTGAGTCAGTTACATACACAGTACAATGTTCAGAGTTCAATACACTCAACATATTTTTGGAAATTTTGAAAACTGTAAAAAGGTTACCCAGCAGTATGCAGAGTTACACAGCAGGACACAAATCACTCAACTGTATCACACGTCTCAAAAACTTTGCAGTGAAGAAATTGCACTGAAAACCTTAGTTGGGTACATTGTGCAACTGTCATTGTAATTTATTTAAGCCTGTTGGAACAAATGTGCCTAGCTTTGTCATCCACAGTTTCTCCACACGCTTTCGCTGCCCACTGGTCTGTGTGGCATTTGTTTCAGGCCAAAGATGGTGAGAAACTGTACAGAGCCCTTGAAAGTGTGATCAGTTCTGTGTCCTGTTTGCCCACCCAAATGATATAAAGATGTTTTTATGTATTATATTAATAGAATTTTATTTATATTAATAGACTGTGACCTGTTTCTCCTATGTAATGTTTCTTAGAGGTCATCTTGTAATGTAAAAAGTGATGTTTTGTGTATGGAATATGCATTGACCAACACAGGATAGATCACTTTGCTGTGGGGAATAGAGATGCATCACCCTCATGGGCATAAAATATGCAAAACTATTAGTTTCTCAATATTCTTAGTTTACAATTCAAAATGTGAAAAAAGAAGTACATCTTTATATAAAGCTAAAAGAAGAGAATGCATAAATGCTAAAATGAAGAGCTCCAGTCTGAACTTGGTCAAACTATTTTTACCAAACACCTGAATTGGGTGTTGGGTCACAGAACTCCATTTAAGTAATGCCACAGAAACAAAGAAAATCAGTATGTTAACATGTTCATGCAGCAGTAGAGAACTGTGACAGTTGTGTGTCTCTTGCTCTATAGCAAACTCTGGACTGAGGCAGCAGGAGCTGCAAGGTATGCTTTTGCCAGAGGGGACAGCATAAAGGTGGATATTTTCCTTTCCAACTCTTCAGTGGACAGCTAGTAAGAGGGAGAGGTGTTTCTTTTCCGTACATGTCAATCTTTTGCTCTATCGCTTTGTTGGATTGGGCTGGCTCAATGGCAGTGAAGAGTCCCCAAGGAGATTTTGTCGAGGTTTTGTCGAATTCAGCTTCCATTGTGCCACCGTGGTCAATTATTTCTGGTTCTTCTATGAGACTTTTACCTGTAATACCTGCTGCACTTTCTCCTGTTTCCACCACAGTGAAATGTGAGCACAGAGAGGCAGGAAAAAAAAAAACATTTCTAGAAGAAGCAGCATGCAGAATAATTTCCAACAATGTCAGTGAGCATGGCTCTGGTCTCTGATATTAGCTCACAGTGTGTGTGGCCATGATGCCTGGATGTGTTGACTGTTTCCTGGAACTGACAAGCTTTTGAATGCCCTTGGTTAGAGTCTGTAAAGGCTCTCCAACTGCTGGACTGCTTCTCGGGGATCAGATAGACTTGCTGTTCAGTTGCCACGCAGATGAACATAAGGTGCACTACATCTGCACTTCAGTTGGTTACATTGTTGCTCATTTGCATAATGCTGAACTTTGCAAACACACAGGATGAAACATGGATGTGTGTGTGTGTGTGTGTGTGTGTGTGTGTGTGTGCTCTTAGTGACAAGAGACAGTTAAGCAAAGGCGAACTACAAATTCAGTTTGCAAACTAAATGCATAGTTTGATATATTCATGGGCAAGACTTCTAGGTTTATCAATGCCTGTGACTTTTTGTGTGTGTGTGTGTGTGTGTGTGGGTGTGTGTAGTCAAGGTTACAAGTGAATATATATATATATATATATATATATATATATATATATATATTTTTTTTTTTTTTTTTTTTACGCCTGGGCATTCATCACGCCTGCCGTATCTCTTCTCCCACACTTTCCCACATGCTGTGTGGCCTTGGCCTTGGACACAACATGCCACCCATTGTGTATGTTCAGTAAAGCGAAAACATATATTATAAAATGCAGAGCTTTGTGTTAATAAATTAGCCACAGTGAATACACGGTCAAAACAATTTCCACTGCATGTAATGATAATAGCACCGCTTTCAAAGCATCCCAAGAGATAAGGGTGAAATGACGTTATCAGAGGAGAAGATCAGAGATGAGAAACGATGAGAGGAAAGGACAGGGCATAAAGGACACGAGCAGAAACTAAAAGAAAAGCAGGAGAAGAATTGAAAATGTAGACGAATAGATCAGCACAATCAAGGTGAACCTGGAGTGTTTTGTTGGGTTTCTAGATATGCACAGGGGTGCACTGCATCATGTTGGTTAGGTGTTTTTCCCTAACAAAAGAGCAGATGATTACTGAGACCTTGCATGCACTGTATTATTGATCTTTTTGGTACTTCAAAGCATTATGGAAGGGAGGGTCCTGACAAGTATAACTGTGTCAGTGCAACAGTGCATCTCATAGATTTAAGTTTTATTTATTCTTGTTTACTGGCCAAAACACCAGTTTGTCCAGAGAGCAAGTTGGCTAACTGAGGTCCTGGGTTTGCAACCAGAACTGGCTGGCTGGGGCCTCTTATGTGTGAAATTTGCATGTTCTCCCATGGTGTAAGTCTCCTCCAGGATAAGTGGGGACTCTAAATTGACTTTAAAGTGTGACTATGAGTGTCATTATCATCATCATCATCATAAAATCACACTTGACTGTCAGCTTGGGGATCGTAGTAGCAAGTGGAGTGATACCATGGGTCAGGGGCAGTGATGGAAGAAGCATTCAGGTTGTTTACTAAAAATAGCAATACAACATTTTAAAAATACTTCATTATAAGTAAAATTCCTGCATTTAAAGTCAAATAAAATTACAGAAGTATTATCAACAAAATGTACTTAAAGCATCAAAAGTATTTGTTAAGCCAACAAACGACCCTTGAGATTGTTACATATCACATTATTAATTTATTGTGACTGATCCATTAATGTAGAAGCAGCATTTTACTATTGTAGACGCCTGAGCTGGAACAAATTTTTAACTGCATTATATATCTTTGGGTAGACAATGTGTCATATTTAATAAGATGATCATATGCTTTATATGTAAAATCTTAATCCGCAAGCAACTTGTAACTATAGCTGTCAGCTAAATGCGTGTAAATGTGCTCACCAAGCCAAATCAAATCCCTCAAAAGTTTGATCAAATCCCTCTCAAAATGTCCCTCGGAAATATGTCACATTACAGAAGCATTAGGAATTCCAGGAAAACTTCAATGTGCAGAACAATCAACTACAAATAACATTTTAAAACAAAATAAATTAAGCTTGTAACCTGTTCTGTACATTTTTTCCCCCTTTTTTATATAGAAAGTATAAAAGTACAAAAACACATCACAAATGCCATGGTCACAATTTAAAAAAGAGTGCACATGTGCTCTGTACTGTACCTTTGTTGGTTATACAAGTATTTGTATATTTGAGTGTTCTCCCCTCTTTGTGTCTGTCTTAAACTCTGTGAATGTGTCCTACTACTTCATTGTCACAGCCTTCATGTCCTGATGCTGCTGCATTCACCATCATTCTCAACAACCTTCTGTATCTGACAGCTTAAACATAAACCCCTTCCTTCACGCCTTTTGATACCCAATCTTTCCACATAATGATATGGTGAATAAAAAAAAAAAGGCAGGACAGGATTATTACAGTGCAAGCTAGCTATTGGCTGCAATTTTGTTTGTGTGTGAAAATGTTCCCCAATGAATAAAACTGTCTTTTTTTCTAATCTTTCTCATCTAACAGGGCTCAAAATGTAATTTGTGGTTGCCACACGAACAAAGCCACAACAACAAGGTGACTCTACGAACATATCCCAGTTTACAGTTCAAAGAAAATCTTTCTAAAGCTGTGCCCTGCCACTTTGTTCATTTGTGCTGGGTGAGTGAACCTTGCTAGAAGATAATAAGGGTACTCAAGTGAACTGTGGTTGTGACAAATAATCACAAGTGTTTCAATTATCTTGAAGTCCTAAGTCAAAGCCAAATGGACTTGCTGTTGGATCTTAAAGATGGTTTTTCTACTCATCTGTTCTGTTGAGTGGTGGGGAGTCCCAGGCATTTTAATAGCTTCAGATGAATCTTCCTGGTCAAATGGTAAAATACAAAACAGCCAATTTCCTTTGACCCACTACTTCTAGATATGCTATGAGTTGAATGACTGAGAATCTTAATAGATACAAGTGTTTGAAATTAGTTTCCAAGTGGCAGCCCCTGAAAGCTGTTAGTTTTGACTTTTGTCTCTAAATGCTGCTGATTGCCCACAGTATTTACCGTGCAATGGGAAAAAAGAGAAGACTATTGTTATTTTTCTTTGCCAGGGAAAGAGAGCAAGGGTGTTCCTTTTTGTTTTCTTGCCCTTTCAATGTGTCAACAGCTTAAAATGGCTTTACTGTAAAGTTAGCCGACAGACACGTCCTGCTTTTGCTTTTACAGTTTCTTTTTCAGATACACATTCTCACTCATCTCTTCATAGGCAGAAAAGTTAGAAAAGGCTTAGACTGGGATTATGTGACCTTTTCCATCTCTCTCCGACTCCCCCGGATAACTACTTTCCTAACCTTCCTTCTACCCCAGGATTTAGGGAGTAAGAGATGATGAAGGCAGAAGAAAACAGTTTGATGCCCCCCAACTGGCACTTAGCCTAAATCTCCACCAGCCGTACCCTCAGCTGATATTAAATGTAGTTAATGTTACATGCATAGGGCTGAATTTAATGGAGGTAAACATGGCAGATGGAGAAAGCTTTTTCTTTTTAAAAAGAATCTTATAATCTTAATAAAAACACTTTTCCTATGGGTCTAGAGAATGATTATTTTACATTTTCTAAGCTTGCCCTACTTAGCCTCTTTCTCAGCATGATGTGTGCTTTGGACACACAAATACACTTATCATATGGTCCCCTACTGAGAGATTTTTCTATGCAAATATCTCCTCAAAAAAATAAATAAATAAATAAAATGACACACACATTCGGTTTGCATGAAATTATATTGTGGTATAATGTCAACAAATGCTACACTCACAGTACACATGCACATACATGTAAATCACAGCAGGCAATTTTGCTGTGTATATAATGTATAATGCTTTCCACATTATGCAATCTATGCACCACGTACACAACACATACACACTGAAAAACACACAAACACAGATCATATCAGCCAATTTTGTTGCTCACTTTATGCATGGCAGAAAGACTGAAAGCACAAACGTGCATTCATTTTCACAGCTGACAGAATCAGTCTCCCTCTCATACATCACATGGAAATACTCAAACAGCCTGTCTGCATCTTTAATAAACATACACATGCACCAGAAACACACAACCCATTTACTGAAGATATCTTACACCCACATCATGTCAAACGGTACACACACATGTTCGGCACATGTCGGCTTGTGACAGCTATTGTGTGCTCTGTTAGCTCTGACGCTGGTCCCATGGATTAACAATTATTAGCATTAGCCTTGGTTTAGCATTGAGCTATACGTCACAGAGGAGACAGACGACACCTATGTCTTTGTGTTTGTCTCACATATCTTGAGTGTTTACACATGTACAACAAATTATCCCCTCAAGGCAACTTTATTCTGTAAAGCTCTTGTCCTCTGGCAGACTGGATTCACAGTTGACTAACCCAGACTTTAGCCTGAGGCTAGCTTTACCCTCCTAGGGGGTGGAATTATCTTCCACTTTGCAGGGTTAACGTTACAGTTGTATCAGTTAACCCTGATCCACTGTGAGCATGACTCAGATAACAGCGTACAAGCCTACTGTACACACAGAAGTTGAGAAAGAAAGGGATGAATGCACAAATTACATTTTTCACACAGTAATTTCTCATTAATGATTTTCCCCATTTTATACTCATATTAACCCATTGAGGTACATGTTCTGTTTTTACGTTGGCAGCCATATCAGACATATTTTTTTATTTTGCGGTTATCTTATCTGGTGGATCACATTTCTTGTTCTAACTGCCCCAACAACCCAATTTCTTACAGTTGTAATTGTTGTTCTTATGCAGCAACAGGGTCACACAAATAGAGCTAAAGCACATTAATGTACACATCGAACAAATCCCATTATGGTAGGCAGACTGCGCCAAAGGGAAAAGCATGTATGTTTCATCACTCGTCTATTTTACAGACAGGTTGAGATAATGATATGGACTGAGGGGAATTGGAGGACAAGGTGGTTGTACAGTTAAATCTGCGTATCAGCTCTTTGCAGTGGCAAACGAAACAACCATATATTCATCCCCTATAATTTAACAACTGACCGTGATTTGAACTCCCACTGGGCCACTGAAACATGTAACATTTTAATAACAATTTAAAAGAGAGTAGATTACACTGCAACTACTACTACTACTACTACTGATTATGATGCTGCTGATAATAAAAATTAAATTTATTTTTAAACAGATACTGGTGTTACATTGTGAAGCCCATAGTGTGGGCTATACTTCTATCTGGAATAGGAGACTTTAAGTTCAGAGCTAACTGAAGAGCTATTACCACTGTTAAATCAGTGTTTATGTTTTATAATGTTTTTCTTATCTTTGTCATTAAAGAACCACTGTGTGGAAATGATTTCATGCTACAGCGAACAGTGTTAGGTTAAAGTGACTAAAGGGCTGATTTCTTGTCTGGCTGTGTGGGAGGTAATGTGGTGGTGCAGCATATCAGCACTGAGACATTACTGACCTCATCACCTCAAACCCCTCTGCTACTATATTAGTCAGATTTTTATTTTCTGAGGTCAGTCTGCCCGTGTCGTCTGAGAAATCTTTTTCTGTGGCCTTTGATCCTTCAAATATTTGTTTCTTGATATTAAATTCCTCCTGGGTAAGGGTTTCATCAACTGGCAGTCATTTTCAGTGTTTGGAAGAAACGGTCGCAGTAGAGTTACACTCCTCTGCTTCCACTGCCAGCCTGCATTAAAGTTGAGTTTTGTTGTGGCAGTTCCTTCGGTAGTTTCTCACGTACTGTGGAGATAATCATTCCTTAAATTATCGCTGCCAATGTACATCATATATTCCTGTGGTGACATTATACTAAATCTTCTAAAGCAATTCCACTTCATCATCAGTCTAAACAAAGAAATATGTCTTGTGTTTGTCTGTGATTATTATAGATATTATTATATTGTTTGTACAGACTTAATGGTGCATTCTGTTCCTCAAACTTTGAAGAATGAAGAATTGTAAAGCTTCTTGGCAGAAATGGTATAAAACTGTTCAGGTGGCCTGTACTGTACATGCCCAAGCAAAGATTTTGAAAATTATCCAAAAATATTCATGCAAGCAAGAGAACATTAAACACAGTAGCATTTTAAATGTATCTGTGTAAGTCTGGACATAGCATAAAGCGCTTCCCTTTTGCACCACCATAAAGAGTGAAATACCTTGACTCTCAACTATTGGGTGGATTGGCATTAAATTTGGTACATTCATGTTCCCCTCAGGACTTATACCAAATTTTGTGATATCCTGACTTTTCCTTATACTTTGGTTTATGACAAAATATACACAAAGCTGTACTGATGCTAATTAGCAAATGTTAGCATGCTAGCATATTAAACTATGATGACCATAGTAAATATTACCTGATAAACATCAGCATGTTAACGTTGTTGTGCTAAAAAGCACTGCTGTGCAGGCCTGGACTGGCCATCGGGAGCGCTGGGAGAAGCACAGTGGCCTGGCCAGCTGATTGGCCCAGAGTGTCAGGCCAGTGTTTTAAAATGCAAAATAAAATTGGTAAATCAAAGCAAAAACAACACGGGACAGTCACTCAGAACTGTACACCTTCAGCCTGTTAACCCGATCTCTACCTCTCATCTCACGCGAGTTGATTCTATGTTTTAAAAAAAAGGAATAAATGGCATCAACACTTAATCATGCTATGTAGGACAAGCAGGAGATGTGAAGGAGACTGAGCCTAGCTAATGGCAAGCGAAGCAAATCGCACCTTTGATAAATGAGGGATGAACGATCAAAGTGAAAAGCATTCATTAACCCGGAGAAAGAATGTCTGAACCACTAGTGTTATCATTTTGTCACGTTGGTGATGTCTCCACCACGATCAATATGAATCATGCAGCACTGCCTTAAATGAATGATGAGGGTCTTCTTCCTCTTCACAACATGCTGGGGGAGAATACTGGCTGCCTGCACATCTTCATCTGCATTAAAACCTCTGGAGCATGTCATGTCAGTATTATGGCACACAAATATGAATGATGAGGGGTGTATTGTACATGCGGGTACGCTGTGTTTGTCACAGCGTGTGTGAGAGAGAGAGTGTGTCTGTGTGTGGCAGCCAAACTCTAACCTAATCATCATCATTGTCTCATAAGGGTGGTTCAGCCCCTCACCCCCACCATGTTAACACCAGTGTCATGTGATCTGTAGCCTGTGGGTGTGGGTGTGTGTAAGCAGCTCCCCTGCTTAGGCTAACAGCAACTGTGACGAGCCAAAGTTAGTCAGCACAAAAACTGTGTGTGTGTGTGTGTGTGTGTGTGTGTGTGTGTGTGTGTGTGTCTCTGCATAGTCAAAATGACAAGCCATGTGCATTTCCCATTGAAAGTACACGAAAGCTGATAAATGCTATCAGCATGGATACACACACATGCCCCTATACTCCAACAGTGCAGATAAAGCTTAGTAAATATGGGCTATGGCCTTGGGTTGATATTGTGTGTGTGTGTGTGTGTGTGTGTGTGTGTGTGTGTGTCTGTCTGACAGATACAGATTTTAATCTACTCCCTTCATCCCCCCTCTTTGTACCTGTTTTCTCTTTCATTGCACTTCCATTCAATTTCAGTTCATTTCATATATGCTTTCGTTTTCCAGGAAATAACACAAAAGCACTTAAGTGTTAAAACAATGAAAAATCATTGATGTAAGAGCAAAATTTATCAGTATGTAAAGTCATGTAATATCTTGTTCTTGATTGAGTACTTTGCTATCTTCCTGTATGAAATGTTTTCATCTGACGTAAAGTACACTGGCATAGGTGACGCTATTAAGAGGCTAGGGGAAGCTTAGCTTCCCCAAAATTAGCACTGAACATTTTTTTTTTAATTAGCCTTCAACAAAATTATGTTTTTTGGGGCAATATACTACTGGCAAACATTACAACTCACTACTAATTTTAATATATTATTTATTTATTTTTAATAATGATGTAACCTAGGCTACCTGCTGCATCATTTCCTATTAGCGCGCAAAAGCTGAAGCTAGCAGTAACCTCTTGAGCCTAGTGCACTGTCACCGATAAGGCACACAATGAAAAGAAAATATGAACCCCTTGGTAGGGATGAACATTCTCAACACACTCAACACAGACTATCGGATATAATACTATATGGATACGATACTTGGTATTATAAATACTGTATGTGGCTGTATCTGCACTTCGGGGTCAGACTAGTCAAGTACACTCCGGTGTATGAGCTCTGTCCTTTCAGCTGAAATAGATTGACTCTTTTGCTCTTTATTCTTTTGCTTTTACTGTTTGTTGTATCATCATTTTATTTGTTCACTTCTCCACAAGGAAATACATCATTTCCACCACAATTGACAATGACAAAATGACTATAACAGTCAACCACAAGCTCTGTAGAGAATTAAAACTTTCCTTTCAGTATGGCACACTATTTTTCCACTCAAATACATTGTAATTTTTCATTAAAGTTTTCATTGCTACTAAACTGTATTGCTTTCTTTGTTTTCCCTCTTTCCGTCTTCTTTTCATTCCTCCTTCTGCTTCTCTCACCTTAGCCTATCACTCTTTTCCATTTCTCACTATTTCTTCTTTATATCATATCATCCCATATGTCCTTGTTGCATGCCACCCTCCTTTTCCCCTCCTCACCTTTATCAGTCTCTCTTTTCCACATTATGACTCCCACTATTTGAGGCCACCAGGTCTAATGTGAACTGCTGAGCTGTGACACACACACACACACACACACACACACACACACACACACACACACACAGGGACAATAGGCTTAAGTGTAGAGAAGGATTAGGGTGCATGTCAAAGACAATACAGTAGAGATACCACACAGAGCGAAAGAGGAAAGAGTTAGAAACACTAAAACAAATTGAGAAATTGAGGTAGGGAGGTTGAGAGAGAAGGTCAGAGGTCAGGCTATGAGAAAACCACCCGTTACCTTCACAGCATGAGAAATCTCAGCAGATAAGCATCCAAATGCAGTATTTATTCACTGTAACCCTGCTTGAGCTGTCAGAAAAGTTCAAGATAGGTACGACTGTTTTACGTCCTGCGTACTCACACGTGTTTTCTCTTATTTTGCTCCATTTGATGTCTGCTCATCAGGTTGAGGTGTGGTGGAGTTGAAGATGGAGCCATGCTGAAGTTTATGTGAAATCACCAAAATTAATGTATTGAAAAGGATCACAAATAGGGTTATATATTGACATCCTGATATTTTCCAGAAATTGGGATTTTTTTTGTGTATGCTTATGTGTTTGTTCTTGAACTGAAGAAGTTTTTATGCATTGAACAAAGATGCCTTCTCCAACTTTAATAGATTTAGTCTGACCTTAAATTGACATTATTATTAGTATGAATGGGATCACTGTGTACTGTACTGAAAGGGAACAGGGGTGGTGTACAACATTTGTAAACATAAATTATGCAGACTGTTCAACTTATTCAGATATCAGACATGTCAGAGCAGTAGGGCCAATTGTAGAGTGGTACTCAAAAGGTGGAGCATCGATTGCAGAGGATCGCCTTAACTTTACAGCTTCTATTCCAGAAACAAGCTGAAATGGTTACATGCGATGGATTTTCCATCCCTGACATTGCATGCAGTAATAACTTCAGTTCAGCCCTGTTAAGATGGTCAGTCACTCTGTTATCTATTGTTAAGAGAATATTCTAAAAAACGGAGAGATGATTCTGTGTGGATGCCATTTTGTTTTTTACCGCCTCAAAGTGACAGGTCGTTAAAAAACTCAATTTAAGAAGAATTGTTGTTCTACTACATGGCCACATAATCTAATAAATATAAAAGAATACCATCAGAAAATTACAAAAGAAACTTAATTTTATGATTAATTATGACCAGTTCTGTAGTTTAAAACTAAGTAATATTTCAAAAACAAAACAAAACAGGAAACCTTCAACCCAAATCACAAAGGTGTTAGCATTAGCTTAAGGGAGATGTCAGTCAAGCATGATCTGTAAACTTTCACACAGTAGATGCAAAACACCTGCAACCTACAGGACATCCAGTGTATTAAAGCTTCCTATTTGCTATTAAAAATATTGTATGTCTGATAGCTCTTGACTTCTGTTGCACCCAAAGTGAAATATTTTACATTTTGGGATTAGCACATGATGAACGGGTTCGTTAGGATGAGCAATGACAGCCAAAATAGTTGAACAAACTCAATAAAGGGACTATTAGTGGAACTCAAATGTCACTCATAGGACAGTCCAAGCAAAGAAAATCATTCTGACACCTGCAGGTACAGAGAATTTCAAGCAGCCTCTTCCTGAGTTGAGTCGAGGTGGTAATGAGACAATAATGATGAGCCATTTTACCACATATCATTAATCTGCGGGTGACTGGAAGCACAAACGGATGGCTTTTATGAGGCTGGTTATTTCCCAGAGGTCTTGGTCATATTGACTGGAGCAGGATATGACATTTCTTTTATCACACTCTTAATGCGTATATTTGTGCGTGACATCTCCAGTGAAGATTTACACTAATACCTCCAGCTCTGACCTGCACAGCAGTCAGCCATTAATAGATGCAACAGACATGACGGTCTTCTAAAATGCCTGAAACATTTTCAAACTTTGATTAAGATTTTCTTGCTGGTTGATAATGCTAGTCCATCAGTTTATTTATAGTGGAAATGGTGCCTATCCAGTAGTGCATGATAGTATTTTAATACAAGAGTAAAACCTGAGAGCTTGCTCATAACTGTAATCGTAGATAAAACTGAGATTGATGCAACAGGTGTGAGCTGTAGGTGAGTATCACCTGCTGTACTGAAAGCATTTTCAAGAGCATTTGTAGCTACCAACAACTAAATGATTTTATCTCCATCAAAAACATGAAAAAAATGTCCCTTATACTGTCATTAAAGAACAGCTGTGTTCTGTATTGTTAAAACATATATTTGACCATCAGACTGCTTTGAGACTGCAGGATTTATGTGCCTGCAGCCCTCTACCAGGACGCGATGCAAACTGGGATTTTGCCTGTTTCATTGCTCTGCTGTGTCTTGTTTCGACAGCTCTGGCTGTTCTCAAATCATCCTCGTCTCTTTGGTTTTCCTCCTGCATGCCAGCTCTGATGTCGCTCCAGCGGAGGATCTTCCAGAGAGGCCAGATTGTCCCAGAGGCTGCCCCAGGCATAGTGACGATGAGTGGGCAACTCTGCCAGCCAATAGGCCCCCCTCCTGGGAGCCAGGATGCGCACACACACACACACACACACACACACACACACACACACACACACGCGCGCGCGCGCGCGCACACACACACACACACACACACGCACGCACGCACGCGCACGCGCACGCACGCACGCACGCACACAGAACACACAGACACTTTCAGAGAGAGAAAAATGACACGGCTAGGCTCGATAGCATGCAGCTCACACAAAGAGCTCAGGCTGACATTCCCCTCACGGCGGTGTGACATGTTGAAGTGGCTCTCTCTGTGTTCACTACAAGCCATGAAGCACAGCAAGTTAATTAAATCACACTCATTTACTGGTGCAGTGGACCACTAAAGGAGAGTCAAAGAGAAATGATCAGTGAAACAAAGTCGGAACAATTGTCTCCTGTCCCATGAAATATTAGTGGCAATTACACAATACCCCGATTATCAATTTTTTAAATGTGATTTCAGTTAGTTCTGTATTACTACATCAGCCTTATGAAAAATACAGTAATGTTGTTTATGTAGCTAGTTTCTTGTATTGGTTCGTTGTAAATCATATTATAGCTTATAGCATAATATGCACGTATATGAACTGCTTACAATAAACTTTATTATAAAATTCTAGAGCAGATCTTTTGATCTTACATATTTAGCTATATGTCTACAAGTACAGCTAAATAACAGGGATGCTACAATTGTTATAGTCAAAGAGTTCAATCAGTGCCTCTGACATGATCTCAACAAAGGTAGTGTATTGCTGGGCTTTTATACTGGATTGCGTTATATTAATTGTAATTTGTCCACCACCATCATCATTAACGCTTAGCTCAGTTAATAGCTGCAATACAGCAAAAAGCCAGTGCTAAGGCTGCACTAATCATTATCTTCATAATAAAGATGTGTCAAATGACTACATGTTATATGAACGGTGTCGCTCGTAGTGACAAAGCCACAGACAATTACCATCTGATTCTGCAGTTCCCCTCAGCTCTATGCAGCATTTTAGCATCTTTCAGCTAATTTATTTTGGTTTTACAGCCCACCGCTTCAGTCTCACCGCTCTCAACAACCTTGTTTCCATTTGCAGCAAGCAGCCTTCAGTGAAAAAAAAAAACTCCTGATAAACCCACTGTATGCTTCCTGCCCAGCACCAAACGGTGGACTGACAAAGTCAGTGACTAGCTGGTGAACCTAGAGGATCATTTAGCAACTAAAAAGCCGCATAGCCACATATCCCTCAGGAGTTGGTGGAGACCAGGACAGAGCTAGAAGAGACTGACTGTCAGACTTATATCTGTCAGGTGGCCAGAAACATGAAACCAACACAAACTATTAATACTGCTTTAAGGCATAACCACCAGCCACAGCTATCTTTTATATGTTAGCCACTAAGCCAAGGTTTTTCAGCTCTTTCTGGTTTCTGTGAACCTTTAGCTCCCAAATTGACCCCAGCTGTCAAGTTATCGTGGGAATATTAGTATGGCATCATTTTGCATTATGGAGCAAGCTCTCAATTTCTTGTATAGAAATGATATACTGTAGATTTCTCTCCTTAAATTAATAATTAAATGTTATACAAGTCTCCCATGGACCTGTCTGCTTATCAAGCAATCTTACAGGGGGTTCTGACCACAAGGTTGATAGTTAGCTGATGGTTGCAATAATGGCAACATGATCAATGCGAATTCATCATGTCTATGTTGTGTTGAGTTGGGAGGAGTAAATTGTCCTTGATGTCAATGAAACTTATTTGCACACTGCAGGTATTACACAAGATTAAAATTTCAAACCAAAGATTTAGAGTTCAAACCATTTTTCACAGCAATACAAATCTTATTAATTATGCATTAATATGAATTTTTACTTTTCATTTTTAAAAAAAAGGAAAAAGTGGCTGTCGAACAGAGAAACAAGGGCGGGAGACACACAGGCTGTGTCTGTGTTTTAGATGATAAATCCAGTCACCTTGATAAACACCTTCAAAGCACTGCGAGAACTCTCTGGCAGGTTGGCCTTCATGTTTGTCACAAGGCAAGCCTGTTCATGCTACAGCTTTCCCACATGACACACACATCCAGGGTTCCTGTAGTCTGAAAGAGGATAACATGTCCTGAACGGTGTGCTTGTGTGTACTTTCAAGAGTGTCCAAGCCTACAAACGGGCCCTGAAATCTTTGAAGGGTAGAGGACCGCTCTCATCGTACTCGCATGTGTGTGAGCTTATGTTTCACACCAGGACCGTTGCTGTCATCTTCGAGTGTGTGTATGTGTGTGTGTCTGTGTGTGAACTGTCAACACTTGGAGATTGTATCTTACTTACTGGGTGTCTCTGGTGGCATGTTAGGGCTCTATGAATGACCTGACCACACATGCCATATTCAAGACAAAATTACCTTCTGTTCCTAGATCATCAAACTTATAAGCAACTATGAGTAAGATGAAAAAAGGTCAGATCATAGCTGTGTTAAAAAAACTCTAACAAACTTTTTCTGTATGTCTTGTGTGTACTATGAGAGCAATTTCTGTTTCTCACTTTCATTTTAAATCTCGCCTCCTGTGTGGCTGTTGGCTTGGTTATCAGCTAGAAGCAAACTGAGCTGCAACTGTTCTGGCGATGTAAGAAAACTGAAACAGAAACTTCGTATTACAGACGGCCGATCTCGCAGTTGGATCCAGCCTTTTTCAAATCTGGCAAAACATAAAAACAACATCTTGGCATACACAGTGATTAATTACTCCATCTTTAACACAAACACACACTTGAAAGCATTCCCTGTAGCTCTGGTTTGACAAAAGCTTTAATGATTTTTGTTAAAAGCTGCAGGTGCAGCTCTTGATTGCATGATGTCCAAGTTCAGCCAAAACATCTAATCTGTAACTTTAAACTTTGTTTTCGTTCTATAATCGACTCTGTCATGTTGGAAATGTTTCACAGTCCTGAGGTGGCAGCAATGACATTGACTGCACTAAAAATGTCACCACATCTTATATACACTTGGTGTAATTTGCTGTAATAAAAAAATCTATTCCACCTTAACCTCAGCTCTTTATTTCTCAAGTCTTCTTGGCACTTTTCTTGTACATGATCTTTGGAGGGTCACAGGAATATTGTCAGGGTGCTGAGGTGCTGACCTCTCACCTTTTTACTTCTGATGGCTCTTAACAGCAGTGGGAGGACGTGAAGTTTGCTCTACTCTTGCACTCATTTTAAATTCATTTACAGGGTAACTTAGATACCAAAACTTTAAATTGTAAATGGTTTGAGAATGAGTTCTTGTAATTTAAAAGAAATGTTCTTAACCATTTAAACAAAATTTAGGTGAAATAATCATTCACATATGGAAATTGTAATTGTTAGGAAATCTCTCATTGTTGTCCAGATCTGGTACAAAAGCAATTCTGTTTAAAAAAAAAATGGGAATAGTGGTGGAAAGAAGAGAAGCAATAAGGAGGGGGGGGGGTATAGACAGTATCTACTGTAGTGTGTCTGATGCTGACTCATCAAACAGATAAGAGGACAGAGACTGGGACAATGCTGAAGAATGGAAACATACATGCACACACAGTCATACCAGTGTACACACACACACACACACACACACTACTTGTCTAATAACCTTACATTTGCCAAGGACATTAACTGAGTTAAGGAGGACCGAAACTGCCAAAAATCAATGATGAATAAATGACTCAGTAAATAAATTTATTTGCCATTAAATGCACCAAAGATAATATTAAAAATAAATGTAGGCATTAATTGATAAAATGTGACATAAATTGATATTTCTGTTTTAATTTGCTTCTGTATTTATTTATAAATTTACTATATTATACTATAATTACTTAATTTCCCCATTTAATTTTCCATTTTATTTATTAATTTATTAATTTAAAAATGTATTTATTTAATATTATTGTTGGTGGATTTAATGGAATATGAATTTATTTATTGAGTCATTTATTCATTTATTTTTGATTTTGGCACTTTCTGTCCTCTATACTGACTGAACTAGTTGTGATTATGAGCATGCTGTATATTTCTGTAGTTGTGTTTGAGTTTATTTTCCTAGTTCAGTATTGTTGTGTATGTCCAGTTACTGGGTTTCATCCCAGGTTTGTATACTTTCATAAAACTGAACCATCCAAAATGATTGCTGAAATTAAACATGAGTGAATTGATAATACATTACGTTCTTTGCTTTATTAAATTGTGGATTTTAATAAAGTGACCAGTTTTGTACATATTAATTGAATTTCAAATAGCAGTTATTTCCCAAAATTGTCTTTTACAAAACAAACATAGCATGTTGAGTGTTTAGTCACTGCTCTTTTCCAGATTGACTTTTAATAGTTTAATATTAGTTTATTTGCAGTGAATCACAGAATTAAGTGTAAATTATGACAAAATGATGTAAATATAAAGAGATAAGAGACAAAAATTGCCTTAATATCAGTGTGTTGTTATATATATTGGGGACTCACCTTATATTTTTGCTGAAGGTCACCAGCAGGACACAGCACCCCTGCAGATGTACACCGCTGTCTCTTGAAGGTAACCCAGCTAAACAAACTTTGTTCATCAGGATGAACAACTCCCTCTTGCATAAAGATCACATTTACTTTAGCATTTAATGCCACTGGACAGTTCAGATGATGGTCACTGAAAGTTCAATATCATCATGTTAATGCCACAGTCCTGACTGGGTTCATTTTATCATTGTAAGAGATGTAGACAGGGTTTGGGTTTATTTTGGGTATTCTGGTACTGTTCTTTCTTTTTTACATTTAATGTTTGCAGACTCTCAGCAATTACTGCAGCCTCGCTATACCACTTTGTGCAGCTGCTTCCAAGGTTTCTTTCTTCCTTTTTTTTCCTTTCCTTTATTACATCTTGTTCTCATTAAGGTCTCTGGTCAGTGAATGTATTTTGTTTGTTCTTTTAATAGGGCAAATAATAATTAGGGAATAAAGTGAAATAATAATAATAATAAAGTAAGATAATCCTTAACAAAATGTTCCCTTTTTATTTTTTTAGACCATATACAGCAGTTGGTTAGTCAGTTGCTCTACAAATAAATTACCTCAACCTCAATCTTTCTATTCTTTTATATAGCCTTACCATGTCACAAGATTAATTTAACTGTATTGATTATTGTCATGCATTAAGGGGAAGTAAGATAAAGCTTAGCTTTCACTTAAGGGATCAATACAATTTCATGTATCGCATGTCCTTCCAGAGTTCATTTACTTAAACAGCCTTTGATCACAGGTAAGCAATAAGTTGGAAGGGTTTTCCAGTAAACTAAGGTAGCATGTCCACATCATTATGTAAACTGAACTGTGACTGGTAGCTGGTTTGAAACCGGGGACCAGCTTGGTAATATAGATGGAGAAAGTAGAACAGGGCTCTCCCTCAGCTTTTATCCTTGAGCAAAGAAAAAAAAATCAACACTCCAGGAAAGTTGCTTATTATAAGACTGGTCAAACTTGGCAGCTTCCGAGGATAAATGTAAGAAATTGTTGAATTGTATTTAAGCACGTTGGATCTGAAAAGAGCAGAGTGCTCAGTCTAATCTGCCTGGATACATTCAAAAAGGTTAAAGAAAAACTGAAATTCATGAAGTTTGCAAAAGGTAATTTGAAGGACAGAAGTTCACCTTCATACGAATTGCAGCTGCTAATAATTCAGTGAGAATGCGGAAAGAGTGGGCAGCCATTCCTAGTGCCCCTGTGCAACATGAAACTTGATTCTGGTCCATCATTGATGACAATGGCCACATGTGAAGTAACCTGACGTTATATATCTCGTCACTGTATATTTCTGTTAATTTTCTGTCTGGCCTGGCTAGAGACAGAGACAGACAGTAACAGAAAGAGACAGAGCTATACACACAAGTAAAAGTGAAAAGTGAGGGAAGTGGAGAAACAGGAAAGAGAGGCAGATCCAGTACACCTTTTGTAAATAAAACAGATGAAGATAAGGCAATAAAAAGAAAGTAGGAGGAAAAAGAAAGGAGATTGATCCTTTTTTCATAAAAGCAAAACTGCTTCAGGCTAAAGATTGTTTCTCTATTAAGAAGTTTTTCTATTCTCTTCATGATCTTTTTTCTTTTTTCCCTTTATACCCCCCCAAACACAAATACACTTCTCTCATCTCTCTCCTCCTCCCCTGATACATGTGACCTGGTATAGCTGCAATGCTCATATATACTCCCATACTTTGTACGCTATAAAAAAACTCCCTCATCCTGTATATCTTTCCTTCAATATCTTCCCCCAATTCTGCACCAGCCTCTGCAGCCTTTTCTCACTCAGATGTTGAAGACACGGCTGAATGGGATTTTTTAACAGCCATTGATCAAAGCACTTCCCCTCAGACCTTTAGCTGCACCTTCTTTCCTAAAGCTGAAAAGGGAACCAAATTGACATTTTCAAAACAATTCATCTCATCCTGTGTCCTTTGTCCGTTATTTCCCCCACAACTCTTTTACATCTTTTTATATAACTAATGTGCAACATGACTTGACTGCATCCAGTGTGAGGAGACACATTGGACAAGTTTAGTTTGTTGCTTTATATATTTATTTTTTTTTAAATGTGAGTGTTGTCCCTGTAAATGTTGGATTTGTCTGAACTGGAATGGGTTTATTATGTGAATGTAGATGTAGAGAGTATGTACAGAGTATATATATTTGGCATATAGAATATGACCTTGTCACTCCCTGTAAGCATAAACCAAACTCAGCTCAAATGGGGCGTGACAAAAACAGGGATTTTGACTCAGGTGGATGATGGGGTGGAGCTGGGTATGATTCAAATGCTGCACAAGCAGCAGCAGTTTGCAAATGAGCAGTGCAGCAGCAGAATAACTGAGCCAACAGTGGTCAGAGTACTGACAGCTTTTAATAGACCGCCTTATTGCAAAAGATGAGTTTGATGCTGCAAGAGTAGTGTGGCATGTTTGATTATATCAGTGCAATGTGTCGAACTGGCTTTATTAATCTGTTCTTTGTGTTAGCAGAGAAAGTAAATAATAGCAAGTATGAGCATCAGGAAGTGAGGTGGGAGGTGTATTGATAGTCCTGAATCCCTCCCTCTTGGTTGGTCAAGTTCTGGCATTAACATGTATTAAATCATCTTTCTTTTTTTAACCTTTATTTTTTCATGGGAATATTTTTTTAGGAGTGCCTTGATCACACTCACACGCAGTTGCACACATTCACACCTGGAAGCTGCCCAGTACGTTCACAGTTTGATGTCATGGCCACTGACCAGCTCCACTGGAGCAGATGGGGGATTAAGGGCCTTGCTCAAGCGTACCTCAGTGGTGGTAATGAGGGAGTGGCAGAGGCCGCTCTTTCACTTTGCCAACACAGATTTATCCTGCAAGACTGGGGATCGAACCGGTGACCTTCTGGTCTTGAGGTTGTGATCACTAGCAATCCTGAAAAGACACCACAGACACTGAAGAAGCCGCTGGTAAATGCAGCCAAGGTGCAACCAGAAAAGCAACACCAACGTTCAGTGTCTCCTTTAAATACTTAAGTACTAAACTTGTTGCTATGACCACATGTTGTAGCCAGTACAGTGCAGTGGAATAAAATCCCTGGATTGTGCTCAGAGGGAGATCAATATCTCTTACAGCAAGCACAGTTCAAAAAACATTTTTTCAGCAAAGGTTTATCAATACCATTTAAAGAGATAGTGGAGATCTTTATTGAATTTTGCAGGGGAGAAGAAAAAGGATGACAGAAAATGAATAATATACACTGAAAAACATAAAACATGGATGGATCAGGGAAACACATGCAGTGTGTTTGTTTATTCAAACTATTATGCCTGAACTTTCAATAATGCTACTTGCCCTCTGTCATCATAGTGTATGCTAGTCTATGTTATGATCAGTAAACCAGCAAAATGTAGAAAATGAATTAGTCTGTTAAAAAGGTGATGTGCTTTTCTATTTTTTTTCTTTCCACAAACATAAGAGTTTTGGGCAAAAGCAGACACACACACACACACACACACACACACACACACACACACACACACGCACATGCACACGCATACACGCATACACGCATACACGCACGCACACACTACAGTACTGTGGAGAGTGCTAAGCTGAGCTGATCGGACTCCACTCTACAGATCAATAGCTTTCTGAGCTGTACACCTCTCTGTTTCAATCTATTACTGACACCACTGACTGACTGACATCAAACACTTTAAACTAATGTATATTGATAACACTGAAAAGCAGGGAGAGAGAGGAAAAATAGGAAAATAATAGAGAGAGTGGGAGGCACAAAGTGAGGAATAATGTAAGAAAGAGAGAGTCAGTTAGAGAACCTCGAGGGAAGGTAGGGAAATCAAAGCAGTGTTAGGTGTAAAGGAGAGAAATAAGGAACAAAAGCAGTGAGGATTTCAGCCACAAAATAAAAGGGAAAATGAAGTTGAAAATATATCAACAGAAATAGAAAAAACTGAACATCGTATGTGTGTGTGGAGGGGAAGACAATAGAAGAAATAAGGGGAAAAAAAGCAGACTGAAAACATTCATTAATGAAAAATGAAGAACAACAGGAACCACTGAGAAAGTCAATCATACTGTATATAATGACACCTTTTTGCTTTCGACTTCTGTGTCAGCGGCAGTCTCCTGCCGTCTGCCTATCATTGGTGTCTGATGTTTTGAGACGTGTCTGGGTGTCCACACTTGGCCTGGAAATGTCATTTACTCTCCCAGAGCTGGATTCATCTAAATCTGTGCTCTTATTACTTTCCTCCCACTCCTTCCCCTTTGTCTCCTTTGCATAGCTAAAGTGCATCGTGACTGGCTGGCCTCCAGACTAAGATCAATTTAAGAGTTTCACTCCAAAATGTTTTATATCAAAACTGTAAGGGCTATTGCAAAAACCAAAAGAGGATCATTGAAGACAATGTAATTAAAAAAGTAAGCTACAAAACTAAAGGTTAAAATAGACTTTTTTTTTTTAATAGCTGATCTTCATTTTTTCTTATTTGTGCTTTTTGTTATATTATAAAATTCTTCACTGATGATTGAACAGGGATTCAAGATTAATTTGCCTTGACAGCACACAACATGTCTTCCTTGCGAGGGTAATTGAAGAGGGGCACTCATTTTTGAGTTATTTGCGGCCCGTACGGGTCATCACACCTTCTTCACTCATGCTCATGTTACTTTACCTGCCCATTTTATATTCTGTACTTTCCTTGCGTACATGAAGACAGGTGCCAATATAGTTTCCTAGCCATGGTAGTAAACGCATAGCCTTTTTTGAGTAAAGGGTTCACAAGCGGACCACAGCCCAGAACAACAGTAAACAAGTCTGAAAGCAGAGCAGAGGTGTTTGAGGGAGCAGGGACTATCGAACTCTGGTTCAGATTTTAAAAAACAAACTGAGTATGAAAATGTCCATAGTGTGATGAGAAAATATGTATAGCCTTTCACATTACTGCTGAATTTTAAAACATACACTCTTCCAAATAGGTGTAATGAGCAATAAATGAGCAGTTCCTCTAAGCTATCGAGTGGGTAATAAAGACAATGAATAGCTGCTAAAATCATGTGACCTTATGTGACTGTGACATTGAGAACCGTCCCATCTGAGAGATAAGATGTAAGACATAGACCCTCCTTCTTCCCAATTATGCCCGGAATAGTTTCCAAAGTCCTTTGAGTTGCCCGTCGTCCCCTCCCCTCCACACACACACACACACACACACACACACACACACACAAGACCTTTTCCTAAACTGACACTTTAATTGGTCCTGAGCCACAGAGAGAAGGAGGGCTGACATGACACTTTGGCTAATGACACAGTCTGTCCTGTTGAGTAGGGATGGACACACACACACACACACACACACACACACCCATGCACACTAATGAGGAACATGGATCCGGTCTAAACTCAGATGCTCAAAGAGGATCAAAGCACTAAAGTTTGACTGAAATGGAAATTTGTTTTATTCACTCTAATAAAGTTCCATTTGACAGATATGTGTGCTAGTGCATTCACACACAGAGTAGGGGTCCCTTCACACAGGCAACAGCACTGCAGTAGACTTCCTTATTCATTTCAACGAGACACAGTGCAGTGGGGGACCCGGAAATTCAGCCACAGGAAGGTGATTCTGACTCAACTTTTGCAGTGTCATCCGGCAGCACACTGGGTTAGCCATTCATATATTATTTGAGTAACCTCACAAAACACATTGAATACTTTGTATCTTGCACATTGTAATACTGTATTATTTTTTTTAACTAACCAGCTTCCAGTTTGGGGAGAAAATAAAGATACTGTGATGAACTTTCCAGAATTGCACAATCCTGCCTCAAAGCATTATAAACCATTTCATTTTGGAAATATGCGTATTTATTTTCTTTCCAAGAGTTAGATGAGGAGATTGATACTACTCATGTTAAATTATTGAGCTATAGACCTGGAAGACGATTAGCCTAGCTTAGCATTAGTGAGCTTTGGAGGTGCTGGTAGATGTAGTTTTGAAATTTGGAGAGAGTCAGACTTGCTGTTCCTCCCCTGCTTCCAGTCTTTATGCTAAGCTAGGCTAATCACCCCATGGCTCAGACAGCTTTTCATCTAACTCCAACTAAAGAAAGCAAAAATGCATGTTTCCCAATATGATGAACAATTTCTTTAAGCTAGTCATTGCCTTAAACCTACACATTTTTTTGTGTTTCTGTTGGTCTGTTGGGATTTTAGCCATGATGACTTGATGCAGCCCTATCCAAAATAACTAACACCAATCTTAACCAAAATAACTTGACCTAACATCAAACAAAGAGAAAAAGGAAGATGTTAATCATCAGGTGTGACACATGGCCCACATTGGTTGCAAACTGTAAATGCACTCACAGTAAATACCTGTTTTCCATAGACATTCTTTCCCATATGGACAAAAGACACGTTGAGCCTGTGTCTTGCTGTTGGCTAAGTTGTGGTCAATGTGGGAAGACTAATGAAATGGCAACAACAAACAGTACACACCTAACTCTGAGTTAAATCTGCCTCTGTGAAATTCTGAAGTCATACAACCAATGCAAATCAGTTTCAATCAGGACGATATTTTTCTTCTATTCCATCTTCTCTGGTCTTTCCCCTATCTGTCCTGAGGGGTTTCTGCCCCATTGGAAGCATTGCGAGAGACTGATGAATGGACACACCCCACTGTGTCTCTTCCAGTCCGTTCAGCCACAAACACTATCAAGACTATAATCAATCAAGTGATATTTCTCCCTTTCATGTGCATACAGTCATTCATTTCCTTTTCTCCATTGAATTTTTGTGGCTTCACTGCTTTCTGAGCTGCTCATCCCTTCCCCCTAGAGTATCATTCTTCCCCTTTTCTCTTGTTCTTTCTTTCTTTCGCTCATTTCATTTCTTTCTTTTCTTTTCTCTTTCCTTCTTTCTTTCTCTCTCCACCTCATTGTCTCAGTTCATTCACTGTTCTTTCATGACTCACACCCTGCCAGTCGCATTTTGCTCCGCTCAGCAAAGTGTGTGTGCTCAAACCAAGTGCAGTCAGAAAATGTTATACCCATATTTAAATGAATGTCGCACCATGCCCCTCTCTATAATAGCTTTTCTAGCATAACTCGGCCCTTAGGCACTCACAGCACTTTGTTTAGGTTAGGGAAAAATCATGGTCTTGGTTAAATATTGAAAAAGTCAACAGTGACTTAAAGCATGTGGCAGGGTTGCAAACACATACTTTTGAAGGTGAACCGTTCTGTGTGGTACTGTGTAATGACACATTCAAAAGGCATCGCGGCAGCCCCAGTTGAAAACGCCCGCACTTGAGCAATAAAACAATGCTTATCGCCGGAGCTGTACGACTCCATGAATGTACAGGGACAAAAGGTAAAAGGAGAGCGGTCTGGAGGGGAAGAAAAACTGAAATAACTGCAGTAAAAGCTGTTACACACACGTAAAGAGGCACACTCCACAAATACGTACACAGTCAGTGCAAAAACACTCCAGCCGTCATAATATGCACAAATAAATTGAGGTGAAAATTTGCTTCAAACTGGCTCTGAACACACACACAGCCAAAGAAAAGACAACCATGGGCAGTTTGTTATAGTACGAAACAAAGGGACAGCATCATCATACAATATTAGTTCACACAATATTTTCTTTTTCAACTCTTCCCCTTCCTCCCAGGAAAGAGCAACCAATAGGTGTGTGTGTGTGTGTGTATCACACTGTGGCGAAGGCTTGCCAGTTCCTTGTCCTGACACTTGGGTTTATTCTTAGATATTGGGCTGCTGGAAGGTACAAGAACCTGCAGGGAGGGTGGACACACGCACATACACACACACACACACACACACACACACACACACACACACACACACACGCACGCACGCAAAACAAGTACACACATACTGACAAAAAGACATGCACATACACTCACAAACACACTTACACAAAGGGTTCAGTGCTGTCTGTCAGATCTCTGTCTCTCGTTGCGACAGACCCGCCTCAGTCAACCCCAGTTCTCTTAACCCAAGGTCACCTCTGACTAACACACACACACACACACACACACACACACACACACACACAGTTCCCAGACATCAGCTTCAGCAGGCTATTATGATCACTTTGTTTTTTCTTCTTTGTCTAACTCCGTTGTTGGTCATTTTATGGTGCTGTTTCATTTTATTTGTCATTACTCCATATTATTCCTTCTTCTCTTAATTTGGCCAAGACATTCCAGCATTTGGCACAAAGGGATTTTGCTTTAGGACACAAAACAGGACCCATTTTAATTTGACAAGTAAAAAACAACTTAATTCCATTTCCACCATTCTCTTAGTAACTGAGACAGGAAGGGACATGAAATATACTTTTCAGGAAGCAACAGTGTTCATGGGAAATGTCAGAATTTTGAGAAACAAACTGCTGCACATACACTACAGGTCCAAAAGTATGTGTACACCCAAACACCATATGTGCTTGTTGAACATTTCATTTCAAATCAATGGGCATTAATCTGCTGCTATAACATCCTCCACTCTTCTGAGAAGGCTTTCCGCAAGTTTGGCACCAGGCTGCAGGGATTTCTTCCCAGTCAGACACAGGAGTATCGGTGAGGTTGGCCACTGTTGTTGGGCAATAAGGCCTGGTTAGCAGTTGGCGTACCAATTCCTCCCAGAGGTGTGGGATAGGGTTGAGGTCAGGGCTCTGTGCAGTCTAGTCAAGTTTACCACACCAGCCTAGTATCCCTAGGATATGGAATTGCATCCATTCTGGACAATTCTGCAGCTCATGGTTTACGTACCGTGCTAACGTTCAGTGCCAGTGCAGGTAAAGTAGTGTGTCCTTTTATTAAGCACTTCTGACATTCACGCAGGAGATAAAAGTTTACGTCCCGCCACAGACCTGCAATTAATGTTCGCCTTTTTATTAACCATTACCACGATCTTTCCCTAAGCTTAACCAAGTGTTTTAGTTGCCTAACCCCAACTATTTCTTTAACCATTAGTTTATTTGACATAACCACAATCTTTCCATAACCATAACCATACCTTATCTGCCACACATAGATACTGCGAAATTGGCATTAGATGCAAAAAAAACATTTGAACATAATCCGGGGTTTTGCATTGAATTGTCCGACATCTATGTTCCTGTCTGGCAATAAGGTTGTCCACACCAAACTCTGAAAATCATTTCTTTATGGACTTGGCTTTGTGCACAGGGGCATTGTCATGTTGAAACAGGAATGGGACTTCCCCAGACTGCCAAAATGTTTGAGGCACACAATTGACTAAAATGTATAGCGTAGCATTAAGATTGTTCCTAACTGGAACTAAGGGACCTAGCCCAAACCATTGACAGCAGACCAAATGTACCCAATGGAAAGTGGCCATATAGCACATGTAGCACCTTAACTGTTATGACTTGTTGAGCTTAATCTTCTTTCTTTCTTTCTTTCTTTTTTTCTTTCTTTCTTTCTTTCTCTCTCATGTTCACCCACATTCCTCCCTCTCTCTCTACTTTGTTTTTCTCTCCTTTGCTCTGGTGTGATCACTCATAAGTAGGGTGATTAGCAAGAAAGGCAGAGTAAGAGGGGGAGTCGAATATGACAGAAAGATGGAGAGGGACAGAATGATAGAGACGGGGGGGGGGGAGTCGGAGAATGAGTGAAACCCATTACAGTAGGTCTAAGCAGAGATTTACTGTATGTCGGCCAGAACTTATTACAGACGAACAGCAGATGAACAAAACGCTGGTGAGGGAGAGCTGGAAGAAAGTCATACATTATTCATTGGATTCCTCACAGCTTTCACACTCCTCTCCTCTCCTCCAGCTTTTCCTTGATTTGTCTCTTGTCCTCCCCTTTCCTGAGTCATTTTTCTTTCCTTTACCTCTCCTGTGTTTCTGCCCTTTGTTCTCAGTTTGTGTCTCTCTTTATCTTCATTTTCCCTGATATGAGGCGTCTCTGCAACCTTGCCCGGACACACACACACACACACACACACACACACACACACACACACACACACCCCACACACATATGTGTCAGACAGTCCCTTGGGATACTTAGTATGCAGCCATGATACAGATGTCCCACAGCCACCCAAACAGCAAATATCAAAGAGCAGACACACACAGTACATCCTGGACATGTGAGGACATTCCATTAACTCAGTAATTTAATATCTGTTTAACAGAAACGTCACCCTCATAGCCTGAAGAAAGCCTCGTCCTAACTCTACCCTGACTTTGAAAATAACACATTTTCCAAAGATGTCTCAAGAACAGCGCTGTAATATGACTACTTCTCCGGGCTTTCTGTTTCTGTGAGAAAATTAGAACAGTAGAAAATAATTAAAAACATACATCACACACACAACCTACGTCCGGGCCGACCTAAGGCTCTGTCTGAGTACTCTGACCACAGCGTATGCAGCGACAGGGTTTGTTTCATGGCTGCCGACAGCAAGAGCGTAACAGGGTAGGTGACATCATCTCCCAGTCATCAGGGTGAGACGAGGTGTGAGCCTTTAGGACTGGCATCGCATAAGATGCTTTTTACAAAAGCTCCCGCTCTTTCTTTCAGTTACCTTCAGTTTGATAAATATACAGTTATAATCCAAACTAAAAAGCTAAACTAAAGCTGGCAGACACTCTGACATATTATCACCTTATAAATTAGTTTTGTCTAACATGTTAGCAAATAATTGCCAACATACACACATAGAAGACACTAAGCAACATTATCATGCTACTCAAGTTGTCCGTCTGGCCACCTGATGAATGTAAATCCAATAGTCACTCTTTGTTTAGCTCTGGTTTGGTCTCCACCAACTATTGAAAAAAAACATTAAAAAAAAGAAAATTACATGTTCGACTTTCTTTCTTATTTTCAGCAGCTAGTTGCTAATTTTGTCTGTGTGCTGTTTGGTGCTGGGCAGGTAGCATATACTCTTTGTGGACTTATCAGAGCTAAAGAAAAGGTGCTAGATGCTGCTCGAAACAGGGTCTATGAGAGCAACAATGAACTGTATTGTAGATTTAGGGGCCATAAAACCAAACTGGGCTGAAAGAGTCTAAAAGAACCTCAGTGAAACATGATAATTCTCTGTGGGTTCATCACTATGAGCGACCCCTTTACATATTTTGCCAATTCATTTAATATTAATATAAAAACACTGATTGATCACTGATCTTTAAAGCTACACTAATCAGTTTTTTTTTTTGGCCACTTTGGGGCAAAACTCCACAACCAGCTGAACATCACAAACACATTTGACATATTATGGCCTTGCAAAGTTGATGTGGTGAACATCCAGCAGCCAGAAAGCAACATTAGTATTCATTTGAAGTCGTTTTGTGGGTGACCTGACGAATGTCAAGGCCAATATTCAGTCTGCTTTGAGCTCTATTTCGGTCTTCACCAACTCCTGAGAGAAATATCTAGATCTTTAGCAGCTAAATGCTCTATTATGTTCATCAGCTAGTTGTTAACTTTGTCAGTGCTGTTATGCTTACACTAATTATGTAGCTGGCAAGATGTTAACATTGTACTATATGACAAAAATGATAAATCTTGCAGAAAGGGAGAAAATACTGTGTGGACATAAAAACTATTTTTGGGAAACCACTAAAGTGCTGAATTGTTTTTACTTCTTTCATGTACAACTAAGATCAGCATTTGTTCCCAGACAGTTTCATGCTGTTTAAGAGAGACGGAAGTCCAATGATACTGATTATTCAAAGATGAGCAGCTGAATTAAGAAGTAATTAAATAGCTATTAGCACTAACTGAAGGAAAAGAGAGCAAGAGCGGGAGTGAGTACAATCATTTACTGTCATTTACTGTCATTTTCTGTCCTGTCAAACAGGGAGACTGAATTGCACAGAAAAACAGAGACTCAACAAACGGTATTACTGAGAAGATACATACACACACACACACACACATCTATCTATCTATCTATCTATCTATCTATCTATCTATCTATCTATCTATCTATCTATCTATCTATCTATCTATCTATCTATCTATCTATCTATCTATATATGCTATTTCATGGAATTGGAGATGGAGGGAAAAACAGCAGGGGGGTGGAGGATGAAAGAACGTATACATGCATAGAAACTCTGTTGGGTAGCATGTTTTAGTTTGGTTTGCCAGCATAAAGATGTCGGTGAGAGATTAATAAAATGATTACGATGATGGAAACTTGCAGGTTTTGTGTTGACTACGGGGCATGTGGTCACTGTAATCGCCTGAGCTGGATCAGTGCTGGGTGTCAGGGAATGTGACACAATTAACTTTCTGTCTGGGCCAAAGTCAAGAGGTCCTTACGTGTTGAAAATTGCCTGGTTATGATGGTGTGATAATTAATATTTCCCAAGTCAACTTGGTTAACAGGTTATAATGATGGATAATCACCTCTCTAAATTGCCTGGTTAAGTAAGATTTCATTCCTTGGGTGAATTCCTTATGTTCCTAGTCGACCTGCCTCTTCAAATAATAGATTTGAAAAAAAAAAAAACATTCTTGTGCAGACCCTTCCTGTCCTTTCAGTTGCTCTGCTGTTGATCCGTCTTGGCATTTCTCTGCAGGCGTTCATGAGGCCAGCTGTCACTGACAAACCGGGACCCTTCAGCTACAATATCTAGGGGAGACAAAAGACCAAAAGAAGGTTGTTTCCACTCTTCTTTCTCTCAGTGTGTACTGGCGTTTTTTCAGCATGTCTCCTTTCAAGGTCACTGGGTGCTCACATCCTGTAGTTCTGTTGTTTTCCCTTGTGAGAACATATTGTATATATTATTATCGCAATATACAGTGTTATTGGCAGTCCATGAAAAGAGCTTGGATCACAACAATCCTGTGTACAAATGTATTTTTTTCTGTTTTCTCCATCTGAAAAAAAAGCATAGCAGTCCTTGACTGTAAATCGAACATGCATTTATACTGCTGTGTCTCTTCATTGAGTGATTGTGAAGCTTTCTTACAAAAATAACAACTTTTCATTTAGCAGCTACATATTAAGTCCTGAAATAATCTTTTTTTTTACTTGTTCCTTGAAAATTTGATGTCATCTAGGTGACTACAGTGATGGTTGACAGTGTGAGGCCAGAAGTTCATCACTGCTCCCTCATCAACAGTATCACTGGATCAGCTTCTGGGACTGACTAATCTGTTTTGGCACAACAAAGCTGATTAGCTCACTTTAAAGTGCAAAACCAGCTTATTTTGTACCCCAGGCAGACTATTTCAGTGATGAAAGTATTGCCTTAAAGAGGCAAGTCTGACCACTATACTTATTCTTGTCATAAGAAATTAGATAGAATTTATACAGTACTGTAATACAGAAATGTATCTTCTTTTTAAAAGTTGGGCTACATTGCTACACTCTGTGTGAATATGATGCAAAAAACAAAAAAGAGAAAAAACGTTTCCTGAAAACAAAAAACAAAGGTTTTTGTACGGCTGGTACCAACATTCAGTATTACTCTGACAATATTTAGACCTTGTGACACTAAAATGCTTCATTGAAACAAAAGATGTTGATAATAATAACATGTGTATGTTTAATTAGTTCCATTTTAAGTTCCATCTTTCCAATGACAACCACATTTATACTGATTAATATGGTTTAAAGGATGAGGATAAGCGGTATAGATAATGGATGGATAGATAATGGATGATATTGCTTGTATTATCTTTTATTATACTCTTTTGGTTGTTTTGGTGTGCGTTAGTTTCTAAATCCATTTCCAGTCCCTGCGTTTTGTCAATCGCTTGTAAAGCACTTTGAATTGCATTTGTTTGTTTGAAAGGTTCTATATAAATACATTGATTGATTGTTGATACACCATAGACAGTAAATTTGCAGCCCACTTGTTGTAACCCAAAAAAGTGAATATCATGTTTGCTTTATATTTCTTTGAACACAAATGTAGGATCAATGTGTCACAAATACACCTAATCTTCACCGGGATTGGAAGTACTTCGTTTATGTCATCAAGATGGCCGTCTGCCTGTGCCTCTCTGGCAGAGACTGTGTGTGGTTGCCCAACTTTAATACAATAAAGCGACTGTAGGTGGCACAAATTAATTAATAAAGGAGTCGTGCAGACTACACATACAGCAGCATCACTTTGCACATTTTCAAATAAATCTCAGAACACATACAGTACATGTATACACACGTGCCTTCACATCCAGAGATAGTTTCACACAAACAAAATAGCTAAAAACACAAATCTGCAGATATGCCAACCACACACACACACACACACACACACTAACTGTACAGAGGCTCTAGTACTGCTAATTTAGTCATCATTTTCACACTCTGAAGCTTCTTCCAGGGAGCGGGTGGAAGAGAGAAAGAGGGTGAGAGAAAGATATTGACACAGAAATGGAGAAAGGAAACAAAACAAAACAAGACAACAAGAGTCTACAGCAATGCTAGAAGCTCTATGAGGCTGTACTAAAGCACAGTGGTGCTTTGAGCTAAATGCTAATGTCAGCATGCTAACATGCTCCCAATGACATCTTACTTTACCGTGCTAACATTTGCTAATTAGCACTAAACACAAAGTACAAGTGAGGCTGATGGGAATGTCATTAGTTTTACAGGTATTTAGTCATAAACCAAAGTTTTAACAAATTGAAATTTTGACCTGATGATGGTGGTAGATGAAAGGTTAAGAGATAACCAAAGTTACTACAATTTATCCTGAGAGGAATAAGAATGTACCATATTTCATGGCAATTCTTTGAGACATTTCACTCAAAACCCTCATGGTGGAGCTAGAGGAAATGTCATCAAAGTCATTAGGATACATCGTCTGAGTACCATGAATGTCAAATTTAGTACCAATCCATCCAATATTTGTTGGAAGCAAAGGAGGAAGTCAGGTGACATTGTTATATAACCACCAAGTCCACATTGGGAGGAGGTCAGGGCTGATAAGGGCGTCAGAAAGCTTCTGTGTGTCGTTCCTGAGGGCATGGACAAACAAAGAATTTTTACATTTAATTTGGATGACTTGCTGATTTATTCCCAACTAAATCAGAAATGTGAACTTCTTAAGAGATATAAGACTTTGAGTGTTTAGAACAGCACACGGAAAAGTTCTTATGACCTGGGGGGGTAAGTTGCATTGTTATTGTATTATATGATGATATAGAACAGCAAAACAGACATTTATTTATATGAAAATGTCACAGATTATCCCTTCAAGCAAATTACTGGCAGAGGAGATAAGAGGACTTCCTCCTGTCAGACTGTCTGCCAGGGGGGAGGCAACTCAACTCTGCCATTAAGGAGAGAGAGGAAGAGAATGGTTGAGTGAATTTCAGAAAGGGGAAGAAAGAGATAAATACAGACAGAGATAGAAGGAGTTAGCTGCCACAAGTTGTAGTGTTTCAGCGATGACTAACCTGTATGTGTGTACCTCAAACGCTCACACTTCTTCTCCATCTTCGTGTCTTCTCTCTTAATCCATCCCTCCATCATTCCCCTCCCCGATCTCTTTCCTCCCTCCAGCTTCCTCTCTGTATCTCTTTCCACAGACTGCTGCAGCACACATCATTTATCTGCTATTTGAGGCACTTTGCCACTGCGCTCCAATCTGTGTTTGTCTGTGTATGGAATGGTTGTGTAATAGCTCTACAGAAGCAGCAGGGGGGGTTTGGAAGGGTTTGAGGATTAAGCAGGTTTCTCATCAGACCAGCAAGGAGTTTTTTTTTTTTTTTTTTTTAAGTGGCTTGGTTACAGTGTGTGTCTGTGTGTGTGTGTGGAGGCTTTGTTTAACTTGGATCATCACTGCTACCATCAATAAATCCATCCTACTGTACCATCTCGCCTTCCTACTTCCACTCACCCATCAAATACATGGTATTTCTATTTATTTGTCAGTTCAACCATTTACATGCATGGGTTTGTTATTCATCTATCCCATTCATCAGTTTGTCCACTCATCCATTTATCCCCTCACCCATCCATTAGTTGAATAAGTATCCATTTAACCCCTTATTATTCCAACCTCCATCCTTGCTTTATTTCAGGGTGAAATTTATTTTAATCTCAGATAAATCCAATGCTATTCTAAACCTAGTGGATGGAGTGTTCTTGAGAGACCTCCTTTTCAGTCTCATTTTCTCTATTGCCCCACTTCTTCAATTTCTTTCTCCCCATTCCCTTCAACTTCCTTCCCTCCCAGTGTAAAATCCCTCCCATTTTAAATAACGGTAGGCGTGAGGCAGAAAGCTCAAACATTTCCTTTGCCTTAAAGCTTCTTATGGGGCAGATATGTGGAGTGTTGAGCTATGGCCCAAATGGATACACAGAGAATAGGGGATTATAGCAGAGAGAAAGGGGAGTGAAGAGGAGTGGAGAACCATGGCTTGCATTTTTCAAACAGAAAGCTATTGTCCTGATTGCCTAAAACCTTTTATGTTCACAACCAAACATGTCGCGTTGTGTTTAATTTTGGTTATAATGCCTCTTGCCGCTAGCTGAACAGTGTTACTGTTGTGATTTTGGCAAAGATGGAACCCCAGGAAGCAGAACGCGAAACACGGCAGCTTGAAAATTCAACAGCTATTGAATGGGGGGGGAGCAGCCAAAACCCTGACAGTACCCTCCCCTTAACGGGAGCCTCCCGGCGACCCACCAGGCTTATCAGGATGGGCCCGATGGAAATCCCGTACTAGTTGAGGGCCAACGATGAATGACCGTGGCACCCACGACCTCTCCTCGGGCCATACCCCTCCCAGTCTACCAAATACCGGAGCCCCCTGCCCCGACAGCGGACATCCAGGAGTCGCCGGACAGAGAAGACTGGCTGGCCATCCACGAGACGGGCGGGAGGAGGGGGAGCGGATGGAGGGCAGAGGGGACCTGAGGACACCGGCTTCAACTGCGACACGTGAAAGGTGGGGTGTATTCTCATAGAGCCAGGAAGTTTGAGCCTCACAGCAGATGGGTTTATGAGTCGATCAATGGTAAATGGACCAATGTAACACAGAGAAAGCTTTCTGGACTCAGCTTTCAAAGGGATATTCTTAGAAGAAAGCCAAACTTTCTGACCTGGACTATAAGCTGGAGCTGGGGTCCTATGTCGGTCGGCCCATCTCTTGTTGGCTGCCACAGAATGGAGCAGGGCAGCACGCGTGTCCTTCCAAACCTTGCTGCAATGCCGTAGGTGGACTTGCACAGAGGGAACAGCTAACTCCTGCTCTTGGGAAGGAAACAAAGGTGGTTGATATCCCAACATTGACTCAAATGGTGATAGACCCGTTGCCGTACAGGCTAGGGAGTTGTGAGCGTACTCGACCCAGGCTAAATGCGAACTCCAGGAACTGGAGAGCGGCCTCTACATCCTGGTTTGCTCGTTCAGTTTGCCCGTTAGTCTGAGGATGGAAACCTGACGACAGACTCACAGAAGCTCCCAGAGCCTGACAGAACGCCTTCCATACCTGGGAGATGAACTGAGGGCCCCGGTCAGACCCATGCAATCCCATGCAGTCGAAACACATGTTGCGTGACCAGATCTGCTGTCTCCCTAGCCGAGGGAAGTTTAGGGAGAGCCACCAGGTGCACTGCTTTGGAGAAGCGATCCACTACAGTAAGGATAACAGTGTTACCTTGGGATGGGGGTAGACCAGTAACGAAGTCCAATGCGATGTGGGACCAGGGATGGCTGGGAACTGGGAGAGGTTGGAGCAACCCGGCCGGAGGTTGATGGGATGCCTTACTGTGGGCGCAGATGGTGCAGGCAGCCACAAAGGAATGGACATCCTCCTCCATAGTAGGCCACCAAAAATGCCGCTTGAGAAGAGACAAGGTGCGGCTCATCCCAGGGTGACAGGCGAATCGGGAAGTGTGGACCCACTGTAATACCAGAGAACGGACAGAGTCAGGTACGAACAGACAGTTAGGAGGTCCATTACCTGGGTCGGGCTGCTGCTGCTGGGCCTCTCTCACCACAGACTCAATCTCCCACGAGACAGCTGCCACCACACAGGAGGGAGGAAGGATGGTGTTTGGAGCAGTGTCAGTCTCCTCGGAGGAATACAAACGGGACAGAGCATCAGGCTTAACATTACATGACCCTGGGCGGTAAGTTAAGACAAAATTAAAGCGGCTGAAAAACAGTGCCCAGCGAGCTTGATGAGAGTTAAGCCGTTTTGCTGTTTGTATGTAAGCCAGATTCTTATGATCAGTCCAGACCACGAAGGGAAGCTCTGTACCCTCCAGCCAGTGCCTCCACTCCTCTAAAGCCATTTTAACTGCTAGTAGCTCCCTGTTGCCAATGTAGTAATTTCGTTCAGCCGCAGAGAGTTTGCGGGAGAAAAAGGCACAAGGATGAAGCTTGTGGTCAGGGCTTGACCGTTGAGAGAGTACAGCTCCTACCCCAGTATCTGATGCATCCACCTCAACAATGAACTGGAGAGAAGTGACTGGCTGGACTAGGACAGGAGCGGTGGTAAAAAGTCTCTTCAGTTCAGCAAAGGCCTGGATCGCCTCCTCCGTCCACTGAAACTGAACCTTAGTGGAAATTAACTTGGTGAGAGGGGCTGCTACTCGGCTGAAGATCCTGATAAAGCGCCGGTAGAAGTTTGCAAAGCCCAAAAACCTCTGGAGTTGTTTGCGTGTGGTGGGCTGTGGCCATTCTGAGACGGCTTTTACCTTTTCTAGATCAGTCTTCACCTGCCCCTGCCCAACGATGTACCCCAGGAAGCTCACCGTGGTCGAGTGGAACTCACACGTCTCTGCCTTGATAAAAAGTTGGTTTTCTAGAAGCCGCTGGAGGACCTGACGGACATGAGAAGTGTGTTCCGCCAGTGACTTGGAAAAGATCAGGATATCATTTAAATAGACAAACACAAAGCGGTTAAGGAAATCTCTCAAGACATCATTCACCAAAGATTGAAACACTGCCGGCGCGTTGGTTAATCCAAAAGGCATTACCAGATATTCAAAGTGCCCCAGTGGAGTGTTGAAAGCCGTCTTCCACTCGTCCCCTTCCCGGATGCGGACAAGATGGTAGGCATTGCGAAGATCTAGCTTGGTGAACACGGTAGCCCCCTGCAGTGACTCAAAGGCAGAGCTGATTAGGGGCAGAGGATACTTATTTTTAACTCTGATGCTGTTTAGTCCCCGAAAGTCGATACATGGACGTAAAGTCTTATCCTTCTTGGATACGAAGAAAGGGGAGGATGAGGGGCGGATAATTCCAGCAGCCAAAGAGTCATGGATATAAGTCTCCATTGCCTCCCTCTCTGGACAGGACAGGTTATACAATCGACTGGAAGGCAGAGGTGCACCAGGGAGGAGGTCAATAGCACAATCGTATGGCCTATGAGGTGGCAAGGATAAGGCTCGTTCCTTACTAAAAACCTCAGCTAAGTCATGATACTCCTGTGGGACCTTAGTTAAATCCGGAGACTCAGACTTGGGTGAAACTTTGGCGCCCTCTGCTGGTAATAATGCTGATTGCAGACAACACGCATGACAATGAGGGCTCCAACCCATAATTTTGCCAGCGGACCAGTCAATTTGGGGGTTGTGTAACCTCAACCAGGGGTGACCAAGAACCAGGGGAGTCGAAGGGGCAGTTATGATCTTGAATTGAATCTGTTCACGGTGATTTCCAGAAAGAATTAGGGTCAAGGGAGTGGTGTGTTCGGAAACCTGAGCTATCGGACGGCCGTCTAGGGCATAAGCCGTAACCGGAGGGTCTAATTGTTCAAGAGTGAAACCAGACTGTTCAGCGAGTTCTTTATCCAGAAAGTTTCCTTCAGCCCCAGAATCGACTAGAGCTAATAGTGGTAAGGTGAGGGTTGGAGTACAGATTTTAGTGTGGACTTATAACCTTGGCCCAGACAAAACAGGGGATTGGTCCTGGCTCATCAGTATGCCCACAGCTACTGACGAGCCCTATCTTTTAGCCGTACAGGACAAGCAGAGATGAAGTGGCCAGACTGACCACAATACAGACACTCACCAGACTTTATTCTTTTCAATCATTCGGCGGCGGTGAGGTGAGTGCGGCCCAGCTGCATCGGCTCCTCTTCCATGGAGGAAGGAGAGGGTGAAGCCCGACCCGGGACCTCCGGGGAACGCTGGGCCCTCGCAACTGAGCGAGAATCCACCGGAGCCAGGGATCGGCCGACTCTCTCCTTACGCCGCTCATGAAGGCGATTATCCAGCCTGATAGTAAGGGACACAAGGGAATCTAAATCAGCAGGATCATCTCAAGAAGCCAGTTCATCCTTCACCTGTTCGTTTAACCCTTTGATGAACACCCCTCAGAGCGCCTCCTCGTTCCAGTTAGAGTCCGCGGCCAGTGTCCAGAAATCCACGGCGTAATCCGCCACGCTCCTGGAACCCTGTCGGAGACTCAGCAACCGATTGGAGGCATTACCGAAGTGGTCTGGATGGTCAAAAACTGTCCTGAATCTGGCTACAAAATCGTCATACGAGAGCATGGCTCCTGTTTGGCTTGAAAACAAGGCTTCTGCCCACATCAGAGCTCTTCCCCATAACAATCCCATAACATAATGTACCTTAGATTGGTTTGAAGTGAAGGCTTGAGAACGCTGGCGAAAAACCAATGAGCACTGGAGGAGAAACCCACAACACTTGTCCAGTTCCCTGGAATATGGCTCTGGTGTAGTCGTCGGAGCATCAACCGACTGGGACGGCATAAGCGGAGGATCCGACGGAGCCGGGCCGAGAGTGGGCGCCAGAGAAACAGGTGGTGAAACAGGAGTCACTGGAGGGATAAGTCGAGTTGTTAAAATAGAAATTTGGTTGGTTAACTGAGCGATTTGGGTTACCATAGCTTGGTTCTGATCCAAAAGCGACCGGAGGAGCTGCTCGTGTTGTCCCAGCAGTGTACCCTGGCTGGTGATGGCCCGTTGAAAATCCAGATTTTCCTGCCTCTGTTCTGCGGGGTCCATGTTGTGGCCAGATCGTTCTGTTGTGATTTTGGCAAAGAGGGAACCCCAGAAAGCAGAACGCGAAACACGGCAGCTTGAAAATTCAACAGCTATTTATTCTTATGCAGCTGGTGGTTGGGCAGGGGATAGTTGACGGGCTGAGTTGTAAGCAGACAAGGTGCCAGGAGTAACCCAGTAGTGGTTGTGGCCGGAGCAGGCGAGGCAGGGCAGGCTGGGCTGGAAACAGGCAACTGGCGGGCTGGGCAGGCAGGAGATCAGGCACAGGTAATTCTGTAGCACAAAGAAACAGGAGTCAACAGGCTGACAAAGTTCACTAGAAGTGACCAGCACTGTGGCTTGGCCAAGCCGTATTACCATACTGGTGAACGGAACGATCTGGCGAAGACTGGAGAGTAGAACCGGGTATATGAGGACTGCATGGGTGATTTGTGGATGAGCCACAGCTGTGCAGGTGGATGATGGAAGCGGGAAACCACAGCCACGCCCAGGCACGAACACACACACAACCACAGAGAGACAGACTGACAACAACCAGGAACACAGGGAGAAGGGGCAAACAGGAGAACACGGGGGGGGATCAAAGGAACCCTGTGGAGTTATTTATCACTAGTGGAGCAATGTTTTCATAAATTGGTCCCTGGTTTTGTTTGTATCATGCAGGAGGATGAACTTCCAGGCATGTGAGTGACCTGATACGCACTCCTGCCGTTGGTTTCACACTATTCCACTGATCGACAGCTGGTGGCGACGTAGCAATTAATTGACAAAATCAAGGAAGAAGAACTGCAAGGTGATGTATGGATGTATGGATAGGATAACATGGATAAATTGCAATGCACAATTTAAAATATTTTAAAATTCATATTTGAAAATGTTTTATAAAGAAGGAAATGCATTTAACTAGGCCTCAAGTATACACACAATGCATTTTGGTGAGTAACACTGAATGTAAACATACCTTTTTTTATTTACAAGAAAACTCCACAGGGCACCTTTAATTAAGTTAAAGTAGATGCCTGTTTTACCCAGGCCGATGTATCAAAATGCTAACCCTGTAGCAGGGCTGGATTAACCCTAACCTTTATCATTTCAGTTTATATTGTGCATTAGTGGCGCATATCACCAAACAAACTTTCAATGAATTTAATTACCAAGAAGTAATTGCCACACAATGAACCTGAGACCTTTGGGGCCCCCAGGGGTCTGGAGCCCTGGGGCAGTTGCCTGGTTTGTAATCCAGCTTTGTCTCTCGTGCAGTCTCTGTGGTGCCAACTGTTGCTTACAGCAGCATAGGTACTCCGTTGTTTTCTGATTAAAAGCTGCAAGAAAACACTGAAGAGAATCAACCTCTCATAGACTCAAGACACTTACAGCATCCCAAAGGGGACAACATTAAATTATTTCATTATTTAATGTTTGTTTTTTTCTTTTTTTACTTTTAAGGAAACTTTAAATCAAGCCCTCTTTTATTTCTGACTTCAGCAACTGGGAGGTTTTTGACTAAATCCGGTATTTAAGGAAACAAGCTATACAATTTGAGATAAGTCATTCAATGCAGAAAAGTGGGGTGTTTAATAATAATACAGGATGACAGGAATCTGAAATGCACTTCACAGCTGTTATAATTGCCACATGTATTAACTGTAAACATGTGCACGTTGTTGCATCAAATATTGAGTTTGAAGCTTTGCTGGAGCCCTTATACTCAGATCTTACATGTATTCTCATTTGAATACATGTACATTCAACGCTGGAGTCTGTACTGCACACTCTGTGATATGGTTATTTTGTTTTGATGTAGATCTGTAGAAGTGGACACACAAAACACACACAGACACACACAGATAAAAGGCATACAGTAGTTTTGACTTCTTACAGCTATTTGTGCTTACATGTAATGGACAGACGCATAATCATGCATGCACACACATACATATGCATTACTTTAAATGCTTTGTAGTATTTTTGACATAAACATGCACCATGTTGTTGCAACTCTGTTTTGATGTCATGGCCACACACCCACACACATACTCAGCAGTGCAAAATGCTGTGTGTTGATGCAGACATGCCACACTGTCGTGCTTTGGTGTTGTGAACAAGCACTCATACACTCATCTGGTGAATACATAATCAGTACAGTTTGTAATACTGCTGGCGCTGATTTGGCTCCAACATACTGGGCAGTCAGTGTGTTACAGTGATAAATATGCAGCACTTTACTGTAAGAAGAACTGACTCCTTCTGTGATAAAAAAGATTGCTGGCACAGTACATTGTGTGCTTCAACCCAGTGAGTCACCTTCAGATTTAGGCTGGCAAATCACTGTCTCCTCTTTCCAAGTTAATTAACTTACAGTTTTTGTGACTGATGCTCCTGCAGTGTGGAAACCAACAATTTCCCTTTTGTGGAAGGAAAGAACATAAAAGTAGTGATAGATCATTTAATATGACTGGACTGTGTGGCTATATTGCTGCAGGGGGACTGTTGCTACTTTATAGTATTATTTGGATGTATCCTTATGCTAATGCATGATTTGCATGTGGGTGAGACAAATCACTGGTCTGTGGATGTTTTATGAATCAGAAGTAGGGGTTTCTTATTTTTCTCTCAGTTTTTACAAACAAATTTAAGAGAAAAATAAGAAAAACTTTGTGAATGAGGCCCACTATGTTTGCTGTCTTGTTACCTGGTCAATTGGTGACATTTTCTTTGCAGACCAGCAACAGAAATGTGGCAACAAATTGTGGCACTATCTGCTCCATCATCTGTGTTTGACTCTGAATGTGAAGACATTTATGGATTGTAGACTGAAAGTGTTTTTTCACATGTTTGCTTCAGGTATTTTCTTTAGTTTTTAGTATTTGAAATAATGTAAAATGTCACACAGCAATTTAACCCCTCAACATGGATATACTGGACTGGATGGATTGGAGTGGATGGCATCTATCCCGGTCAGGGACATAACATTTTGAGACTCCTGTAATTTCAGACATCTCTATGTACTAAATTTAGGATAGCTCGCATTGATTTTGTACTTATGAAAGGATGAATTTGTTCAGATGTCTTATATATACACGCTCACCATGTTGACATCAGTCATGTACTGGATTATTGGAGCTACTGACAGCACACAGCATGACAGACTGATACGAAGAAAACCTTTTTTCTTTTGTTGTTAAGAAGAAAAAGAGAAGCACAAGCATGCATGTATATTCTTATTGTCATGGCTATGCATGGAGTGCTTTCTTTTCTACTTAACATATTTTCTCTCGTCTCGCACCTGTTATGGAGACTCACGAGGTGTGCAGATAGAGTATTCTGGCTTCAGTTTTTTATTTTTTTATTTTTTGGTGTTAAAATCTTCTCAGAATCATTTAAAACCTAAATCAACCTTTTTTCCTCTGCTCCCTCCCCCCTGCGTCTGCATCTGATGAGAGTAGCGACCTTGAGTTCCACTTGATCTTCCTCACTAATCTTCTGTCGTCACCTCTTGTTGCCTCTGAGCATCCCACTGTTAAGCCTGTGTGTGTGTGTGTGTGTGTGTGTGTGTGTGTTTCATGGATAAATGGAATACCAGAAAGAGAGCATTTGTGTGAGTGTGTGTGTGTGTTTAACTTTGTAACATTTAGAGAAAGAGAAAGTGGGGGAAACACAGAAAGAAAGAGAGAGAACAAGAGGTGAGAAGGTGATCCTGCCAACTCAGCGCCACGGTAACAGTTACCGTGACAGCCGGAGGGATGGGAACGATAGGATGGAAGCTGGAAGGTTCCTGAAAGGATTGGAGATCTTTCTCTGTCCCCCTGTCTCTCCCTCCAGGGGAGTAAACCTCAGATTGCTGAAGTCTCCCCCACCTCCCCTCCCCCCCTTGGGAGCTCCCGATATTGGGTAGTTGCCAAGGTCACCAATCCTCCCATCCAATCAGGATACTTCTGTGTATCTCCTTCTTCCTGGTTCTTAGTAAATTGACCTCCATGTTGCTCAGGGCAGCCAGCTCACAGCGGCTGTTGAGATCTCTCCAGTGACATGAAAGTCAGGTCCCGAATTAAAATTGGCCGTTAGTGGTACTTGAAGTCATGTAGTTGATCCCTAGGTGCTGCTCGTATCTATCTACACAGCACAAACACAGACAATTAGACACACACTCACACATGAAAAGGCAACGGCACAACATAAAATCCCACCACGCGTGGAGAGTTACTTTCAGCACACATATTAGATGTGATGATATGTAATTAATACTCTATGTAATTAATAATACTATATTTTCACTGGACAAGCAGATCTGAGCATCTACTTTGTATCTTTATCATAATGTTAGCCATGTTGACATCATCATGTCAGATAAGTATAGTGCATTAAATTAACAAAGGTCAATAGCGGACCTAACAGACTCAGGACTCCATTGATGCAATTCAAATGCCACATTAAGCCGATGCATACAAATAGCTTTGACACAAACTTATCACCACGGTGTGTGCAGCTCAGCTGAAGCGAATTAAACAATTATTATTTATTATTATACAACTGATTTTAGACACGACACATCATCTCTAAGATTTCCCACTAAGGTCCCAATAATGCCCAAGAAGTTTCCTGGAAATAACTATGTAATTTGGTACTAACTATAGGGGAAATAAACAGTGTTCACTTGCTACACTTCCAAAAAAATCTAATTACCTGCAAGCAAAAACATTGCTATTTTCTTCACATTTCACAGTTCTTTCCAGTAAAACAAGGAAAAAGTGTTACCAACATAATAAGATGTTTGTCTACATGCAACAGACAAATACAATATGTAATGTACATTATATGCAGTGTTGTGTCTCAATGTGATGTGCTGCTCCTGTGAACACAGAATTATTCAGCTGCACACAACTAAATTATATTTCTGTAACTGCAGTAATTGCATGAATCTTTGACCACAAAAGTCAAACCTCTCAAAAATTCAGGAGCTATGTTAAAGTCTTCCAACTCAGCCTTGATGTTTCTTGTGCAGACTGAGAATGAACATTAAGAATTTCTTCAGAGTATTTTTTTTGCCATTGTATGTCTTTCTTAGACAGCTGACAGGAAATGACCTGGGAAACCTGGGAAATTGAGGTATACAAGCATTCACAATGCTATTTGTTGCTAATGTTTGATGCACTTTCATATGAACTGGACTGGCCTATCATAAACCTTTATATATTTTTACTGGGCTGTTACTCTAGATAGTTAAGGTCATATTCAGGTCCAGGTATTCCAAGTATCTGTATCTGCCCTCTGGGACATGACGGTTCAACCTTGTGATGTATATTCTGATTGGATAAGAACGGGTATTATATTGGCTTTTCCCATTGGATTTGTGGGATCAAAAGGTCTGTAATGACCTGTCTTCTTCAATATAACAGGTTGATACTACAGACTTCCTAAAGGCCAGGGTGTCCAACAGCATCTCAATGTGAACTTCAAATAAGTGTTAAGGACCTTTTGGACAGTACCAGGACCTACATACCTACAAGCCAAAACTATTTAGAGGGACACTGCAACATAAAAGAGGAGGATCGGAAAACTATTGCAAACTGAAATCATGAAGAAAGAAAACTGAAATGGTTGTATTCTCATATGTTTAAATTCTGATAGAAGTCTGAACCTTGCTCATAGCACTCATAGCATGGCACCATCATTGCCAGTAGCCTATTAAGTGTTTTTTTTCCATACTCATGCTAAAGATGTATGTATGTATGCCAGTCTGGATAAAAATGTCAGCCAACTGTCACTGGCAATAACAAATGGAAGAAAAGTGATCAGTCCTCATGGATTGAATGAGCAAAGGCATAAACCTTACATCGGCAGTGCCAGAGGTTTAAATCTGCCCCATAACATCCTTTTGTCTCTCATTTCCTTCCCTGCTTCACTGTACACCAGCCAATGAAGCAAAATCATCATAAAAGATTCCCAATAAAGTGCACAGAATAGGGACCATTAATTTGCCCGCTGTAATGTCTCTGTTGATTACGCTCCTGTTTCTCCTCCAACCCAACCGAGTGGATAGTCTTTTACACATGAGCGCCTTAATTTAATTGCATTATTTCAGCATCTCCCTATTATGCTGTTGTATTAGCGGTGTATGATTGTACTCGTTCATTTTCCTGGTTCTGCTCCCAAGTGGGAAAACACAAGCTTGACCTTGGGAGGGTGCACTTCGGTTCAGCGGATTAGGGCGTGTTGCCTGTACTGCGTGAGGATGTGGGGGTGAGCCTGTGTTACATACCACCTCCTGTCTCTGCCTGTCTGGGTTTTCCTTTTACTCTCCACTCTCCACTGTCTAATACATCAGTCGTTGAAGCTGACATTTAAATTCATTTTTGCTAAAAAATCAATCATATATCTGTAACAGCTTCCCTTTATACCGTAATGCAATTGGATGCAATTGGCCGGGCACTGAAAAGCGTTTACTCCTAACAGCGTAACAATCATCATCAAACAAAGCATTATGCATCAAATTCTTGTTTAGCACAACTTTTACTGTGGAGGAATTAATTCATTTAATGAAGCTTAAGATGCATCTTGTCACAGTTATCAGGCCCTAACCACTGAATCAGAGGAAAGTGCTTCAAAGTGCTTAAAAAAATCAATATAGCTGATAAACTTATCTTATGCATGTATTGTGTCTGTTTGAGGCTTACATGTGTGCATGTGAGTGAGAGAGAGTGGGAGGTAGAGAGATCTGATATCTGACATACAGCGGCAAAGTAAGCCAACTCACCAATTATCTTCTGCCTCATTGCTGCAGGAAACACACTTAACAGCACCCTCATTTTCATTAGTGAGAACAGAAAAGTTACAAAGCTGCAAAACTGCTGTTTATCCCACTAAAGGTTGACATATATACACACACACGCACACATTAACACTTACAGACTAATACAGATGTACAGAGTTGCCCTCCCTTTGACACCATTACATAAGAAACCTGCAGGATCAAAAACAAGCAAAGTATCAAGACACACACACACACACACACACACACACACACACTTAGCAGATGGGTTTACTGAAGCACTGCAGAACAGCAGACCTGCAAAGTAGATGGGGATTACCTGACATGCAAATGGTCATATATTGATTCCTTGCTAACCCCTCAATCACATCACCTTACCATATTACAGATGGTGGATGAAACTTCTACCAAAAAAATAAAAATACATAATAATAATAATAAGTAATAATAAGTGATAAATTTGCTGTAAGGATTCAGGGAAATTATAATAATAACTTTGAACACATGAAGTAATCCGTCCAGCATCTTTAGCAAGTAGATAGAGTAACATTTTATATTCAATCCAATCAACAATTGAATGGCTAAATATTCTGAGACTGGAGGTTTTTTATGAGACTTGTTCAACATATCTGGCATGAATAGTGTGTTTTTGACAAGTGAATGAGAAATGCACTTTGGTCTCTGAGCACAATGCTACAAGCAAGGCACTGAAGGTACTACTGGTTCATTTCATATCAGTGGTAAAGACGTTGTTGATTTTCTACTTTTTGTCTTTTCTGTGTCTCCTTCTAGCAAATCATCCTACTGTGTAGTTACGGTAATTGTTAAGGTGGTTAAACTGCAAATATGAACAAATTACATATCACAAAAAACATATGATAACTATATTTGACTGACGCTGGATTGTTCAGATACAGCGTGCGGATTGCGGTGGCTGTAGTTCATTAGAGATGTGAGAAATAGATGAGAAGGAGGTGTAAAGAGGATTTTAATTAATGATGAATTTTCATGAGCATTGATGACAGATACATTTGTGTAATTATGTCTTGCTGAATGAAGGATATTTGCGTTTCTGCAAGTATTTAAGTACATTTGTTTATTTAGATCATTTAGAAACTCTCTCGCTCTGTCATGCTGCTTTACTGTGTTAACTGACAAATGGCATTCTTGTAGCAGTTCCTGTAGTTTGGAAAGCATTTTTGTCACTTATTTCCTTATTTTGACTCATGCCAAGTAGCCGTCTTTGAAAGTCTTACTGCAGCTTGTGTGTGTCATGACACTGTTTTGATTAACAGGTGTTTTGGTTAACATGCTGCGTAATTATAAGAATTCATACGCTGCAAACAGTGTTTTGCTTCGTGACACTCTTTGATTGGTGTGTTGTTTGTGAAGATGCAGTGCCATTTTATGTAACTGGCCTCACATAAGCTTACATTTGGAGGTAATGTAAGATCCCACTACCATGCACTTATTATTTGAGCTGTCACACTTTGTATTGTGAGACTCCAATTCAGTTAAATTCAGAGGAGAAGGAGAAGTTATGTTTAATTTATGGCCAAAGTTCATATATTAGTAGTCATCTGATATTGTCATTATGGAGTAGAAATGAAGTGTGGCCAGTAGAAGGCCAAATACACAGGCTTTCTTTTCTCTCTGTTATATGTAACCTTTATCTTAATGATAAATCTGACCCTCACTTAGGAGAAGGACAATATCTATCTGTTTCTGGATAATGAGGAAATCACACACACACACTGTCTCCTTCTGATTCTCGCTGGAATATATCCTACACACACATATAAATGTACCCACACACTCGCTCTTCTTTTCTCTCTAGCACAAAACCCCTCACACACACACACTAACACAAGCACACTCTTAACAGACACACATACAGTATACTGTACAGCCGACTTTCTGTGCCTGTGATAATGAGCTACACCTTCTCTCTGTCATGTTCACTTATATCTCTCGTCACCATACCAGTCCCACACATTGTGTGTTAGTGTGTGTGTGTGTGTGTGTGTGTATGTGTGTGTTCTTCACTTGCAGAGACCTTTTTACACTCCTCTCAAACTTTATTCATTCACCTGTTTCTTCGGTGAATGACAGGACATTTATTTCTTATTTCTGATTGAGATAATTACAAGATTATTTTAGAATTTCTTTACCATCTCCGTGTCCATCTTTTGTTGTTGCTGTGGAGAAGCAGCCAGCCTCCCACACAGCATGAAACATCTCCTTCATTCTTGTTTGGCAGGGAAAAAAGCCGCTCAGTCCTTTTCTGAAAAGTTCAACCTTCTAGAAAGCACTCTGCTCTGCTGAAACAGCTGCCTTGAAGAGAGCTCGACTGTGCTGAACAATAAAAAGGGCAACTGGTCTTCACTGATTTTTATGTAATCTTGATAGTCTGGCACATCAACATACTGTAAATGGCAGGTGCATTTGACGACAATTCTTACAATAAACACAATATTTTCCACCACAGAAAATGGAGCTTTTCAGAAACTCTGATGTTTGGCTGTCATCCCTCACAGACATTTTCGGGGATTTGTAGCATGTAGCATCAACATTAAAGCCACTATGTGTAGAATTTTTTACATCTTTCAAATTATGATTTTGTTTGTAGAAAACTGAGACAATGCGAATGAGAAAAGTGCAAATTTGTGTGAAACTGATTTCAGCCCTTTCATTCAAGCATCCCTGGGTTCAGATTTCGGAGATACCGTCACTGGTTGAATTTCTTGTTTGAGTTTCTTGTTTGATTTCCACATTGTGGCGTTAAACAGTAACTTTACACTAGACTGAAAAGCAGTGTTTCTCTCCTCTCTCTGGTTGAAGGTTTCAAGTCTGTTTCACTTCTGACCTGTTGCACCTGTAACCACACCTAAGAGTGATGTCACAATGTACTGACATGACCTAAAGTACACTTCTACATCACTACAGCACAATGACAAGGGACGAGGTAAGCAAAAACAAGATCTTCAGCTGCTTGTAATTTGCTCTTACCTTGCGAGGCAGCTTGATTTGTGAGATCACGAGACACACAAGATCACACGAGATCACACGAGAATCCATCTTGCCAGGCTTCAAGTTATGCACTTGTGCCTGAACCACAGTGGTTCGGACCAATCACCATCCTATGAAGAACTACTGGCAGCTACGGGGGCGTGGTTTAGGTGTGACAACTGTGAATGGCTGCTCCTAAAGAGGTTAGCGTAGATGCTGCTATCGCATCAGTTATATCAGAACTGTAGAGTATTTCTTCATTGAAAGCAGAGCAAAGAATGGCACTGAAGGCTTTTCTTGATAGAAAAGATGTTTTTGCACTTCTCTCAACTGGCTTCGGCTCTCATACTACCTCATATGGTTTGTTGATCTGATTGGTTGAAGAAGTTAGCCCGTGATAGACGTGATGGACAGATGGTTCATCTAATCACCTGCCGAGTATTTTTTGAAAGCACCTGCCCTTTTCCAAACTGTTTCCAAAGATGACTTATCAGATAGTTCTGTGTAACAAATTTGCTGTGTAAGAAGCCAAGTTTCCTTCACCTGCAACTCTCTTCTTGATCACTTATGTCAGTATAGCCAATCCCACAATACAAGTGTTGTTACTGACTTGTATTCATGTTTATCCTGTCAGATGACTTTAGAGTTATAACATAGTGATTTGAGGTCTCCGTGCAGCAGCCCAGGGATGACATTAGCTTTGGCTAACAAGTAAATGTGGTTATCCTGTTTGCTTTCACCGTTACTGATGAGCTCATTGGAAATTGTCAAAAAAACTAAAAAAACAAACAAAAAAAATAACCAAGAAGATGTCATCAGCATTTTATTAAATCAAGGTCTTACATTTGAATCTACAAGATCCATAAAAGAAACAAGAGAAGGGGAAGTGGGTGGAAAAGAAAAATGAAAATCAGCACCATTCTCCTTTTCTTTCCAACCACTTAATCACTGCTGTGATAGAGGGTGAGGCTCACAGACATACATGTAAACTCTACATGCTGACAAATGGAGAGGGAGAGAGAGGGCAGAGAGGAAATTAAGGGAAATATTATGCAGAATAGAAAAGAGGAAAATTACAACATTTTGCACTATTAATGGAAATTAATTGAATTAAACTTAATTCACAAAATGCATCTGGGTAGAAATTCACCTAGTGAGAGAGAGAGGGTGGGGGGGTGTTAGACAGGAATAGATGTGGCGTTAAGGCTGGCAGTATACTCCATCGGCATGTTAATGTTAGCATCAAAAATGAAACACTGCTTTTGGCTTCATTCAGTGTATTATGTGTAGGCTGGACATCGAAATATGTCCAGAATTTCATAGCTTCATTCACTGTCCCTCAGTACACAGTCAAATGACAAATGGCTGGCTTGTTGTTTTATGTATGGACCATATTTACTGAAGTTTAAAAAGTCTTACTACTAATACTACTACTAATCTTATTACCTCACTGACTGACTGCTGACATTTTCTTCAACTCAAGTGCTTTTCAGATTGTCGAGCAGCATCTGAAACCCCCATCCACCACACCTTTCTGACGTCTGACATTTTTTATACGACAATTTTTATATTACTTTCTGAGACTCAGTGTTTTTGACTGACTTAAAGACTGTCAGGCGAGATCTCTGCTGGCCTGGCTGGCTGATTGTTTGACTGTCTGGCTGTTTGCTTCCCTGGCTGACGACTGGCAACTGGCTGGCAGACTCGTTTATATTCTACCTGCCAATTTCTTCTTCTTGCCTGTCTGCCTACCTACCATCTGTCTTCCCCACTGCTTTCTATTAAAGGAAAAAGAAGGAATAACACCACATGCCATTCTTGACAAATACTGTAATGCAGCCTTCTTCTTCTTCTTCTTTACCATCATCAGTAATAAATATCTCACTTTAGTTTCACCTGTTGCACGTAGCTGATCATTCTCCCACGTTCTGACACAATACTATTAGAGATGTTTAAAATGTCAAAAAGGCAAGGCACTTTGAAAATTTGGAGCAAAGATAGAAATTGCAGTTTTTATAGTGAAGGATCTGCATTACTACTGTAACTACTTATAAATGCAATTTCATGCCATGAGTTCTGGAAAACAAACTTTGAAGGAGGACAGGGCAAAGTGGATTATGTGAGTTGACAGACTTATTACAGTGGCAGTGAACTGACTGTCCTCTGCAGAAAAATGACAGCACTGGTGTTTGCTTTGTTGAAATGGCTTTCAGTGAACAACAAGTTTACTTTCATTGCCAAAAGCAGGAAGATGATGATGTTATTGTAGCACAGTGGGATTTGGATTTCAAGGTGGTTGTTGGGTGTACAAAATGTTTGTCTTCAGCTATGGAGACTGTGTTTCATGTCCTGTCTCCCTACCAACAGTCAACATTTGTGTCCTAGGAGCGGGATCCCAACAGGGGGTGGCTTTTCTGGATGGCGGCGGCCCACGAGGAAACACCAGTCGGACCGTTGACTTTGTTGCTGTCTGTTTTGGAAAGCACAAACAACCAATTTTATCAAATTGGTCTGAGGACTTTTTAGGTTTAGACAGATTAATTCAGTTAATTTCCAGGCAATACTAATTTAGAAAGGCATGACTATAAGCTGCACCCCAACTCTCTCTTTCCTAAAATTCCTTCTACTCACTCTAATACTCTCTCATTTAAAGTAAAAATAATCCCATCTGTCTCTGTTCATATTTATATTCATTCATGTTCTTATTCTTCTGATTTTTGACAGGAATATTGTCACGATGTTCTGAAATCTCACCCCTGACCTGCTTAATGTTTGTTTGCTTGTAATGTTGGTGACCAAAGAGCCGATGTTTATTCCAATATGAAATCAACTATTCTGTATGTATCGTCACGTGAATGAATAACAACCATAAAGAAACTATGCATAAGAAGCCAAAGAAAAAGCCCACATGGGTTGTTAGAGAAGCAGGTTTTATTCTATTGAATTTTCTCTCTCTCTAAACTGTAAGTTATTATGGCCCAAGGTCTGAATAAGACTACATTAAAAATCTGCATTGCAAAATCCCACGCACTTTCTGATTGACAAATGAAATTCCCTAAACCACAAAGTGGATTCTCTTTACTGTACGGTAAACAGTAAAGAGAATCCACTTTGTGGTTTAGGGAATTTCAATTTATTTGGCAAATTTAGTTTGTTGCTAAGGAAGAGACTTCAACATTTCTCTTTACCGTCTCTCAGGTCGGCTTCCTGTTCAACTCTGCAGCCTCCAGTTACAACTTCTCGTTAACTTTTCTACACCTCCCATCACCCTCAAACTTCTGCTTTTTATGCACTTCCCAAAACACACTCCACTCTTGAGTCGACTTCACAATGAGGACAGGATGTGCTGTATATGCAAGCCACGGATGAAGACTGTTGCCATGGAAAAATAGTTTTTCTGGATCTGTTTTTCCTTTGCAATCATGATTTATCCAAGGTTGGCCAAGCTAGAAAAAGAAAAAGTTTTTTTTTTCAAGCAACATTCTGCCAAAATTAATGATGGGTGCTGCCCGGTTAAACCAGTCAGCACTGACGTTTCAGCATTCAGCAATGGGGTTAAAGCAATGCCACACATCTATAATCTAACAACTTAACAATTTAACAACTTAACTCTAGACTTTTACCTTCAACACTAATGACCCAGGTTCAGTTCCCAACTCATGGCAAGTTTTCTTCCAGCAGTATTAAAAAAAAAAAGTATTGATATCCTCAACAACAACAACATAGAAACACAAGAGTATGTTATGGACATCAGTTTTTCAACTGCTTTTCTAAGAAATCATGTTTTCTCCGTCTGTTTGGTGTGGCGAATGTCTCTTAATACTATGATGCTTAAACCACTGTTGTTTTGGAGAAGAAGCCAGTCACAGGCATAAATCAGAGCTAAACACTTGTAATTGTGAACAAAACATGGCAGCATAATTGCTGAATTAATCAAAAATCAAAAAAAGTTTATTTAAGCTGCAAAATGTATTGTCAGTTTTCTCAAAAGCATAAATAATATTTAGCTTCTGGCCACCGTTAGCGGTGCACGTAACAGAATTTTAAGCTCTATGATTGGATGTTTCTTACCAAAATGCACTTTGGGAGTTGTATTTAACTACTCAGCTTATATTACCAGATATTTTCTAGTGCAGTTGTTTATCTTTTGTACTGACGATTCAACCAGGAGTTTCATGTCCATCAAAGTCGTAGAAGTGTCCCAACTGTGAGTCACGTAACATTGTATATGGAGAAAATCAATGGGAGTTTTACTTCTTGACGAGGGGCACCCAAAATAGATTCTGCAACTTCTCTACTGTACTGTCACACAATAATTTAACTGCAGAGGTACTTTTTTCCTTTCATTTGTGACTATATCACACGATACACTGTATATACAGTGGAATTAATAAAGGCAAAATGGAGAGACAGAGAAAGAATTACAGATGTTTGACATGAGGGTCGCGTTGTCTTGATAACATTTCCTGTAGTTTTATAACTTAATTTACTCCTGATAACAGGGTGTCAGCTCTGTCTCTTTCTCTGTCTCTCTGTGGAAGTGACAGCTAGATCATGAAGAGTAATTGCCGCTCTCCTCACAACTTCATACCAAATCACTTCACCAGCCTGTCTAATCTGATATCATCCTTCTTGTAATGTAATGACATTTAGGACTTTGTCATCAAGTAGCTCTGCCCAGCAAATTAACTGGCTGACGTCTTCACCCTAGGAAGGTTAAACAGGCTAATCAAGCAGACGATGGTGTAATGGTAAAATTGTGATAAAATAAAGAGAGAGATTAATAACACAATTCATTAATAGGTGAAAGGTCAGTCATGGTCAAACAATTTCCTCAAAATCAAGGGGATGCATAGAAGCTTGGCTGAAAAAAGAAATCCATCTTGGAGTGGAATGTGCAGTGCTCACAGATGGTTTGAATGTGTGTGTGTGTGTGTGTGAGAGAGAGAGAGAGAGAGAGAGAGAGAGAGAGAGAGAGAGAAAATCTTTTTTATTAATGAGTCTTTCCATGTGCACTGAAGCCGCTCAGCACTGCAGATGAGTCAACGTTGCTTCTTGTGTTGAAGGAGCAGCGACAGAAACGCCACAACATGTCAGCAGAATTATGAATGAACGTGCGCTCCACGGCAAATCGTTTGCAACACACGCACACAGGCAGACACATTAACATGAACACGCAGAAACACAAGGACCAGTGGCAGCGAATGGAGCGTATCTGTGATTGCTGAACACTGACAAGCAGACAGCTTGACACTGAGTGCATGTGCACACATGCATCTAATGTATATGCAAGCACGCACATACTGTACACATTCTCCTGAAGCCTATCACAATGCAAATAGATTATGTTATATTAAGATGTTTGGACACATGCTTGACATATATTCCTGCACTTGAGCACTTGTGTCAGTTGTGCCTGTTACTTTCTGATTTGTGTATAAATAACAGATAAATTACATTAGTTCAGGCAGAGCGCTAAAGTCACACTTGCATCAGTTATCAGACTTTAATTCACAGAAGACATTTTGACATGTCACAATAAGAAAAGCACAGGTGTGAATAATAAAATTAATGATGGCTGAATTCCATTTAGCTGCTTCAGTTTCAGGGCCCTGGTATTGTGCATGCGGTCACACTGTCATGGCTTACAGGGACTCCTGAATAGAACGAGTCATCGTTAATGTTATTAGTGACACCTGTGCTTTTCCTACTACAACAAGGCTGTGAAAAAAAAGGTCTGTACCCTCAGTGTTTCTGCCTTCAGTCACCACCTGATTCCCCCACCCACCTGTGCACCTGTTCCCAATCCACTAATCAGCTCCCAAGCATATATGTATGCCACTACGCCTCACTTCCCTGCCAGATTGTCTATTGTGCTTTCTTACTTAGCATCCAGCCTTCTTGTGACTTGTTCCTGCCTGCCTGTCTTTTTGGACTGTTTCCCTGCCTGACTTGCCCTTTTTTTCTTTGTTTGCATGTCTGGACTCATCTCCTCTTAACAAACCCAGCTTTGAATCATTGACATGATAAACTTCGTCTTTACTTTACCTGCCTTGCGTTTGAGTCCATTAAGTTTGAGTCTATTACCTGCAACACTGAACTTTTACAGCAGCCTTTATTACCTAAAAGTTCTCACTACTGCTCTGCTGACTGATACCCTGCTGCAGCTCACTCCACCAATCTAATCTCCTCCTTATGTGTTGAAGCTTAGGGGTCTTCACTTCAACATGTTTAATCATCACTTACCTGTTGAGAAAAGTCCTGTTCCCAGCTCTGTTTGTGCTCACTGTTTTACTGAAAAATCCAAAACAAATCATACTTACCTGCTGAAGCCATGTGCGTAAAAAAGAAACCATGTTGCATATGGAAGGTGAATAAAAAAATCAACTTTAAAATCACAAGAAATTAATAGTAGAAGATGTTGTAGCAGTAGCAATATATTAGAAGTTACCCTCTCAAAGGACCCTTATCCACAGTGAAGTAAATATCTGTTTGGTTTCAGTACAGCCCTGATGGCAGCGGTGAAAATGGCCTTCTTTTTATTTATTCTTTTTAATACGAATAATTCAAACACAAAGATGCATGCAAACACCCAACCTCAGTAGTGATCTATATGCTCAAACTTGTACAAGTTATATACTGCCATTTTGCTAAGGTTTGTCTTTAGAAGAAGGGACAAATGGAGAGACCAATTGTGTGGTCGGTCTTCTCTAACTATTTCCACTGGGACGTGGAAGGAGAGGAAACGAGGAGCATGCAGCAGGAGAGCCTGAGGGAGGAGAGATGGGGGGGAGAGAGAAAGAGATTAACCCTGTATTTGATCTTTGCCAACTCCAAATCCAGTGGGGGGGGAAGGACAGACAGAAGGACTGAGAGAGCTGAAAAGAGGAGGTGAGAAGAGAGAGTTAACACGTAGAAACCTGAGAGACAGAGAAAACCTACTGGGATTTCCAGTCTTCAGCCATGAGGAACAATACCCAAATAAACACAAGCACAACAGCTGGACTCATCACTGCTCTCACTGTGTGTGTGTGTGTGTGTGTGTGTGTGTGTGTGTGTGTGTATTTGCATCTTTATGCCTGTTTTCATAAGTATGTATTGCTTCAACTGCCTCATTATTTATGCATACTATTTCAGATGTCAGTTTGTGTGTAAACCCGTTTGTTTACCTATTTGTGTGTCCCCTATGCTCTTGTTATGTATCCTATACATCTGTGTACATTCAAATGTGTCTCTGTGCTTGTGAAAAAGCCTTATCTGTCCTTACTATGGTATGTACAGTGTGTATATACAGTATATGTCCTCAGGTTGTCTCATCTGTGTGTGTTTGTCCATGTCGGTAGTTGCCTTTAGTTTATGTGTGCATAACTTTTACTAGTGTTTAAAAGGAGTGTTTGCATTTGAAACACAGTTTGTGTAAATGTTATCATACTGCTGTCATATTGCTTACTAGAGGTGAGTGTATGTGTCTGTGTACATTTTTGTCTGTGACCTTGCTGGTGTATGTTTGCACATGGAGGCCAGCAGTTTGTGTGTTTGTCTATACATGTAAACTTGAGGGCATAAGTGTCTTTTTGAGAGTGTATGTCTGTGTGTGTGTGTGTGTGTGTGTGTGTGTGTGTGTGTGTGTGTGTGTGTGTGTGTGTGATGACATTGTTCATGGCAAACGATGGTGTGTTTATGTGGCATGTGACTGAGTGTAAAATTACAAAGACATTTACCATAAAATGTTAACAGAATGAGGTCTGACATTGATCCTCAAGTTAGAAAACAAATAAACAGATGATGAACAAAATGGGTCAGCTGGGTATCATTCAGTCTGGAGCAGTGTGAGCTGAACAGTCAGATGTTCAAACTGAACCAACAGGCGAGTTTACTCCCAGCACATTTGGCAAACATGCACATTATACTGAGTGAGCTGTTCAGATGTACATAATTCCCTTTTTGTCCTAATAAATTAAAGTGGATCTAATGCACCACTGGGTTCTTTCCACACTTCCCCACAGCTAAATATGACAGACAACATTGATGTGAGAAATGTAAAGTGATATCTTTTAGAGTACTAAAGGGGCAGGGTTATATTGGCCATGATAAAGTTGAGATACTGCCATATTTAACTTGAGCATCAGTTGCTTTACCACATTCACATGTTGTCTCATCAGCTAACTAAATGTGCTAAATTGTTTAAGCTAACACTTTGGTTTGTCCCAGTTTAAAATGTATCATCTTTGCATTGTTGCTTCACCTTCTGAGCTACTGCAAGAGTGGAAAACGATAGTCAAGTATGTTTTATGGGCATTGTATCAGCGTGGTTTTGATGATTATGGGACTGGTCAAATTTCTTTATGCAGCAGCTCTGGTGCTCTGCAGCCCAGGTCAAACTGATTTGGATTAATATTTGATTTAATGTACTTTTCCCTAGCCTTTCCATCCTCCATGATTATTCTTCACTCACATAATATTGTCAGGTCAGTCTAACCTCGGCACTCCTCACTGATATTCAATGTTGATTCAATAGTAAAATATGCTCCCGTCCCTTATCTCTCATTTTAAGTGGCACCATACTGTTAGCTAAAAACTGTTTTCATATTGAGTGGCTCAATAGTGTTAAGGCCTTGAATATTAATTGCTCTGACTGGGAGAATAAAGCCTGCAGTTATTTAAAAGTGCTACAGTATGTGTGACATTTTTAAATTTTTCCTGGTATGGTTACGATAAACAAATTAGACAATGGTCAACGTGATCTGTAGCCTGTATGGTACTGTAGCGTACGTGTCTATAGACTTATTTTGATTAGGAGGATGTGCTTCTTGAAACTTTCTCTCTGGTTTTAGATGAAAGGATAATCATGTCGTAAGTGAATTTTGGCACCAGACATTCTTGAAACTTTAGCTCAGTTTGTTTTTGGAAGAACAGCGCTCCCTTCTTCTTTGTGCCATAAAAACAATCCAGCAAAAAATGTCCCTGCAGTGTTCTCAGTGATGATCACATTTGATTTTGGTAATTATTTCTAATGTCTTAAAATCAACATGATTATAATGTATTGGTGTTAGAATCCTACATACAGCAACTTAAAAAATAAAACTGTCTGATCAAAAGGACGAAGTTGTTTGTCTGCAATAACTTGCATGAATGTGAAACATTACCAGTCTCATCTGGCAGTGGCAGCACCCTGATAGATACACTTGATTGCCCAACACATATATATATATATATATATATATATATATATATATATATATATATATATATATATATATATATATATATATATATAACTGCAATCTCCCCTACCCTCTATCTCTGCTGATTTGAACGCATGCTGGCGCTGTCTCTGATCTCGCTGTCATCTCTCCCTCTTTCTCCATTTGTGACGGATGTGAGCTCTTGGCGTCGACGGCTCGGCTCAGGTCATACAGACAAGTGGTCAGTAAACACAGGCAAAATACGCACCCTGGACACAATCTAAACACGGGTCAACATGCACTCAACAACGGAACAATCACAGAAAACATGTTTACGTGAAAAGAGCATTATTTTTCTCTCTGGGCAAATTGTCTGAAGATGGCAGCACAAAGCAAAAACACAAGCTTTATAACAGTTGAGCCAAAGTGCAGTATAAAATGTTTGAGAAATAGGTACATTAAGGGGTAAATAATGTATTTTTGGACCTAAATGCAATTGTTCTTTGTGGTTTTTTAGAAGATTACAGGACAGTCACCATCATTATGTAATTTATTTGGGAGGTAAAATCAATGTGGTAAGCACACACTTTTATATACACCACATTGATAAACATCAGATTTTGCTGTTTTAATATAACAGATATGAACTCCAACACTCATGTCCATCTCAAGGTGACACAATGCTTATTACAGCTTTTACACTTTGTCGAAACTTCTCTCTGAAACCAAGCAGATACCTCCGTTAGGAACAGCAGAAATAACCCAAGAAATGATTTCCTGGACACAAAATTAAATAAGAAAAAAAGCAAAAAAAAAAAAACAGGCTGTCACTGGTTGTTTGGTTCTTTTTTTAGGTTTTTGTAAGCCAAGCAGGAAACAAGGAGAGAGGGGGACAGTAGGAGCAGAGCTTTTCTAATTTACAACAACACAGGGATTCCAGTTAGATTGGGGATGGGTGAGGACACACACACACACACACACACACACACACTCAAAGGAAAGCATTCATGCTGAGAAACAAATACACATCTTGACCTCATGAATTCTCAAGGAAGGATAGAAATTAAAGTGTGGATTACTCTTCATATTTCACACTGAGCTGATGTTTGTAACATGTAAATACACACACACACACACACACACACACACACACACACACACACATTCACACACACAACAGACAGCCTGCCATGTTTACCTCTTCTCATTCTCCACAAATTTAAAGCTCATCTAGTTCAGATCATTTAAATTGAATATTTAAATTTTATGAATATTTACGAACACAAAGATTGTCACAAATGATTCTAGCATCGTCCAACTGCTCTTCCTCCTTTTTTTTCTCCTCATCTCTTTTTCCATTCGTTACAGAGGTGTATCTGCATTTGACAGACACAGCTGGAAGTGAAGTCCTCAACCCACACTCATTTCCGTCCCTCCATGCTAACCATGGATAACACCATGGGAATCGCACCGACAGCTCTGTGATGTTGCACATCTCGTTTAAATGAGCCATAGGGGAGCACTATCACTGCCAACTGTCATCCTCAAGGAAAAAATGCACATTAACACACATTCATTACACACATATAAACACATACAATGTGTGCAATTAATATTGGTTTATCTGACTCCAGAGGAGGAGCCTGCCATCCTGCAGCCTGATGTGCTCTGCAGAAATAAACATGAGCAAACCACTTGAGCAGCATGTCTCCCAAAATCTTCAATATAGGTCCAATTCTGTTAAATGTGTGTTTCGTCTGAACACTTTTTGGTTATAATACCTTTTAGTTTTTTGGTTTATTAGTTTCACTTAGCAGTTTGTGTGTCACAGTTTACTGTCTGCAGTGTTTGGAGGAAAACATCTTTCAGCAGCAGTGCACCAGGAGCACTGAATATAGGAAGTGTGCACAGATATAACAGGTAGTACGGTAAAACTCTCAACTGGCTCTCACAAGGATAAAAGTACAAGAACGCACACACACCCAGATCTTTGACAGCCACTGCAGGCGAAGCCCTTAGCACTGAGGGTTAGTGACATTTTTACCCGATGCAAGCCAAGCCTTCTTTACATCTGTTCTCTCTCTCACACACACATTGAGGGGTGATTAAGGTCAGTGACAGGGTGCAAGCAAAGCCCTTTCTCTTTCTTCCTTCATCTCTCTCTCTCCCTCCCATTGTCTCCCTCTGTCCTACACCGTTACCCCGAGGTGCTCAGGGCCGGTGACAGGGGCCCCTGAGGGCCAAAAGGCTGTCGGACAGTGACAACTGACTGTTGACAGCCTGTCCCAAAGGCACCGACACGCTCAAACACACACCCCACCCATATTTTTTCCTCCTTCCTTACACTGTCATCTATCTCTTCTTTTTCTCTGCCTCTTTTGCCGTTGTTCCCTTCTCTCTCTCTTTCACTTTGCCTTTGTCCCTCTTTTTCTTTCTCTGCTCCCTCCCTCTTTCTCTGTTTGAAACTGCTGACCCAGGCAGTTCCTCTAGAGTTGGCTGTCCCAGTCAGCCCTCAGCTCCTCTCCAAGCCCAGGGCTGGCAGCTTACACTGGGGAGCTAAATGGTTCTGACCACCCCTGAAGCCCTGCAGCTTTGGGAGGACTGAGGGCTGCTGTGTTGGTGGGTTGATGTGTTGAAGTCCAGCTGGAAGGTTGGAGGCCTGGAGAATTGCAGGGTCTGACATGTGAATTTATTAGACTTGGTACAGAATTTTTGTAACAGAATTTTTGTAACAGAACAAGGCCAGAAGACCCAGTTGGTCAGAGGCTAGAGTCAGGTTAGATCAAAAATAATAAACACAGCTAAATCACCATTGCAAAAGTTGGTCATACAGTTTGCATAACCCCTATAACTAATTGTTGATTAAATCATCTAATAAATTTGCTATATTCATTCTCAAAAATTGCCTGTTTCTTATCATCTTTTTTACATTAATCCATGCTCTTTTTTGGCACCTTTTGTCAGTTTAAAAAAAAAATAATGCATGAATCCTGGACTCTGTTTGAAAATTAAATACCGATTTTTCATTCCAGCAATATATTGATTCTTGAAGTCTTATACTGTCAGTCCTACCCATGTCCTTTTTCTTATTTTAACTGTACGTTATCATGATTTTCAAGAGATATTACCTATTAGAACTGTAATGCATATTTGACCTCTAAAGCTGATTAGATGAAATTGCATAAATGCATGTTCCAACCCTTGATTCAATTGGCTCTCTAAACGTTTCATCTCACAAACCTACAAATAGACTTATTAAGAATAACTGTACACTGAAAAGTGACCCCCCAAAAAACAAAAGAGCTGTTGTGCCATTCTAACTTTAAGAGAATTAAGTAATACACGTTAACCTTTTAAACCTCATTGACCTGCTGGTTGGGCTACTAATTATATACTAATGCTGTGCAGCCAAATATTGGACAAACTCACAGAACCTTATTTTATATTCGAGTGAAAATCCTAAAGTTTCCAATGACCAAATATGATATGAATTTTAGGGGAAAATAAAATAATAAATAAAATATGGGGAATATTTCCATTTAATGGCATGCTGCAGCCATGGAAAACAATTAGATTTTTTCACTTGGTGTAAACAACATATGGCTTGAATGAAGAACTGGAAAAAATCTAACACAATATATTTGTGATACTGACAGACTGGTGGACAAAGATGATTTTCCAACTTACTTAATGGGGATATTAAAGAAAACTGGAAGTTAGATAGTTAAACAAACCACCATTTTCCTGAGGACGGCCCTGGAAACCCCCGAAGAAGAAGACACAACATTAAGAAACATAACCATACTGCATAACTTCTATATCCATATATCAGCAGTGATAAAACCTCAGCAGAATGTTTTCAATCTCCGCTATTTAATGGGGTTTAAATATTAAAAATCCTAACATTAAGCGACCTTCTGATCTTTCTTCCTCTGCACTAACTCTCTGAATGGATTATGAATAATTAATGTTTGGCTACTTTTAGACAAGGGCTGTCAAAACATCTATTGATGTAGTATAATTTAACACACGCGTGAGAGTCAAAAACACACAGACCCAAAACAAACACTGCCATTGATAAATGTTGGACAGCAGTTACAAGCGGCTCTGTGTATAAATCAGAGAATTACTTGCTTACAGCATCAATAACAAAGAACTTACAAAGCTTTACATCAGACACACACACACACACACACACACACACACACACACACACACACACACACACACACACAGGCTTGTAGTTTAATTTTGGAATGAAGCACTTAAATTGAACTGAACACAGACACAAAATAATGACTTAATTTAGTTTCAAATTCAAACTATGGTGGCATCGAAGCAAATTAGTTTCTCAAGTATTGATGCTATATATAAATTTCTTGTTGCAGACACATTTCCAAAATGTTCCTACACCCTGTCAGAATGAAACCCTTCATCTGCATGCCAAGGAAATAGCTGCTTGAAAAGGCAAAAGCACAAAAAAAACAAAAACAAATCCTGTGCACTCATGTACAGACTTACTGAATGTAAGTCTGAATATCAGCGTGGATGCTGGTTGACTGCAGGGACTCCAGGGAGGGTTTTACAGATATGAATACATCTCATAAATACAATTATTAGCATAATAATCTTTATCACATGAAAAAGGCATGAACTGACAGCTAGACTGTAGTATTAGCGTGTAAGCTCTGCTTTCTAATTCCCTCGCTGTGCCATTTCAGCTGAAGCCAGCAGTAATAAGAGTATCTGATCTGATATGAAGACAAAGGCTGCACCCACACTGCATGTCTTCATTCCTGAATAGCTGCTTTTATTTGATTTTTCTGGATGACTGTTTGTATCTATTCTTGGATGTAACTCAGATCTGATAGCAATATGAACTGACAGCAATACTGAAAAGACATGTGCACAGAAGAGCAATGACAAAACATGTCACCTATTTTTGTTCCTATGCCCCTTGTTTCCACACACTTTGTTCACAGTATTTGTCTCGGAGCTTTGACTGAATTGAGGAGTCTCCACAAATACCAGTCAAGTGTTTCACTTTCCTTTTTACTGTTTTGGCTTGTTGTCCTGCCTGCCAGCACTGGCTCAGTCAACTGCCAAACTGACAGTTGGCACTGATTGCCATGGTAACACAGACCAATTCAGATTTAAGCCTTCATGTACAGTCGGCCTGTTACCTTCCCTTAGAATACACGCTGCCTATGAGTAGGATTGTGTTCTCTTCACAACTCCACTTCTTTTTGTGAAGGCTTTTATTACGTTGACCACTCCTTTCTTGTTCCTAGCATGACACTGTAATGCAGAAAAAATACGAAATGGAACAAGGTGACGTCTGTTTTTATTGTCAGTCACCTAGTAATGTCTATAAACTGATATCTGCATATGAATGCAGAATCTGTAGGAAAGGGAAAAGATTTTGGCGTTCTGGTTTTCATTTGTAGTCCGTTTGTAGTCCGAGTAGTATTGACCAATCACGTTTGAGCGGGCTTTGGTTGCATGCAGGTAAACATTCCATGTTGAGAACAAAAGAGACGGAACACATTGGCCAAAATACAATGTCTGAACCCATCGATTATCGTCTGACAATGATTTTTAGCTTTTTATCAATCTCGGAACCCTAGAGATTAGCTTTTCATTAGCTCATTTTTATTTATCTGCATTCAATTCATCATTCAGATGATAGACAATGGGTTCCAAGACTGCTAATCAGACTGTAAACAATGACCAGCGCATGGAAGAGGAAGTCTTGAACCGGATAACTGTTATCCATATATCCGCTGGCTACACCGGAAGCCCTGAAACATTGGCCGTTACCCACAGAGGCTAAATCATAGTCAGATGATTGCTGATGTGTGTTACGCTGAGTAGTTCAGACAGCAAGGAAAAGGACCCAAATGCAGACTGCGCAGGCAGACAGGAGCAGTTTGATGATTTATTGAACACAAAAAATAAGCTTACGTGAGGTACAGGTAGGCAGACAGGAAGACAGAAACAAGGCACATGGCAAGCAGTCTAACAAACAGTGAAAACAATATGAATCGACCAGGAACAAAGACAGGGGGCCGGTGTATATATAGGGAGGAGTCAACGAGGGAAACAGAAACAGGTGAGTAACTAGACACAGGTGATCCTAATCAAACAGGCGGGAAAAGAACAAAGACAGGAAGTAAATAGCACACAAGAAAACAAGACCCGGGATTTCAGTTCAACATAAGTCCTTCGTGGGTCATGACAATGTGTTCCGGGATTGGTCACCTAGCAACAGTGCTTCCAACTTAAACCACACAAATCAAGCATAACGTGTACAGAAAAAGTACAGAGATAAATTGAGCAACTTTTTGCTGTTCACGCTGGTCAGTTTAAGGAAATATATAGCTTGACTTGAAACTTATCTTAAAGCAGCACTAATTGATTTTTGGCCACTTGGGGGCAGCAGAACCTGTAATCACAACATCAGCATATTATCCCCTTATAAAGCTGACACAGCAAATATGTTAGCAACCTATTTCTTTCTGCAGACACGGTGCAACATTATCATTCATTTGGAGCCGTGTTTCTGGCCACCTCATGATGAATATAAGTCCAATATTCACTCTCCTTTTAGCTCCGTTTTGGTTTCCACCAACACCTGGTGGAAATATCTGGCTCTTTAGCAGCTAAATGCACTGCTTTATTTACTAGCTCATCACTAACTTTGTCAGCTGCCTGCTGCGTTGGAAACGAGTTTGATGAGAGCAGTGAGAGTAAACCAAAACAGTAAAGTTGAGGGCCATAAAACCAAAACAATAAGCTGAAAAAATGCTGGGTGATATAATTTCTGTGGGTTTATCACTATGAGCAACATTTACATTACACATTTAAAACATTTATTGACCCATTGTTAATGTAAAAATATTCATTAGTCCCCCAAGCATACTCAAATTAGATAAAAATGAAAAGATGTCAAATTAAAATTAAATATAAAAAAACTATTAAAGAAATGTAAAATACACACCTACAATTTCTAAGCATCCTGTTCTCCTTCAGCAAACCAATTTAGCTGAGAATTTAAGCAGCTCTAGCCAAGAGGAATATGTAGTATGCTCTGCTGGAGCTTTTATTTATGAAAAGGGATTATGGCTTCTCATGTAAAGTGGTTGGCAGACCAGCAACAAAAATAACTAGCTTCATTTCTACATGTCTTCTCTTTCTGTCTTTGACTTCATAAAAGTAAGTTAAGTAATTTTGAAACCAGCTCACAGCAAAATCAAGCAGCTTCTGTTTTCTTTTTTTGCTGTATTGTCCCATGATAGTTCTTTATCCCTCTTTCTCTGCATTAATCACCTTCTCCCTACACCTCTGTTTCTATTCCAATCCCTTTCTCACAGCCAGAGCTGGTAATTTTTTCTGGTGGTTTTCATTTATTTTGTCTGAATGTTTTTCTGAGAGTAAATTTCATATAAGCAAGTCAAACAAGGAGAGATTTGGTCCTAATCTTCTGCATCCCGTAGCTTACAATTTGCATTTACATTTACAGTGTCTGCTAAACAAGCGCTTAGGTTGACACACAATGTTTGAAACTGTAGACTAGGCCTAACTTAAGCATCATTACAAGAAAACAATTGTTAATGTTTAATGGGTAACAATATTCATCTAATCCTAAAAATATCAGTAAAAGCACTACTGAATGGATCCGTTTGACTGCTGGAGGACCTGTTTGATTCTTAGGCCGCATTCAAACCGATAGTAGCCCTGTGTGGAAAAATGCAGCCCTCCCATTTATTTGAATGGAGCCGGTCTGGTGGCACAGCAGGGGATGCCAATAGAAATGCACTGCATTGGCGAATCAAATACATGCAAGTGCACATTCCTGGTGTATTACTTTGTAACCTGAATACCATATTTCTATTGTTTACCTTGCAATCGTTGTGACGAAAGATAAAATATTTATAATTTCCTGTCTATGAGTCACTTCAGAGTTCTGCCTGAACTCATGCTACTCCACCAAAACATTTTGTGTGCACTGTTTCAATAAAATAAGAGAATGTTTCTGAAAACCTGGGATGGTTTCATTTGTGTTGGCTGGCTGGCTTTTATGGGGTTGTCCCACTGCAGTCTTCTCTAAGGGCAACTGATCAAACATCACTGTCTTCTGCTGTTCTTGCACTGTAAATAAGGTAGAAATTTAAAAAAATTAGGATCGAAAAAAGATTTTTTGGGCTCAACTTTGGGTTCAAATTCGGTGGCTGGTGGAGGCACGTAAACAAAAACTTGACTCTCTATTGGTTGCTGTGAACACAGAGTACACCAATCACAACAACCCCAAACCTGTTATTACCATTTCTGACTGTTGAGTTATGAAGTCATGAATGCTGTCGACCAAGGTCCTCTGTCCAGGCAGCTGTTTTTAAGTGGTAGTAAAGCAATGATACCACACTAGTAATAGTATGTTCTTATCAGTGCATGCAGACTTTAGTTTTTCTAAATGTGTATTGCCTCAGTGGCCTTTCATTATGGGTGCATAAAGTATTTATCTATTGTATATCAATTGGCTAAAAAATAGGTTCTTTTCATGTCAAACTTGCATTGTAAAGTAAATCAAAGCAGAATCACTTTAAAAAAAAAAAAAAAGGTAAACATCAGAAAGTGGGGCAGTGCTGCCCTTTCAAAATTTAAAAGGATAGCAGTTGCTTCACATGCTCAGTTGCTCTGGTATTTACGCCAAGTACCTCAACATTTCAGGACCCTGACACCCAAAAAAAAACAAGATGCCATGCACCTTGCGAGACTTATTTTTCTACCATTTCCTTTTCATAAGATTTTGTGCTGGTGTTTCTGACCCCAGATTGAAAACCACTGGCAGCTTAAGCCACAAGCTTGTGGGTGATGAGCTCCCTAAGTGCTCTACCAGTCTGCCAGCTCAGTGCAGTATTGTAGAGGTCCGAGCCAACAGTAGCAGTTAGCTGAGCCTTTATTTATGAAAGGGGATTTGCTCTCCCCATGTTAAGTAGCTGGCAAAACAGCAGCCAAAGCAAATCGCTAATACTTCCTTCCTCTTCCTTCCTCCCTCTCTCACACTCTGTTTTAGGAACTTGATTCTAAAGGACGTTGGGTACCAGCCCAGCAGGGTTTTTGGCTGCTGTCTATATACTCCTTACATTATAGACCACATTCATATTCTGACTCATACTGTAAGAACAGTACAGCAGAAACAAGCTGCTTATTTGTCCTCATAAAGCAGGATGTCAAACTCTTTCTGAACAAGTTGACTAAAAAAGAAACAGCATCCTGGGGGAATAGATGCAGGATGGCAGGGTTGCAAATTCACTTTCTCCTTGGAATTGCCATGGCTTGCACTGTGCACTGTCTTGCTCCACTGATCATTGAGATGCTGGGGTTTAAGTGCTTGGCTCAAGGACAGATCAATAGTAGTTATTGACTGCAGGGTTACTGTACGTTCACTCCACCCACTCAGGTTTTTCCCATGAAATCCAACAGTCAAGACAGTCACAAGCCTAAGGAAAGAGTATAAGTGAGTGTATATGTATGCGTGTGTAAATCTCTGACACTCGCTCTCCTAATGAGTAAAATAGTTAACAGTTGACGTAAAAGTAAAAATCAACATTCAACACTCACACATGAAGGTATCACGAAAGAAGCAGACAAATGAATTTCTTCAACAGCATTAGCCTCAATAAATCAAAATGCAATGCAACTAAAATATGTTTTAAACTGTTTTATTACAAAAAAACTAAATAATATCTGTTTATTTGAAATATTAACAGTGACAATTACATGAAAAAATTCAAATCATTGTTTTTTCAATCCTATATTTTCTTTTACTGTGAAACATAATCCATCTGTCGATCAATCTGTAGACAATGTCTACTTTAAAATGTGTTTTTTCACATCAAAATACTATCTTTTGTAGATGGTAACAGTAATATTTCTATAATATAATATTTGAGACGAACTTACCCAACCTAATTAGAGAAGTACTGTACTTTTCACTTCACTACATTTATTTAAGAGCTATACTGTATTTACTAGCTACTTTTCAAATTAAGATTTTGCATACCGATATGATCGGTATGCAAAATATGGTTTGTTACAGATTTGTTACAGATTAAACTACCAAAAGAAGTAGCTAAAATTAGTTAATTAAATTATTAATGAAATTAATTAAAGTACCGCTTACATATTAATACATCAATAATAATGATCAAGTAATATAATAGTAAATATAGTAAAACACTGACAGTAGCCACTCTTCATTATGAGCACCTTAACTTTTGATTTTGAGAGCATTTTGCATTTTAGATGTGTTTAAATACTTATGTACTTTTACTTGAGTGAAATTATGAATGCAGGACTTTTACTTGTAATTGAGTATTTTTATTCTGTGGTATTGCTATTTTTACTTAAGCAAATAATTTGAATTCTTCTTCCACCACTGGTATTCACTGCACATATTTGGCAGGGTTGTAATGGTGGACATTTGGAAAACTATTGCCATTGCCCTCTCCATTAATATATGCAAAGAAGGGTTATAAAGTTGTAGTTGTAAAAGTAGGACACTTATTCAGAAAGACTGATTGCAGTAACTTGGTGTTATGTGACCAATGAATTATTTATTTCTCTTCTCGACATGTTTCACTGTATAGACAGAGCTGCCAAGTTGGAGGTTGTGACCTCAGGTGGTTGCTGACAGACAGGATAGTTCTCCAGATCCCCGTGAGCATACAGAGAGTCAAGAAACCATCAATGAAAATCGTTAATACTACAAATAGCTTACACTACAATAACATGACCGCTCTAATGATGGATTCAATGCTGTGTCCAGTCCTAAAACGGTCTTAAACCAAGTGAAAAACACAATGTCTGGTACAAGATAATTGCATTTTTTTCTGTATTTGTTCCATTCACCAAACTATACATTTCTGTAGTTAGAAATTGACTCTATTTTTCAGATCATTTTTGTCTTGTGAAAACCTTACAATCATGTTATAAATTCAGTTAAAGAATTACATGCACCTCTGTACATACTGTACGTATGTACGTAAAGTGTTTGGACCTACTGCTAACCCATTACAGACAATACACTAATACACTAATGAAATAGTGACCCAAATCTGTTGATGCGCATGTGTGTATACTTGTTCTCCTTTTCTTTACAGAGTGTTTAATCCTACACATACATTACCATTCAGGAACACAACAAACACTGGTTACATAACCATGCGCTGTGGGTTTGACTATTTCATGTTTGTTCATGTTGCCAATCGTGGACTCGAAGCATACCTTTGCAGATTCATTGTAAGTTGCTTTGTTTAAAACCCTCAGTGTAGTGTAGGTGTGTGTGGGAACCACATTCCATTTGTGTGACTGCATTTGTGTTTTTGACACTATAAAATGGGATATGTACCCCTGCTGTATTTGTCCTGGCCACAGTGTCAAGTCTCTGCTTTCACCGGCCCCTCCAGGCTCTGTCAGGCCCTCCTAAGCCCTGTTTGGCCAATGTGAAAAGTGAAATGTGCAGGTAAAACTGATGTGAAATTGCTTGTTTTTGTGCCCCGCCTCCATGTTTGGCATACATTTTATTCCCACATTTACCGTATTACTTTGCAAGCATTACTAGGCAAGTCAGGGCTGTCAAGCTTTGGATTTCTCCACATGGAAAAGTGGTGTGCATGGGGCTGTAGTAAGAGCGATACTTTTTAATTTAAAGAGTTTGGAGGGTGTCTTTTTAATCGCCTTTCCAAAACACAAATTATAAAAGCAAAAGTGAAAGGAATGGATTAAAAGTGTCTGCACTAATGTAACCCACAAATTTTGTCCAGCTAACCAATTACCTACTGTAGTAACATAGCATTACTTAATTAGCTAACTACATTATGCAGGGTTACAAATAGGGTTAGAAAAAGGTCATGCACATATTGAGCATAATAATAATTAGCATATTAATCATTCTCTCACTTTTTTATGCATTCAACAGCTCCCCTCTTCTGTGTGTTTCTGAGGGTAATAACTGATATCACATACACACATTTTTTTCTCATAGTATTGTACTATAATACAAGGACTAACTATGTATATACCCTGCCTCTTTATTTCCATGTATTCTACATGTTTCATCAACTTTAAGACCCTTTTGCAGGTTTCTCATTTACATGGAGTCAGCCGGAAACATTAAAATGTCAGCCGGGGCAGAGTTTTTAACAAACTCATGGAGCTAACGTTAATTAGCTAGCTAACTACAGCTGCCAGCAACAGTTATTTCAGCTGGCAAAATCAGCATTTGCCTACTAAAAATGAGAAGCCTCTTTTTGTCTACTTCTGTCTGAAATCAAAGAGCCATTGATCCAAAAATTACCACAATTTCTGAGTGGTAAATCTGCCACTGTTATCTTTGTAAACTACATGTGTACTGTGGTACAATGGAAAGCCTGACAGTCATAGCAACAGTAACTAAGGGGGTGGGGTTAGTGAAGGGTCAGGTGGCATGGTTGACTGTCTCATGGCTGTCTAAACAAAATACAACAAGCAAGGTTATTGTGAGCAATGTGACTTAATCCTAAAACATAATAAAAATAAAATGCTGCTTGGCAGATGTTTTTTATGACCTTCAAACGCAGAAAAAATATTACAGCACCTACACAATACATCAACAATAAAGTGGAATAATTTTGTATCCACAGTTATAACAGTAAATAACAACAGTCGTGCATCAGTTTACAGCCTGTTAGCACACTGAAGTGATCCCACATGTTGTTGCAGGCGTCCAGTAGCCTATCTTTACATGTCAAAATGACTGCTGCTTCTCAATTGGTGAAAACAATAGCACACATGCCTTTGTTTTTCTCTTCCAAGACAGGTGAAAGCCTTGGAAGTGGCTTTTAGAAAAGGCCATAATGCTGTTGTGTTGTTTGTGTGGACATAACAAAGTGGCTATTATGTAGAAACAGTGTAGGTGAAGGAAGGTGGGAGGCATGCCTGAAACATGGAACTGCCTGCCAACTGTAGACACACAATACACAATACAATTCTGGCATATGTACCAACATAAACACGTGTAGACAATTATGGTGGTAAAAGCAGAGGTTCAAACATATGTAAAAGCACTTCATGTACGGGGACACACAGTCATACTTATAAAGCACTTACGGCCAAGGTAATGAAGCTCATTTGGAACAATGCTTGTTTGGCATGGCCTTTTAAAACCTACGTAAAGAGGGTTTTTATGTACCAGGCAGGTGAACATGTCATTTTCTAACATGCATCTTGCTGCCTCATGTGATGCTCTCTTGACAGTGACTGTGTGCTCACATGTGCAGTTTGTATGAGTACTGTCTGCACGTTTGTGTGAACACTTGCCTGTGTGTGTGTGTGTGTGTGTGTGTGTGTGTGTGTGCGTGTGTATGTGATTCACATTGTGTGTGCATTGCTTTTACAGTAGAAAATCATATTCATAGGAGTTTAATGTAGTGTAAGCAGTCCTCTTGTGCCTGAAGTCACGGTTAAGCCTGGGCCAATATGATGACAAGCTTGTTTTTTTATAAGGTAGAACTAGAGATTAAATATAAATTACATTTAGAAGATAAAAAACATAAATGCTCAAGAAACATAAATGTCCATCCTAACCGTTCCTTTTTTAAAATTTTCTATGGACAATGGTCTATGGAAGGTGATTTGAACTTTTCTATAGTCTATTTTGCACATTGGCAAATACCTCTACAATGACTACACACAACTAAACCGTATACATACTGGTTTAGACAGCTGAGGGTCAAAACTCTGCAAGTGCAGTCGTCTTGAAAGCCCTGGGATGCGATTTAAGCCTGTGCTGGCCAATTTATTACAGCAGACAAATTCCACTTCACACTCAATGCTGTGATTCATATATATAAAAAAAACCAACAAAAAAATAAAACTGGCTGGTCTTTTATAACAAGACGAGACAGGCATTGCAATGTATCTATCTATAATTCTCTGTTCCTGAAACTGCCTTTAAAATCCAGCTCTTACAAACCACAGCACTGGTGAGATACAGGTTCCACACAAAAAATGGTCATGTTGCAGGTGGAAACGTTCGTCATATAACCATTTCTCAGAGACAGAGGTGCTCGGATATAATTTCGGTTTGTTAAATTGTTAATTCTCCCATTCCTACACATTCTTAATCTGGTGATATCTAACCCTAATCCTAATGAAAAGGGCAAGCGGTAAGAGAGAAGAAGAAGAAAAGGTAGAGAGAAAATATTCAATAACTCTAGTGTGTATGTGTATGTAGTGACAGTTGTCTAGTCAAGCTTAAAACTGAAGTGCCACCTTTGCTTCTAAGAAATCTTTTTTTGGTACTTTTTTTAATTTACGGGTGTCTTTGCTTGACAGATGTCTCAGCCTATCATACCCACATGTGGTAGTTGTTGATTGCTCAAACCTTACCTCTACTCCGGCTTCACCATTGCCCAGATTTTGAACCGTACTGCAAGCATTTAACCCAAAGGGCTTCAAAATATCTCTTCAGAAACCAATGGATGACCTTACTGATGTTCGTTAATGTATAAACAGTGTATTGGCAGCAATAATTGGGTCACAATTTCTCTGTCTGATGTCCTGCCAACATAAAAAGGCAGGAAGTACAAGGAAGGAATTGTAATAATGTTTAATTAAGTTAGTAATTTGTTAGTTAAGACTAACGTTGCTAACTGAAAAAAATGCTGTCTAGTTTTAATAGGTTATGGCATTGCATTTAGTGGCAAGCCTATTATCAGGAAATGCTAATAAGAGTAGCAATAGCCATCTAGCCGACAGTAACTGTATCTAGGTATGCTAGCCACCTAGTTAGCTATCTTGCTGACCGTCCAACGCCATTAATGTAAGCTGTCAAATGCATCTTTTTCTTTTGTTTCTGACTGCAGTTCTTCCTTTTTAACATTCACCAATAATCCATACCTTTTGCGCACACACATTTCAGTATGTTCACATAAAAGAAAAGTGAACAAGAAAAAGACGCAGGTTAACGGCGTCTTCTCCAAATACGGCGCCTGCCAGTAATCACAGACATACAGCAGTACCTTGAAAATACTTAAGCCTTTGTTGGCTTGCATTTATGGATGTGTTCTTACAAACAGATCAGTTTCGTCTCTGACTGATCCACGCATCAACTTCCCTCTTCCTCGTCCTCATCCTCTCTCCCCCTTAGTCACTTTCTCCCTTCTTTTCTCCCTCCCATGCTTTTTCATCTTCATCTTCTGTCTCTGTTCACCTTCCTCATTACCTCTCTCTTCTTGTTCTTCTTCTTCCCTCCCTGTCTTTCTTTCTCTAGATCTCTTATTGTCCCCCGTTCACTCGCAGAAACAAGTTTGCTAGAAAAGCAGCTCTCTCTCTCTTCATCTTGCAGGCTCGCTCTCTCTGTCGTGTTTTCTGTTGCCTGTGGATGTAACAACATGGGATTGATGCAGCAGTCGGCTGCTTTTCTGCATCCTCAGCAACATCACTGAAGCCGCACACTGAGGAGCATTGGTCTGACTGGAGTGTGTGTGTTTCTGTTTGTGTATAAAGTAGGTGTGTGTGCGAGAGAGAGAGAAAAAGACAGAGAAAGTGAAGGACGAAGGGAAAGAGGAAAGGGAGGAAGAGAAGAGAAGAGAAGAGAAAAAGAAAATTTCCAGCTTAAATAAATGAGCCTGATTGCAAATATATTACATTTCAGAAAAAAAAACAAGAAGAGAAGGGAAAATAGCAAATGTGTGTGTGATGAAATAAAAATAAAATTTAGAAGTTAGGGGTGAAAATAAGTCCTGCATGCCCAAGCCAGTTTGTTCTCTCCTGCTATCTGAACCCATCCATACCTACTTCACAACTCACACACACACACACACACACACACACACACACACACACACACACACACTTTTTTTTTCTTTACTGCATCATCTTAATCTTGCAAGCACACCTGCAACCTGCTGATATTCAGCAGTGAAGAAGAAAGGTGTGAAAGTTGTTTGAAATTCTTATAACAGAAAGTTGTAGAATCAAAAGTGAGGATTAAAAAACATGAATTGATGCCCTTTAATCCTTTAATTTATCATGAGTTGCTTGCCCTCTCTCGCTCTCTCTCTCTCTCTCCCTCCCCCAGTAGGTACAGGTAAGGTATAAAAAGTAGTTAACTTTTTTATGCTGTGCTTTCTCTTTTTTCTTTTCTTCTCTGGCTTTAAAAAGTGGGGCAGCTCCACAGAAATACTGCAAAACAGAGAGGGAGGGGCTTTTCGTGGAGGGAGAGCGGAAGAATAGATAGAAAAAAAGTGAATGAGAGAGGTGACAGATGAACAAGAAACAACGGAGAGACAGAGCGAGACAAACACATAGTTGATTCAACCTCATCCTATGGGCTCATTTCCAATTAGCATGCTCGTTAACCCCACAGTTGTAAGGCCTGTTTAATTATTTCCTACAGGGAGACGTCTTGTCAGTCACAGTACATTCAGCAAAATCTTATGAAGCTGTGGACACATGCAGACATGCACAGGCACTGTAGTCTGCAGCAGTGAACAGTTTGGCGGTGCCCTGGTGGCTCAGCAGGATGCTGTGTATGCATGATAAACAGGAGATATACAAACCCTATTACACGGAATGGACTGCATTTATATATCGCTTTTAGCCAAAGCGCTTTGCGATTTGCTTCTCATTCACACACTCACACGCTGATGGCAGCAAGCTACCATGCAAGCTGCTGGCCTAACCTTCAGGAGCAATTTGGGGTTCAGTATCTTACTCAAGGACACTTCAACGTGTGGACAGGAGGAGCCAGGGATCGAACCTCCCTGCGATAAATGGATGACCAGCTCTACCTACTGAGCCACAGCCACCCTATTAAGATGGAAATTGTCTTCAGCTTCTGGTTGGGGTGCAGGGGCTGTGTAACCCGGTTCCCATAGAAAAGCTCAGGAAAGCAGCTGTGCAGTGCTCTTTAACAGAGGTGGGGCGGTCAACCAGACACACATTTGCCAAACCAACCAGTTAGTCTTGATCCAAGTCTTTTCTCTTGTAAAAGTAATAAAAATGTATTGTTTGAAAACACTCCTCAGCTTTGTCAGGCTTGTCCGAGTCTGCTTTCAAGTGCGGCGTCTTCTTTGCCTCGCCTCGTGAGATTTATATTTCATCGGACTAACTGGTTGGTTTGGCAAATGTACATCTGGTTAACTCTCTCCCACGCAGATGATGAGACAGTCCTGAGTGGTCTCATTTCAGAGGATAATGTTAAAGCTGCACCTTTTGCACATTAAAATAATAAATCAATTAAAAAACATATGTGACACACAATAGTCTACTTTTGTCTGTTCAAACCCCCAATTTTGCCAGGAACCAGCTTTTTAGTTATAGCTACTGTGTTGGCTTTTTATGTGATGATAGCATCTTACTGTCTGCCACATGTGTTTGCCTTTGACCTCTAGTGGCACTATGGAACAATGTTTTAATGAGGGAGTTCTCATTGAGTTTGTATCCTGTGCTCTACTTGCACATGCATGAGGTGAAGTGATACACATTTCTGCTGCAGGGTTCAATAATAGAATTTTCAAGTGGGAAGAACTGCTGCTTCTGGAAGTTTTTCTTTTTTCTGTTGTAAATTCTCATTTCAAAGTTTTCTTTTACTGATTAAATCAATGCTCCTCCTTGTCTAGACAATACAATTATACAATACTAACAATAACAACAATATAGGTTTATCTTATAGCCAGTAGTTTTAACTATTTCAACATTGTTTCTGAGAGATTATGTTTTTTTGGTCGGTTTGTTATGGCACCCATGAGCCTCGTCCGCCATAGCTATGTAGAAGACATCAGCTGGAGGTACAGATTGTGTCATCAGTTTTCTTAAATGCATAATCTTTAGCTTCCACTGTTAGTGGAGCACGTAACAGAAACTTAAGCTCTGTGATTTGATGGGTTTTTTTTACCAAAAGGCACCTTTAGAGTCATAGTTAATTTCTCTACTTACGTTTTTATGTGCACAGGCTTGTACCTTTTTGACTTTTTATTTTCTCAAAGTTATTTTCTAAAGCAGTTGCTCATCTTTTGTAGGCTACTGGTGTATCAACCAGGAGACGTTCATGCTCATCTAAGCATTGAAAGCGCTCCAACTGCCAGTTATTTAACATTGTATATGCACAAAATGAAGTGACTCTCACTTTTAGGACCCTGGAAGACTAAATTGAACTTGAAATGTGCAGTGCATGCAAGGCATGCTCTTCCACTGATTGACGGTGGCAGTAATGCTCTGATGTTGCGATGCACCAGCAAAAGGCAGGGAAAAGATGAAGTGCTAGCTGACGGAAATATGGGTCAAACAATGCAGGTTTATATTCAACAACTTGTCAATGAGTTTGAAGAGCTTCTTTTTCCTGGTGATGTGGCCAAGAAATGAGCTGACTTTTATAAGAAAATCTTTTAAGTGCTGTGCTCAAGGTTACTTTGACAGCTATGACTGCATTCCCGTATGAGCAGCAGTAAGTTGTGCACTGGACTGTGTGTGGGAAGAGGTCTTTGTCATGCATCCAAGTCAGACTTACAATGGGAGCAGAGAGTTTACAATATCTTCATTTCAAACATGTCCACAGTCACTTTGTAAATGGCACTTTAAGTAAGTGTTCAAACAAAACACTGGGTAAGTTGAGTACTTGGTTCTTCAATAAAGCTTAGTTCATGGTAGCCACTCCTTAAAAGGAAAATTCAGTAATAAAGTATTTCTCGTGTACAGGTTTATCCCAAAGTGCTTACTGGGAAAAAAAACAACTAAATATAATATAGTGTGTATGCAGGCTGTCTTGTATGACCAGGCCCTTGTGTGACATTTTCAAGCAATTTATTCTATAATTTAGTGCTTGTTGCAATTCTGCTGTTGTGCTCAAATATGCCGCAGCCCTAAAAAGGTTAAGGACCAGTTGAAACGGGGACAGCGCGGCAGAAAAATAGCCTTCTGTGAGTTTACTGGGCTTTTTTTTCCTGCTCCATCTACAGTCTAATTCTCAGGTCCAAAAGAAATGTGTCAGCTCAGTGCCAGAGAGGCGTTGAGGACAGCAGTGCCTCACAACTTGTGGTGATGCTGGTGGGGATTATAAAACAGACACTTCTGGCCCTTAGTTCTGATTGGCGGAGTCACATTTAAGACCATGTAGAATCCCAGTAAGCACTTGAATGTGACTGCATAACAGCCTTTCACACTGTGCCTAACAACACCTCTGAGTGCTTCTCCGCTGTAAATGACAGTGTGTTATGGCTCATTGCTTCGTGTTTGGATGGACATAATGTGTGGATGCAGATATTGTAAAAGGTCAGTGAAATGAAAGGAGCCCTATTAAAAAAAGTGGGCTCTGTGGTGTTTCAAAGATAAACCCATGCAGGATGGTCATGATTCTTTATTGTTGTAATTAAATACAAATTATATGCTTTTCTCACCTCCTCTTCACACCACACCTCACAGTGTCTCAAGATACAAGGTTTATAAATTTATTTTCTTATCAACAACAAAGCAGATTATTGACACACTTTCGTGAGATAATTTACTTTAAAATAAAATAAAACTTGACTATTGACAACTGAGGACTGTAAATATAAGATAACCAAATTATTATGTAGTCTGGACTGCATCAGATTAAAGACTAACATCAAGTTATTAAGACTGTTCTCACCAGAAGTGATCGTTTGTTAATAAATATAAAAAGCCAGCCCTGTTTCCTTGTAATTATGTCCATATTGGATGATTTTGCACCTCACGATTTACCTTCCAACACCAATGTTCAGAGCCAATGCAAAGAGTAGTGTGCCCTCTATGTAGCGGGGTGAAAAATAAGAGTCGGGGTACTGGATGAGCGTATAGCACATTTGACTTTAATGAAGGAGACTGGAGTTTGCGTCCAGTCACAGACCTGCAAGTAATGTTTGCCTTTTAATGGACCATAACCACAATTTTTCCCTAACCTTAACCATAGTAGTTGCACAGCCATGCACAGATATTGTGGCAAGCGTGACTTTTAAGAGCGTACAAGAAGGAAAAGAAATGTTCTCATTGAACGCAATTTGGGGTTTTGCAGATTACCTAAATGGTTGAAAGATCACCTCCATGGCTGTGTTTAAAAAAACAACATTGACACACTGCTTTGGAAACGTCATTTCTAGACAAGAATATCAGTATTGGATGATTCTTAACCAAACAACCGTATGTCATTTAGGTATGAGAACAAACTGAAATTATCAACTTCAATATGCTGTATATGGGAAACAAAGTTACTGTCCCTTTGGTACAGAGAACACAAACATTATGGACTAATCCCACTAATGCACAGGAAGCACTGCAGCTGTTACGCAAGATATCTCATTATTCTTCCTTTTACCTTTTTTTTTATAAGTGGACCCTTGTTCCCTCTTTAATATGTACCATATTAAATATGTACCAGGTGTATATGAAGGCAGGAGGGCTTCTCGGCCAATCGCCTATGAATAAATCCATTTGGAGAAACATGCAAGTACATACTTGAGAGGAAAGGACCCATATAAGGAGCACCTCTTATTATGTAATGGTGCTCATCGGGTTATGACTCTAACTGTTGCTATGAGACTTTGAAAGCTACTTTGTAGACCAGCACCATTTTGCTAAAGGCAAAATGTTTTGAAATGCTTTTTCCACTGTGCAGCAGTTTTCAGCTGCAAACTGTTTTTCATCACCCACTGCAGTCGCTACCTTGAGAGACAATAAAAGTAGTCCCCAATTGTTTTCATTTTTGTAAATTTGACCTATTTCAATACAAAACTGTCAGGCACAGAAAAATTTCATTTTACACTACTTACTATTTAGCTATGAGTTTTCATTCTCTCACTTTTAAGATCAGTCAGCTACAGTCATTCAACCCATTGTGCTCTAAAGTATTCCTTTCATAAACACACAGAACCTTTTATCTTATCAAGACTACAACATGTTTCATCGAAGATGACTCATTATGGTCCCCAACTGGCTGTACAAGTCTGACAAGAAAAGTGACTGTGTGGAGCTCTTTTCCCTCTCAGAAACCCCTGGTACTTGTTTGCTTTAGCAAAACAGTTTATTCCCAATTGTTCTAATGGACCTGCTCAGTGGCCAACAGTAGGAGGGTTGTGGTTGTCTTCACACCTCAGTAAACCATCCCTTGATGCATTTTAATTTGTCTTTTTGTTCCTTTTAGAAGGAAAACACACGTTTATTTTCCTTTTTTGATGCCCGTCTTCACAGTAGCAGCAGAAGTAGAAGAATCAGTTATAGGCTGCATATTTAGTTTACTTCCACGTATTTGTACTAATCAAAGTGTTTACTTTGTGTTTTTCAAGGAACTTTTAACTTGTGTCTGCTGCCACCATGACCTACAGGCTTCTTGATCAGGTGTGGCTGGCATTAAACAAACACACCTGGAGATGTAGTGAGTATGACCAGCATTGCCCACAGCACCATAGTCAGCAACGTGGAAAATGTCATTTTGAGTGAAATATACTGCATGTCTCCACAGTAACACCCCCCCTACCTCAGCTTTTTAAATGTCAAGCTACTTCAGATTTCCATCTTATCTGGTCATAATGGAAGATTATGGAAGATCCCCTCCAGACATGTATTAAAACATATATACAAATAGTCTGCTTGGAACAATAATTTGTTTTTTCCTTAAAATCCCTAAATCCTTACAAAACACTACTCTGCTATTTCATGCACACATAGGAAATTTCTTGTTCAAAGAGATTTGCCAAGTCAGAGTACTTACGAGGTCTGTAATCAATTAATGTACATCACATTGAGAGATGTGGGTCCTTTATAATCTTACAACAGAGCAGTTGCTAAAGCATAAGTGCCTGGCATGGTCGATATCTGGGAAGACAAAAGATCACAGAGATTATTCACTGAACAGGAGTGATTAGTAGAGAATGTAAGCTTTAGTCCCACTGATGCCCAAACCCTCTAAATCCTCAGTGTTATCAAATTTTAATTGTAGAAACTTTTTCTTAGAGTTGTGTTAAAGTTAGTAGTAGGAGCCAGGCAGGTGTGGGACAGATATTAATGTTATGAACACAGTAACCTAAAAATGTTGTTGCACTTGGAACAAACATTTTTCCATTCATGATACTTTAGGAGAAGACATGATTTCCAGCATTCATGACACTTTTAAAACTGGTGTGTCTTACAAATCCACAGGATTTTGGGAATGTCTTGGTTGGATTAGATTCCAATCCAAAGTAAACGCTTGTTTCATCAAACAGACGGTTATTTGAATTCACATTCAGATAGCTTACTTTTATATTCCTTATATGAGGCTGCATGACAGAAGCAATTGTAAAGTCTGTTGAAAGTCTTAGCTTCACCAGGTGTTATATTCTATAGATTTTTTTTATACAATACTGTACAGCAACACAGTAGAACTTGTGGGTAAATCATTTCCCACGAAAAACAGACACAGGACTACATCAAAATGTCACCACACCACTGGGATCCAAACATTTTACAGCTGTTCAAGACCACAGACTGTATGTAAAGATGGACGGCTCGTCTCCACTTCCTCCCACTGTACAAAAATGAAGCCAAAATTTCCCTGATACAGGAGCTCTTATCTTGCGCTGAGATTGTCATTTGCAGCCAATAGTCAGCGCAGTAGTGATCCGCGGTGGAGCCGTGGTATTGAGGTCCCGCCTATACACCCGCCTGAACCAATCGCGAGCACACTCACAGTTGTCAATCATGACGTCTCACCCCCTTTTTATAGCATCAGATAACTAATTAAAACCACTCACGTGTTTCTGTGTGACATGTGGTCAGGTCTTGATTGTACGAATCTAAATGTAGTCACTATACAGTACAGAGAGAGCTGCAGGCTTGTGTGTGTGTGTGTGCATTTTCAGATTGACCGGAAACATCACAGACATGTCCACTGTGATTAGTACTTGTGTAAATGTCAACCTTGTTTGTAGTGCAGGTAATGAACAAAGCTCTGGATCTTGAGAGAAAGACAGAATGAGAATGAGAGAAAGGAAACAGAAGTGTAGTGGAGGAAGAGGAGAGCGAAACGGGGGAAGAATGAATGTTTGGTGAGATAAGAGCAAAGAAAAATGTAGGAGAGGAGGGGGGAAGTGAGGAGAGGAAGCAGAAGGAGAGAATGGGTGGAGAAAAGGAGGAAGGAGACGAGAGGTTAGGAAAGGACAGGATGATGAAGGCAATATGAAGAGAAAAGAGAGGAAAAGGTGGAGGCAGAAAGGAGGAGCAAAAGATAGGGAAGGTGATGAGATGAAAACAAGAAAACACAGTAGGACTAGCGGAGAAAATATAAAGGGTGAGATGATGCAAAGGTCAGATAAAGAGAAGAGAGAAAGAGTCATGAATGGAAAGGAGGATGACCAATGAAGGACCAGAGATTGATGTTCCTAAAATATGCTGCAACAGCGAACATTGCCCAAATCTTTTTTTGTATTTCAAAACTCATTCTGGGAAACAAATGTCATTGATGGAGACATATTTGGTTTTCATTATATTTGGTGTTTGTTCCAGGTGTCAGACAATTAAAACAGTCTTTGTTTTAACTTTTCAAATGAAGTGATTATAGATAATGTCAAATTTAGAGAAAAAAAAGATCAGTCCTTCCTTTTTTCCCCTCCTTCTTTCCTTCATTGTGCTAGTCTTTGTGCCATTATTCATTTGTTCCTCCCTGCTATTGCTCATTTGTTCAGTCCTTCCTTCCTGCATTCCTGTCTTCTACGTCATACTTTCTTCATTTTCTTTCCCTGTTCCTTTGCTTTTTCTTTTCTTCCTTTGATCCTGTTTGTTATTGCACCGCATTTGTCCCTTTCCATCATCCTTGTATTTCATCCTTCTTTCATGTGTCATTTCGTCCTTCTTCTGTCCTACAGTTCTTCCAGTTCTACACCTGCCTCTTTTTTTCCTCATCATTCATGTTCTTACACCTTCATTACGTTCTTCCTCTCATACTGTTCTTTCTTTCTTTCTTTCTTTCTTTCTTTCTTTTTCTTTCTTTCTTTCATTGCACAGTTCCCCCTGTTTATCAACAGTAAACAAACCCAGTAAATTTGAGTTCTCACAAGCTTTTCTTGTAGTTGAAGCATGTTTCATTTCTTCCTGCCCTTCTGTATCAGCTCTATTGTTAACTGGGCTGCACTGCACCTGCACTGCATCAATCTTCTCTCTCCTTTCTGCTCCGCTCTCCTCTCTCTCTCTCCGTCTGATCTGTTCTTTTCTGCACTGCTCAGCTCTGCTCTGTTCATTTCGCGTCATCACTCTGGTGTGTTTTTTTTTTTTCCCCACTGCCTCTTTTGTTGTGATTGTTTTTATTGGAATACACAGGTAAACTATAGGTTGGTCCTGATCTATAAGTTTGTTTTTCTTTTTGTCCATCGCGCTGATTTGATAATGGGAACACTGCAAGTGTCTGTGCTTGTGGTTTTAGCTTTAGGGACAAAACACAACAACTTGCGTCATGCAATGTGAGCCTTATGTATTGAATCAGATTTGTGTCAAAATAATCAAACAAAACTTAAATATCAAACAAAAATATGAATTTGAGAGAGAATGGAAAAAAAAAAAAAACCCAACGACTGACTGAGCTGTCACTCAAAAACTCATTAGCCCATGGGGACACACCCCTGAAAAAAACCCGCCCACGCGAGAGGTTTGTGTCAGAACTGCAAACAAAGGCAGGTCAGGCAGTGCAAACGAGAGATCTGGCAGTGTAACCACAACACCGACAGTGAGGGCAAACGAAAGAAGCAGAGGAATACTGTACACAAAAGGACATATTATCAAAAAAAGTAAAAGACCAATAGTTTACAGGATTACACAAATAATTTGTTTGCAAGTTTATGCGTTTTACTTTTTTTCTTCAATGAGTTTTATTCTCTCTCAAATTCTTATTTTTATTTGATCTTTAAAAAGTTTTGTTTGATTATATTGACACAATTAAATCCATATTTATCAAGCTATACGCACACGTTTTTACACAGTTCTTTGACATTTTCATGCATATTATGGAAATTAAGCTAATTAAATTTTTACTTTTACCGATGAAACTGTTCATTAAACAGGACCCACTTATCAGTCTAAATCTGCAGACTTTCTTTCAACTCCTTGTATAGCTCTCAGTGGAGAAGTGACAGTGTTCAACTGCTCTGTGATTTCCTTTCACATGTCATCTTTTTGTGAAGCTGTTTGTGAAGGCTATGTGTTTTTGTCAATGGCGCAAAGTACTTCCTCACTTTCTGAATTGCTGCGTTCTTTTTTTTTGTTTCCTTTAGTGTCACTTCAGAGAGGAGATTGTGAAGGGTGGTTTTCCTGAGCTGACAACCTGATAGGAACAGCATGAGGATAGACATATTTGAAAAATGAGTTCCTTGGACACCAGCTATCAGATTTTTATTAGCCAAAGGGGGAAACTACAACTATTTCACTAAAGATGTGGAGCTGTTTTGCACATCATCTTGATGGCCCATATTATCTTATTTACTGTTTCTTTGCTCTCTTATGCTGTATTTGTGTCTTCATTAGTTCATTCTCCTCTCATCTATTCATCTATACTGTAATCTATTGTATTCTAATGTATTACTATTAAAATCTGCTGTGCTTGACTTTAGTTTGTTGTAATGCAGTATATGTCCTGCCCTGTGTCATCCTGCTCCACTGAGTACTATTTTATTTTGCACTGCTCTGTTTTCACTGAAGCCCAGGGCTACTGGAAAGGAGAAGAGAGGAGAAAGGAGGGAGGAGGAGAGGAAAAAGAGAGGAGCCCAGGGCTATTTTTTTTTTTTAGCTCAGCCCCCCCACCTCCAAAATAGTTCCCTTATTTTAGGCCGTCCCCAATAACAGAGGAGTGGCTGCAGGTGAGAGAGACAGAGAGAGATAGATGAAGACATGATTGTTCTTTCCTGGCATCAGCCCAGTCCAAATTCATGTCATACAAATATAAAAAATATATATAAATAGAATGTATTTTGGTCTTTTTAGTTTGCTTCTGTGAATGCACATATCTCAATGTGTAATTCTTAATATCAATATATCATAATTACATTTATTATGATACCCGTGCATGGTATCATGGTATCATTGATAGCCTCTATCTCACACCAGAGGTAGATGGATCATTAGTACTGGTGTTTCTATAATTCAAGACCACATTTCCCATAAACCCTACTGATATCTGATTCACAGTGGATTTTTGTTCTTCAGGTTTTCACTCTCCACAACAATCTACCAAACACACCCTCCCAATTTGGCGGTCTATTTAAACTGCAAAATTTCCCATCTCTTCCTCTGCCTGTCAACGCCACTGCTGCCCTGCATCAGTATTGCCGCTTGTTCTTTCAGCCCCACCACCACCCCAGCATCCACCTGCGGGCTCCGACTAGGGGGTTTAAGATATTTGCTCTTCACTCCCCAATATATGAGAATATATGAGGTCGGAGCCTAGACGGCAAACTCTAACTATGTTCTGCTGCAATAATAAACATTTCAAACATGAGTTGTCTGACTGAACTAACGATGATAACCATGTTGAAAGTGACGAATTCATTGGCCTTTCACACCCATCACCATCTTCCTATCACCAAAACCAATTAAAGTTTTAGCCCAGTTTGCTCTGTCAGATTTCTAATCTTCGCATTATAATACTCTTGCGTTCACATTATCGGTTCGGCCAGTGACACACTTTACCTCTCACCCTCATCATCTGGAAGTGTGTGAAGAGGGGGCAGTGGGTGAGGTTTGGTGCTCCTCTGTGACACTGACACACACACACACACACACACATGCATACACCTGAGTGGGGTAGTGACCTCTGTGTTGCTTCACAGGAAATAAACCATGACACTTTATTGGTCAAACCTGTAATGGCAGCAGCTCTAGTGGATTCAAGGAAAGAGAAGGAGAATTAGTATGTCTATTGTGTGTGTGTGTTTGTGTGTGTGTGTGTGTTTGTATTGCGTAACAGTTGTCTTCCCCAGAGGTCTACTATACCCATTAAAAGTTGAATCATCAAAAGGTCAAGGTTCATGGAGTCTGAAACAACACACACTGCGATTAGATGCACTCAGATGACCTGGTTATAGCGCCATATATCACTGATATGCCTTTATACATGCAAGTCAGGGCTCAAATATGTTGTATATGTTGGTTGGGTATCTGCTGATCAGTTGCATGTCTTAGTAGGTTTTCTCAGTGCGTGTGTGTGTGTGTGCGTGTGTAAGTCTGCGTGCGTTGTCTCTGTCGGTATTTAAGGACACAGCGCACTGCAGGCTGGTCTCTCCTCACAGCTGATGTCTGATACTCTCCCCTCTTTCATTTCACCTCTGTTACAGTTTTCCTCTCCTGACATTTCAGACTAATCCAGTTTGGCAGACTGATCATCGCTGCCCTGCAGAAACCTCACCACTCAACAAGGACAACCTTTCAGCAAACTGCTCATTTCTCTCATGAATTCCCATGGGTTTCTTTTATTTTTCCACTTTCCCTTTTCTTCTCGTTTTTAATGCTATGCAACCGGAGCTTGTCAAATAGTTACCACATTATACCATGTCAGTAAATTGTAAAAAATAAAAAATAAAAACATAGTGTGGCATTATCTCCCATCTAAATGCGTACATGTAGATATTTGAGAAACAATAGTTACAGGAACCTTCGGATGAATGATGAAACATCAATCAAAACTCCAGTTTGACTTTCTCCAGACTTTGCCAGGTGGGGTATTTTTCTTTTTACTATGGCTAAGCTTAGACATCATGGCACCAGCGCCACAGTGTCAGTGGCTGGGCATGTTTTGCACCTGCCCTGAGCCAATCAACTCACCTCACCACAGGTGCACCATCCAGCACTTCAGGAGGGAACCACAATCATGCCTGCTCATGTCACACAAGAAAAATGCTTTATTTGGATCATATCACCATTTTGAATGACCTATAGCTGTGAACACTGATACCAGGTTTAAATGTTACAAGACCTGGTTTTGAATGTTTTTTGTCGCAAGTCCTCCAAACTAAATGACAAAATATGACTTAATATTTGTTGTTGCCTTCCTTGCATGTGAATGTTTTCTGATCTGACGCCCCTATCAGCTGGACACATTGTTTGTCAATGCCTTTCAAAACTGTTACAAATGACTGGCCGTTTTCTGCTCTGCTTCAGCTGAGGATAAGGTTTTGATTATGTTAAAGGACAGAAATTACTTGATTAAGATTAGGGAAAATATTGCAGTCATGATTTAAAAAAACAGTGGTAGGAAACTGGAAGTGAACAGCAGTCTCACGTTTCCAAATCGCACGCGTTGTTGATCCATCTATCCACCTCGGCCCCCTCCCTTAAAGGTTTTGCTGCGCCAATAACAATGTCACACTATGTACTTCCACCTTTGTTCGTGACAGACATGGGTCATAATTTGCATGGGGTCGCTGTCAGGTAAAGGTAAATATGTCATTTTATGAATTTGTTGTTTTTCTTGTGAGGACAGTCTCATTACACAAACTTGGATAAACTGGGGGAACCCAGCAGTATACTGTTTGTAAAATGAAGCTTAGTAGGTCAAAATGGAGACTAGCTTGAAGGTGATGCTGAAATTGAGCTCCTTTGGGTGTGTTTTCCTCTTTTGTGCCCATTGTCATCTGACATGAGGTTCTGTGTACCGCCTCTTATGTGTGGGCATAAGAGGCGGTACACAGACTTGTCAGCATTAGGCTCCATTAGGGCCGTGCTCACCTAAAGGTACTGTGAGCAAAATCATTGTGAGTGCAGCTTTCTGCCAGTTTTATTGTTGTTAAATTAAAAGTTGATTATGCAACCCAACTCCGTCATAATACCCAAGGCGCAACCAAAATTCCTCAGTCACGACCCATAGATATCATCATTAACAGGGTAAAATACTGGTGTCCTGCCAGTTGTTGACCCCATTTTCACCTGCACACAGCTTCTGTTAAGGGTTCCTATCATAATTTTTTACTGCAGACATGCGCAGACATTTTAAAGGGCAGTGGTTCAATTCAAAAGAAGTGCATCACTATTTTATTTTACTATTAAATGTGCATTGATGCCACAAACACTCTTGACAAACTCGTCCGAGAGAAGAGAGTTGGTGAGAGGGTCAAAGTTGGATGAACATGTCGAGCACATTACTCACTTTGTCTTAGACAACCAACTCCCCTCACACTGTCTGGACTGAGAGAGAGAGAGGGAGAGAGGGAGAGGGAGAGAGAGAGAGAGGGAGAGGGAGAGAGAGAGAGAGAGAGGGAGAGAGAGAGAGAGAGAGAGAGCGGGAGAGGGAGAGAGCGGGAGAGGGAGAGAGAGAGAGAGGGAGAGAGAGAGAGAGAGAGAGAGAGGGAGAGGGAGAAGGAGAGAGCGTGTGAAAGAGAGATATATGCTGAGTGTTTGTATATGTCTCCTTTGGTGAGATTACTCACCTCCAACCTGCTCTAGCCAACCTGTGTATATTTGCGTGTGTGTGTGTGTGTGTGTGTGTGTGTGTGTGTGTGTGTGTAAATGTGATTGTCTCCATGCAAATATGAGTTGACAAAACAACTCTGCATCATGTAAAGATCTATCTATCTATCTATCTATCTATCTATCTATCTATCTATCTATCTATCTATCTATCTATCTATCTATCTATCTATCTGTTACTATAGTATCGACACACATGCTTACTAGTGGCTCCCCCTAAATTCACAAAAGATTAATTTATAAATAAACACAAAACAAAGACAGATTTTTAAATAAACTGGAAAACAACATTTCAGGTATGGATTCAACAAGAAATCAATACACTTGAGAATAGATTATTCATTCTTTGTTACCTAGTGTACCTTCACTGGTCAATATTATGCAAATGTCGTCATTAAGGTTTGAATTTCAGTCATATTTGACTAATTTGTCAATTTATTGTATATTTTACAGATAATCAAAGACAATTAAAAGCCTTAGTGTATGTGCATTTGCATGTCAAGCAGGCTTGCAGACACTCAATACAGTCAATAAAACAACCAGAAGAGAGCAATAGATGGGACAGACCTTGGTCTGAATGTTTTTGAAGGCCAGTAATGATATTTTCAAGCTGATATTTTATGCAGAAGTTCATCGTTATGCTATTTCTTTTATGAAAAAAAAAATGCAATTATTAAGACTTTCCTGTAGAATGTGAAAACTCTGAAACAGATTTCATCACATAAAGGGACAGTAAATGGCCAATGTATAGGGGAGTTCTGGTCTGATAGGTGAAGTGGTGAAATTTAATATGGTTGGTTGGAGGAGAGAGGGGGCACTGCCCTCAATTTTTGTAACTTTGCAAAGTCATGCTGACTTTCCACAGTAATTGGCCAGGTTGCTTAGGTGTTAAAAAGAGCTCAAAGTGTTTGGTAAATTCTTTCTTTTCCTTCTCACCTTCCTACTTCCACCAGTGCCTGTGTTCGCTGTGGAACTGCAGCACCAATTATGAATTCGAGCAAAATTTGGATCAAGTTACAAACAGTAGCCAGGACAGATCTTCTTAGAGTCTCACAGTGCCAATAGAAGGACTCTCCAATCAAATGGTCGATCTGTACAGCCTTGCTTGTGTGTATCAGCCTTAAAACTATAGTACCTACAGTAAGTGAACTATACATTAGCACATTAGCATACAGTAGATTAGTCCCTTTAACCGAAGAAATAAATAAAGATGAAACAATTAATCAATTAGTTTGAAAAAAGTATTACACCCTTTACACATACTTTATGTAAAAAAGCTCTGAACATTTGCTGTGATGGCAATTTAACTGTAACTGTCCACTTATAAACACTTTATGTAACATGTTATGTAGTTGTCTACTTTGAGTGTGGCTTTTTACCTCAGCTGTGGGTGTCCAGAAGAATCACAGCACTGAGGTTTAATCTGAACTGCAAGCTCCTCCGGAGGACAATATCTTAACACTGCAGAACATTTCCCCTCTGGCTTTTTATGCATCATTGTGCACCATTGTGATGTTAAAATTATGTGTGTGCTTGTATGCACGGCACACAGGTGTGAGTGGGTGTGTGTTTGTTAGTGAGAGAGCAAGACTTGAGAAAGTTTATATAAGAATGTGGGCTTCCTCTATATTGTGCATGTGACTTTCCTATTCCTATTCCTTTTTTTTTGAGTGTATATTCTTTGTGTGTGTGTGTGTGTGTGTGTGTGCGCGCACAAGTGTATGCTCTCTTTGTAACTGCATGATAAATTGCCATCTTTAGCAGAAGGTCTTTCCCATATTTTACACTGCCACAACCAAATTATACTAAAATGTAAATTATCCTATTTCAAAACAGCAGCGTACCATTATCATAATCATGGTGACAGTCTAATATAATGCATCCCTGCAGAGATGCAGCAGGCTTCTCAGCCTGTATTCACAAAGGAGTGTACACCAATATTACCCAGTAATTCACCCAGAAACACTTAAGCAAAACTTCAAACGAATTTCCAACCCGTGACATCAACTTACAAAAGTGTTCTCTTAATTACTTTGACTTTATGATGTTTCTTTGCAAAGCTGCATGAACTGGACTTGTACTTTATAAATTGTTGTTTTAATTAGTGTAGGAATTTTTGTTTACGCATTTGAGACATGACACAACAAAACTGATTCCATTAAACAGTATTTACAGTGTTTTAGAGTTGATTCTTCCTTTAATTTAAAGTCTCCCTGCATGGTGTTTGACTTACAGTTGCATCACTCCACTCAATTTCAATCTACATTTTCTGCACAGCTCTTGCTGAGTTTCTATAGTGTTAGCGGGATTGTTTGATTGACAGGTGTGAGAATGGCTGTGCTCTAAGAAGGCACCCCGGGGTGCAGCTCCTCTGAATTATGAATGAATGGGCTGAAGCTCTTACCTCCCTGTGTCAACTTCACATGTGCAGAGGGCACTCTCTCTCTCTCTCTCTCTCTCTCTCTCTCAGTTCAATTTTCAGTTCAGTTTGCTTTATTGGCATGAATGTAGCAACGACAGTATTGCCAAAGCATCAAGTAATAATGATATTAAAACAATAATAATAATAATAACAATAGTAACAACAACAATAAGGAAAATAATAAAAATAAAATAAAATAAAATAAAATAGAAATAATAATAAAAAGGTACAATTTATTAAAAAAAAACAGGAAAATAGCAAAAAACTTAAATACACATATGTGAGACTGTGTCTCTCTCTCTCTTTTTCAATCCAGTTTAATTGAAATATGCTTTATATTATCATTATTGAAATGAAGCCAGCTCAATTAAAATACAATATTAGCATTCAGTGAAAGCATAATATTAACTCATGAGAAAATGTAAATACAAATGTATACTAGGTGATCTACTACTTTGAAATATTATCTACAAATGAATGATGAGTATTTTCCAAATTAAATACATCTCAAGTTGTATGTAGATAATCTTGGTATCCAAAGGATTAACTAGGCCTGCTAATATTCTATATTGCCAGTATTACAAAAATCCACCTCTTCATCCCATTGATTAGTAAACCTTTGTTAACGCCTTCGAAGATCGCTTTTACAATGAAGATCTATAAAAATAAAACTGACTTAAAGTGAGCACTGAACAAATGGCATTGTATGTAAAACACTGATGACTTATCTTCAAAAACCAAGCCGTTTGTTGCATCTCCGTCGGCTAGCTTTAGGCCTACATCCTCGCAGCCACTGCCACCCTGTTCCCTGGTACCTAAAAGCCTCGTGTGTCAGATTCCCAGTGGTTTCCCTGTCTCACAACATCAGCCTTCCAAGTCTTTAGCAAATCAGCTGGAGAGCCATCTGTACCAGCAGAGAGAATTTGTGGGATTGTGGTTTGTCATCTTTCAGGGATAGCAACTAATGGCCCCTACAGAATGAAGGGTGTTCCTTATGGTTTCTAGGGCCCTCATCAGGTCCATGCTACAGCCCCCTCTGCTGCCCAGCCAACCCAGCAGTCATTCAGTCTCACTTGTTTCCCCGTTTGGTAGATCAGCCTCTCTAACCTCATTAACCAGCCGTTCACTTCCTCAGTCAGCAACCTTATCCCCGCTCTCCAGCTGTTTCTTTTTTAATGCTTACCTCCTGCCCTTCTGACAGCTAGTTTGTCAATCGGGTAACCTTCCCTCTTTCTCCCAACCTATTTGTTTTCCTTCTGCCCCCCTATGAATTAGTTCCTAGCCTCTAGTTCCCCTTCCCTACTTCTCTGCCTGAATTTGCATTTGTTTTTGCTTCTCTGGCTAAACCAGTCTCTCTGACTGAGATATAACTGCTTCTAACCCAATGTCTTTTCGAGAGCTTATGTTTTCTGTTTCACACCCTGATCCTTTATCTGTCTATCAGGCTTGAATCTATTCAAGTATCCCTGTCAGAGCCATTTTTCCCAGCAAAGCCTTCCCCTATTCTTATTCTATACCATGTATCTGTCGATCATGCCCTTCAGCTCCATTTTGTCTATTTTTGCTTATATTTGCCCAAGTCAGTGACTCCATCAGGTCTCCCTCAAATCTCTGCCCCAGTGTCCTTTTTATTATCAGCCAGCAATCCTTTCTAAATATTTCCACCTGAATAGCTGCTTCTCCAGAGCCCAGGACCAACTCCCGAGCAGCTCCTAAATCTTACTCTGTGCTCCACTAGTCCACTTGACTACAGTGACTGCACCTGTGCGTGTTACAGCCTGAACTCACACTAGCTGACATGCAAGTTTATGGGGCTCTTGCCGTCAACACGGTCAACCTTGCACTTTATTTCTCTTGGGTCAACCCTTTACTCATTGATGGCTGGCTTGTCTGTGTAACGGTGACTTCTGGTAATGGCCAGTAAAGGAAGAAGACTACTAGTAAGTAAACATGGGTGTAAATAATACAGGATTTAAAATACTAAAGAATAGGCTTTGCAAAAGTTTTATGAGGAAGGAAATACGTTCAACACCTTTAGACCTTAAGGAAAGGACACACTGCATTTTGGTGAGTAACTAAATGTACACGTAAGAACTCCACCCGGCATCTGTAACAGTGCTGGATGGTAACACATTACAGTACTCTGCTCATGAACTAGTGGTGTTACTTTACTGTGCCAGTTTCAATAATATGGTGGTCATCAATCAAACAAACAAACAATGCTTGGTTTTTATTATGACTCTTAATATCAGATGTTGCATTATCCATAAACTAAATCCCATGTGTTTAGTTTAGAAACCCAATGTTTCTCCTTTTCACTGTTTTCCTGTCTCATTCTCTCTCCCCCTCACTCTCTCTCTATCTATCTCTCTCTGCCTCCCTTTCAGAATGTCTTTTTGCAATAATTCAAAATTAGAAGAAGTAATTCTGATGTAGATGTTGCAAAAAGTAATGGGTGAGGTGGAGGCAAAAACTCGTTCCTCTACCAAACCCATTATTTTTTATATATCTGTTTAGCCCCGGCTATATTGTTGCACTTATACCATGGCTGCTTACCAAAAGAAAAGAAAGACGACTGCATAGTTAAATATTGTTGTAGTGAGTTCAGTCCTATAGTTTCATAGAGGTTGTCAAACTTCTTCCAACATTTTGAAAAGCCAGTTCCCCTGGGTGAGGTTTATTAAAGGAGGGCAATTATTTCCTAAAGGTCAATGAGTCAATGAACTCTTCAGTTATTAGTTAGTTCATTTTCTCTTTTTGTTCAAAGTGTTCTTTTATTTTTAGTATTTCCAAATATTGGAGGTGGAGGTCAGCATTGTTAGTTTAGTTGAACACGTGATTAAAGTTGTATTATATAGATGACCTGTTCTTTACAAGGTCATAGAGAGAGAGAGAGACACGTAGATACAGACAGGGAGAGTGGGATGTGACATGTTTCTGGATTTATTTTCAGTGGGATATTGATATTAACCCGAAAGAGTAAGGGGGGGGGGGCGAAAGAATGTGCGTGTGTGTGTGTGTGTCTGTGTGTGTGTGTGAGACAAGCAACACATGTGCTATGTCTATACACACACACAACGACAGAGAAGTGAGAGAGACGCGCGCACACACACACACCGCACAGAGACCGAGAGAAGGAGGAGGGCGAGCTGATCCTCAGTCAGTGTGTGAGGGAACAGACGAAGTAGAGATCTGCTCACACACAGACACGCTCGCTCACACACACAGTCTCTCTCTCTCTCTCTCTCTCTCTCTCTGACACTCTCATACACTCTCTCTCTCTCGTTTTCTCTTGCGCTTGCACGGAGCGAGAGGGGGAACGGGAAGGGAAGAATGAGGAAGAAGTCCACTGTGCTGAGCGCCTCGTCCCAACAAATGCGGGTTTGCTGATGAAGCGCCGCTCCGGTCATCCGATCATACAGGTCGTACACGTCGCGCTGCATGGAAACGAGGAGTAGGCAACAACAGAAAACAACAGCAACAAATAAAAAACTGCCAGTGCATGGGAATCCGGACTCCTCTCTCCTTTTGTGCGTCTCGGTCGGTGGATACGCCGCCTTGGCTGGCGTATAAGAGCTCCCTGCGTCTCCATTACCATTCCCCACTACTGGCTTACCTCTACTACTACTGCTCCTCCTCTTACTCCTTGTACTAATACTATTATTAGTAGAGCTATAGTGCTGCTTTTACTACTGTCTTCTCCGGATTGTGGACACTCTCTGGATAAAAAGGTAGGACGTTCTGCAGTTCTCTGGGTGCGTTTTTAGCGGGGATAATTGTGTTAATGATGATGAATGTAGAGGGTCTTTGCCTCTATTTCGCCGCATTGTCTGGGGAAAGCAAGTTTTTTTGGAGGGAGGGAGGTGGAGTGAATGGGATGCAAAGGGGACAGTGTCGCCTCATGGAGATTGGAGACCTGAAAGCACCATGCGTCGGAAGGGTTTGGATGCGATGTGGAGACGATGTTTCCTCACCTAATCCTTCCGCACCACGCTTTCCTCACTGCGCTTTTCCTCCTGTGTGATTCGGAGATTTATAGAGAGGACCGCTGGTTTAGACATCACCGGGTGCGGTGGAAGGTGTTTGTAATTTGTTTTTTCATTAAAATGAGCAGCCGGTTTGGAATGAGGTTCCTTCCTTTCGCCTCAGGGCTGTATTTCTTTTTTTCCTTTTTTGCCACTCACTCCAGCCCTCCTTCCCTGCTCTCCTCTCCCTTCCTCTCATGTTTAAGTCCGACCGCCTGCCTCGCTTATTTCTAAAGGAATAATGATTACGGATGCAGAGCACGTTCAGATAACCACGCTCGCACCTTTTTATAGGCTTTCAATGTGGAAGTTTGGTGACAAACAAGCGCAGTCCGGGCTAAATTTCCCCTTAGAGATGGTAATCCTTGCAGATGATGAATGGTCCAGTCGCTTAAAAGCGCGTTGAGAGCCACATTTGCGCAATTCTGCACGTCCCTCATCCTTTGCGCCAAACAGTGCAGTGCTGTTAGGGCTGATGAAGTGCCTTTGCACATCAGCGCAGAGCAGGTTGGGAGAGAAATCTGAGTCCGGACCCCGTGGCTGAGTGTGAGTGGGTTTAATTCAGCGTTGTTTCTGAATTACAACTGGATCAGTTGGAATTTTAGTCCGAGGAAAATGCTTATTTTACCCTCTGCCTGCTGTTTGGAAAATGTTATAAAGGGGAAATGAAACAATGGCAGAGCTTCACACATCAGTTAACAGTTCCTGTAAACCTGGCACATACAGTATAGCCTAATATTAGAGGAGGCAGCCGACAGCGGCTTTTCTTTCTCCTAATGTGACACTACAAACGTTTCGTCTTGTGAGGAGTGCTTGGCACGTCAGGCAGGTACCATCCAGGCTTTCCAGGCAATTCTTTCCAGCTGACTTAAGTCGGGGCTTTGTGGGCATGACAGAGGAACTGTAGCTCATCCAATGTGGACGGTATGAAATATTCATTCATGACAATGAAAAACTGAAACGCAGCCAGAGGTCTTTACTGCTTCATTTACCTTCCAGCAGTGGTGCAGTTGGTTAGTGGTGAAACATAAGATCTTGTGGTGGTGATGCAGTGGTGAGGCTTCATTTCAGGCATCACAACAAAACAGGTTCAGATAAGCAGTAGTGATGAATTTTCCAATAGAAACTCACCTTTTTACATATCTGACACCAGATTCAGGCCACCTCCCAGTGGGTCTTCATCAATCAGTGATTAGGCCTGTTTAGGAGAGCGCACACACACACACACATCTCTCACACACACACACACATCTCTCTCACACACACACACACACACACAACTTGCTCCAGTAGCTGCTACAGTGTAGTGACTGCTGGGTCACTATGTTGTAAATAAGTCAGTAGTAAATGGCTGAGAGGAGGCTGAGGTTCATCCTAGCTATTAGAAGTAGGTTTAGCATACCACATTGTGGCATATATGGTATGTGAAAGTTAACATACAGTATTATTATTCCCATCAATATACTTCAAATAGATTACAGATTTATTGATTTTTTTCTTTTTTTGGTTATTTTTTGTAACATTACTGGAAATCTCTATTTCCATCAAAACATCGAAATTGCTGCCAGGCCTGTTTTATTTAAATCTGGGCTTGTTTTTTCCTGTCTGGGTTGTTATGGGGTTGTCCGGTTATGTTAAAAATATTTTAGGGTTTCACCTTTAACATAAAAGACTGACCTGGTTGAATCCATGTCACTCACTAATTATTTATACAGAGTGATGAAAAAATGTTATTTATTTTTGCATACATAAGAGTAAGACTGAACAATGCTATAATATCCCCCAATATAAAGCAAAACCTTTACAAATATTCCCCCAAAAAGGTGTTTGAATTTTACCTGGCCATCTTTTTCAACAACAAGAAAAAGCTTTTTCTCCCAGATTTTTATGTTCCCACGCATCAAAAAGTTGTTCTCCTCCTTTTGCAAAAGGGACCCTGCTCACTACAGTTTACAGTAAACAGGGTCATGTCATGGCAAGGACAGGTCAGGTAATGCTTCTGCTAATGTAGAGTGAAGTGACAAATCAGGAGACAATGCAAAAGAGCTGCTGATTTTGCTGCAGATTAGCCAGTCCCTTGAAGTAAATCCAGTTTTAACTAGTTTTTGAATTATTGATTTTTTCCCTAATCCTTTTTCCCTGTTTTTTATATTCAAAATAAATACAGATAAATTCCTATAATTTCTAAAAATAAAACCTAAAATTACTGTAATGAGCCCTAAGTTTATCTGTACTGTATGTATAGTCAAGGCAGATGTTGCTGATAGGTGATATTGTGACCTCCATCATATAATTCAATACCTAATAAGCAAATAGGTAGCAGTGTTCTCTGAAATCATCCATGATAGGTAGTTATCAATTGTAGTTATGATTAATGATCGATATGTGCAACTCCACTGTCAATTGTAAGTCCTTTAGGTTAATATGTGGGTGTACTGTTACATTGCAATGCATGTCAGCTGTTGTCAGGTTCATTACAGATGATTTAATAACATAAACAAGATTCCTGCAAACTGTATTGACTTGCCTGTACTCCATATGTTGCTGAAGAAACAACAGCTGCTCTCAGACCCAGAATTGGTAATCTGGCAGCCCCCCCCCCCCAAAAAAACAAAAAACAAACAAAAAAAAAATATATATATATATTATATATATTATACATCGTTAGCATGGATGTGTACAGTGGCCGATGTCACATATGTCAGATCTGTTAATGGTACTACTTATATCACAGTAACGCAAATAAATCATTGTCATGTTAATCTTAGTAAAAGCATTGTAAACAAATGAGTCACTGGGGAGATTGGCAGCCTTTATTGTCCAGTACACTGCATTTGATGCTGTGCACTACTGAGTGTGATTTGGTGTCAGAAATGCTAAACCCTGCTGTTCTACCAGGGTAAACAAAGCAAAACTTCAATCTGTAAGTGTCATGTGTTTATCTCTGATAAACAGGGCTAGAGGTAACTTTACCTCCTTGATAGAAAGGAACAGTGTTTACAGGAAATACGGAATATTTCTGGAAAACAACAGCAGCGGAGTAATACTTCTAGGCTACCAGCTGTCTCCACCATGGCTTGAAAAAAAAAGATACATGTACCACTTTCAACAAACATATGAACAACTGGATATAAAGTATTTCTGTTGTGTCCTTACAGTTAGTGGTTGATACGGTTGTACAGAATAGGCACAACCCCTCACAACAAATAAGCTCAGTGATAAAATATGGATGAATCCAAACAAGTTTGCATGCATAGCATAGAGTAGTGTAGCATAGTATGATGGAAAGCATGTTTATAGAGTATTTAATATGCTGCAAGACTACTAAAATATTTCATGCAAATACATTTTTATAGGTCTTGAAGGAACAGTTTGAAATTTGGGACATGAACTTATTCGCTTTCTTAGATGAGAAGATTGATACCACTCTCATCTGTCCATTAAATATGAAGCTACAGCCACAGGCTGGTTAGCTTAGCTTAGCATAACGACTGGAAACAGATGGCCTAGCTCTATCCAAAAGGTGAAAATAAATCAGCCTACCAGCACCTCTAAAGTTAACGCGTTATATCTAGTTTGTTTAATCAGTACAAATTGTAGATTACTATTTAATGTGTAAGATATTAAACTAGGGGTGCTATGCAGGTATAAAAACTCCCTCTAAAGAGGTGCATTGATGCATATCAGACCATGTTTTAGACCACATCATGGAGAGAAGCATTTTAATTACAACTCACAGCCTTTAGCGCTCATTATCCCCATTTTTTCCTCTGTAACTATCTAATCAAACGATAGTCAAAGGTTGATTAATTTTATTGGTGCCGTTTTGATGTGCCTGTGACCCTGAACAGGATAAATGGGATGGGAGCTGCCACAGTCCTCACACAAACAAATGGAAGTTGCAGTGCCTTGCAAAAGCGCACCTGAGCAGCAGTTTCCAGCTGCTTTGGGAATTAAAACCAGCAATCCACCACTTACAAGACTTCCTCCTTTCCTACCTGTAGACATTTGCGTCTCCTAGTTCTAACCACAATACAGTGAATGGTTAAAAGGTAGTTAATACTGTGCATGTTTTAGTAAAGCACTGTATCTGATATAAAACACAATTCATTTATTAACCTGGAGTCCGTGCTCTAGTTTCTGTTCTTTGCTCTGTTTCTTCTCACCGGCTTGCTTAAAATTCGTCCTCACGAACACAAATCCTTGATAAACCCTGCTTACACAACCCTGATTGCTTTACACTTTATCAGGAGATTACACTTCAGATGACTTCAGATAATTACCTGTTCTGTTTACAGTTCCGTTTTGTTGTACGACTGCAAAATATATCCCGCAGGAATGACTGACCGCAGTTGTTCTCTCTCTGCACAAGAATCATTACCGGCTATTTGATAAAGAAAAAATTGATGCCCTGGCTGGTATCAGCACCAAACTCAAGGGTGTATGTTTATGTGTCTGCTGTTAACACTAGAGAGGCTTAGTCGCTGAACAGTGGCTGCTATTTTGGATTTTGTAATTGAAATATCAGGTTTCAGAATATCCCGCCATGATATTCCCTAGTGTTATGACCTCAAAAACTTGGCTCCATTTCAAGAGGAACACAACATAAGACCAACCAATCCAGCTTCAGAAAAAGAGCTGAAACACACACACACACACACACACACACACACACACACACACACACACACACAAACTGGACCACTGAATCCTCCTTCCCAGAGGCTAAAGCAAAAGCACAATACATAAAGTTGAGAAAACCAAAACCATGTGCTGCACTGAGGCAAGATGTTCCCTCTGTGCTCCAATACTGTCACTCCTCAGAAGCCTCTGAAGGCAGCACCCAGAGGTGCCAAGAAGGCAGCGGATTAGACAGGAGAAGACAGAGGAAGATAGGGGAGTGCATAAGACATGACCGCACTTTCTGCATAAAACTACTAATGTTCATCAGAAACTGAATTATGCAGGGGAATTACAGTTATTAGAAGTGTGGTAAAATAATCTAAAGATGAGTAGATGCTAACCACGAGCATGGCAACTAAAATAAACCTGTGTGTTGCAGGAGACCACAAAGAAATGCCTCAGCCTGCTGCTCCGAGGAGCAGCCTGTCCAAGATGCATTTTCCTCGCTATGGGGCAGGAGGCAATGATAAAAAATTTAAAACAGTGAGTGAAAGAGAGACAAAGAAACATGGAAAAGTAAACAGAAAGGGGAGAGGGAGGGATGTAACAACAGAGTAAAACGTCTAGAAGAAAATAGGATGAGAGATAAAGACAGATGGAAAGTACAAGACAGGAAAGAGAGAGGTCACCTAATGTACTCTTACCTCTCCTAGTGAAATAAAACCGAAGGGGTATGCCACTGTGTGCCAATGTGTGTGTGAGTGCAAGACCAAATATGCACACACACATACACACTAGCCCCTGCAAACAACTGAAGATTAATGGTCTGTGTTTTCTTGTCATTAGGGTGATGTTGAGCTCTTTCAGCCTGGATCTGCCTTGCAGCCAATCCTTGAGCCAAGATGGCTTGTCATATTATTACACTTGGAATGGAGGAAATTATCAAACTGGCACTGTAATACACAGGACTATTTGCTACTTTTTGTCTCTTTGTCTATGCATCGACATTATCTGTATGTATGTCTGTCTGTCTGGGATGTGATGAGGGACATGAACATGCGGGAGAGTGATGGGTAATGGGTAATGAACAGGGATTGTGACGGAAGACAAAAAAAAAAAATCATTAAAATACTTAAAAATCAAATAAATCACTCCCCTTATCTCCAGTGCTCCATTCATCCATGGGAGAAGAACTAGCCAAAGGCAGGCAGTCATCCTCAAATTAACCACATTTAAACCATCCTTCTAGGGGTGGGTGGTGTAACCAATATAAATGTAATACGGGCAGAGATATCGACTATGATATGGTTTTGGACAAACTCCACCCCCTTTTCTAGCTATCTCCTGTTCCACTATCATCTGTAACTCAGTGGGTTTTCTCAAAGAGCATTTCTTTTATCAGTCTTTATAAAAATCTGAAACATGTTTTCTCCCCATATTCTAGGCTAAATTGTTATCTACCTCTGCACTGGACAGTTCAATTTAAACACCATGTGAGATACGTTTTTTTTCTTTTTCCAACAACAAAACGTCTTGGCCTTCTTGCTCTTGATCTGAAAACAAATGTGACACACATAAAAACCATGACAACATACCTACACTTAAAGCTGCACTAATCAATACTTCTATATTATCAATGGGTCAAATGACTACGTGTAATGTGAAAGGGGTCGCTCATTGTGACAAACCCACAGATAATTATTACCCGGCAGGTTCCCTCAACTTTACGTAGCATTTTAACGTCTTTCAACTAATTGTTTTGGTTATACGGCCCGCAACTTTATTATACACCAAACTGCTGACAGACAAAGTGGAGCATTTAGCAACTTAAGAGCCAGAAAAACTGAATACTGGACTTCAGTCAACTGTTTGCTAACATATTTGCCATGTCATCTATAAGATGTTAATACTCTATGTCAGTGTTGCCTTTACAGCTTGAATCAGTCTTTTTATCTATCAGCAACCAACCTACATCAGTTTTTCCTTATCCAAATCAAGACTCTAAAGAGAGAGGGAGGGTTATAGGTTATACAGATAGTTCTGCGCTCTGAAAAAAACATTTATATAAACTGAATTGATTTGACTTAACTGTATGAAATAACTTGAAGGTTTCCTCCTGTGGTGAAAAAACTGCATTTAAACCTGCAGTATGAAAGTATCATTCCATTCAAAGTGCTGAAACCAACAACCATTGTAAAAACCAATGTCGGCCTCTATTAACGTTTTTTTCACATTAGCTGCTGTTTGGAAGAACTGACACACCAAAGAACTTAAAGCGTGCAGCATAATTCCCCATTTTTCCCACCTGTGGTGAATCTATTAGACTGCAACTGGTACCACGTCTCTTTTTAATGGCTGTCTCCTTTTAATGTGCTTTTCTCTTTGATATAAAGACATACAGGTGTTGACGTCATGAGCAGGGCAGGGTCCCAGCTAGGATGACAGTCGAGGTTGTGATCGTCTTTACATTTTATTACCTCTGACAGCTAATTTGAAGGATGCTATATTTTTACACACATTACCCTGTTAATGATATAATTCAAACTATTTTTGTACATTTTTCATTCACACATTCCTTTTAACTTGTCCTATACTTTACCTTAAAATATTATATTTACTGCTTTACAACTGTTTTATTTTCCAAGATTTCATGGGCCTCACTGGTGTAGAGAAGCAATAGAAAAGAAACTCTATTGTATAGAGAAAAGCTGCCATATAGAGAGCATGCTCTTTGACCATCAGCCTGTTAGAAAAATGACATCCTTAAGTGAAAACAACCAAATCCCAAGGCACACTGAATTATTGATCACTTTGGAAAGGCCACACAAAGCCTTGTGTGACCACACAAGAACACCGTAGAAGGCAAAGGAAAATGTTTGGTTATGAGTTTACTGAACTGAAGTTTAATGAAGTAGCCGTGTAATTTTGTTTGAAATTGATTGAGCAAAACTCTCTCACACCACAGCTGAGCCCACTCGGTACACACCAACACAGCAGTCAAACTGAACACTTGTCACACTTGGTTTATTTAACCCAAATATTTAAATTCGCCATTGGTGGACTGATTATGCATTGCACACTAACTGATTTATACAGAAAGTAGCTGTCAACAACATTAGGCAAGGCACACACACACACACACACACACGCTTTCTACAGTATGTATAATATCTTGAATGAACATTCACACATTGATTACATCCCCTGTGGAAATGGATTCTGTGTTGTTCATTTAGTGTCAGGCCCTGCGGCTTTGGAGCCTTGCTGCATGTAATGTGAGAGAAAATGTGATTCATATTGTTAGAGGATTTACAGCTTCATCTGTAATGAGTATTGTGGAAGGAAGAAAAGCAGGAAAGTACTGATGTAACTATTGATGTTGGGTAAATAGCGCTGTGTCTGCATGTAAGAGTGTGAACAGTTAATTATCGGGAAATGGATGTTGTCATGCAGCAATGTGGAAGAAGCTAGTTTGAGGAGAGTTAAGCTGATCTTTGTTTCCCTGATTAAAAGGATTACTACTTGTGTGTGTGTGCAGCAATACCTTCATTAAAAGTTCTACAAAGTGGTAAAAGTTTGTTCCTGGGTAAGTGTCTATACAGATGTGAGGGTGAGTAAAGAGGGGACCATCATCACGTGTGTTGGTCAGACAGATACGGATGAAGTCACTCTGTATTGTTTGTCCAACTGGAATATAAAACGTGGCTTTTTTGTTAAGGAAAAGGTAGGAAGACAATCTGTACAGCCAGAAACATGGATGTTTACAAGCATAAGCTCATTGCTGTTACAGTACTGTTCTCATATTGGTGTACTTGCTATCTGCAACCTAGAGGACCAAAACACTGCACTGATATCATGCCAGGCCACACTAGATCTGTTTCAGTCTTGTTAATTCAGAAACTGGTGTCAACAAGTCTCTAAAGCTGTGTATGAGTCTTCTGGTTTTGGAAATGAAGCATAAACCTGAGCTCCACTTTCACAATCACTGACTGGGTGATATACAGTAGTTAAAATCAATATTACAATATTAAAAATTATATTTTTAGGAAAGCTAATGGCATGGCTCTAGCGATGGCAATGTCGGTCCATCAGTCGATTGGTCTACCACTTTGGTCCAGATTGAAATATAACAATCAATTGCCATGAAATTTTGTACAGGTATTCATGGTCCCCAGAGGATAAATCCTACTGACCTAGGCGATACCCTGACTTTTCCTCTAGCACGACCATGAGGTTGGCCTTTGTCATTTTGAGTTGAAATGTCTCTATTGTCAACTATTGGACGGATTGCCATGAAATTTTGTACAGATATTCACGTTCCCCTCAGGATGAATTGGATAACTTTGGTGATCGATAACATGATATGATCTTGATACGATGCAACTTAAAGTTGATAAGTAATAATATTTCTGCAGAATTATAGCCCTAGCCTGACAGATCTCAGATTTTCAGGTCAAATACTGATATTTGGGAATAAAACAATCTAATAAAGTATGTGAATGCACACATTTTTAGCAAAGATTCCTTGAATTCCTTCAATCTGCCAATATGCACACAGACACACTTATATTCTCTAATAATGTACAATATCAACAATAATTACATTTAATGGAGTACATAGCATAAAAAAAACAACAGGCAGTCTTCCATTCTCGTCATTGCTTGTAGGCGTATCAGCTCCGTAGAGAATACATGGGCACACACATTCAAAATCTGCCTGGACGCTCTGTTATTCTGTAAGTGTGGCAGCACTGACAGTAATATTTACATTTTTCTTTTTATCCCCTAAAACCTCAGGGGAGGATGTGTGTGCATGTCTTAGAAAGTTAAATATGGAATCACCCCCATCCCTTTCCCGTTGTCTGCTTCCTTTCTTGTATTTCAAACCACCTATGCACATTGGCTCCGTTTGCATTTTGGAGCTCATTTTAAATTCCTGCCAATAACTTTTAAGGTACTGCAGGTACTGCAAGGTACTGTATTGCATGGTCAAGTTCCCAGTAATTTAGATCCTATATGAACCACAACGCAGCCACTTGTTCTCAGAAAGGGGTCTCCAGGCTAGTACACACTAAATAACCAGGCAACCCCGTATCCTAGAAATTCAGTTCATATACTAATAATTTGCAGCAGCAAATAGGTTTTGTAAGAAACTGATTACGTTTTCTGTCAATACAATGAAGAAACGTTGTTAATGAACGTATTTGCTTTTTTTCTTTTCTGTAAAATACTTTGTAATTGTGCTTAAATAAGAGCTGTATAAAGGTTATTGTTATAATTATTACTCTTCCTGAATCCATACACTTGTACACCTTCATTCACGGAGCAAATAGTTTTAATTGCACAAAAATGTGAGTACTCTGTGCATGGTCTTGTCTCATAACCATACAAATCACATACAGATGGATTATTCTCCCCACGGAAAATGACCCAACAATGTGCAATTATCTTGTTATACGTGGTAACTTCACTGAATATGTGCTGGTCTACAGGGACATGTTTACTTCATTGAAATTGATTCTTGCCTAATCACATTTTTTTCTAGATTCTGAATGACTGATTTGACTGAAGGCTCAGTGTTGGGATTTGTGGTCTTTCAGAGAGTGGCCTATTTAAGGCAAAATCATCCTCACTGCTCTTAAAATGTTGTTAAAACAGTTATCAGTGATTGCATTTCTTCATGTATTTAGTGTTCGATTCTTTTTTGTAGATAACTACGCAAACGTAGAAAATGTGTAACTAGATGACACGAGCTGAAGTCGATTGTACATCAAAAACAGTTTACTGCAAACCTGAATTTTGTGTGGTGATGTAATGATTAGTTGATTTATTGATTAGATGATTGACAAAAAGCTAAAATAACCAATTAATAGACAGTCTTTGTTTGCCCCCTGGTCAGTTAGATAATCCAGTTACAAGATGTGGACACAATAAAAGCAACGCTGGTACAGTGTTACAGTGTACAGTGTTACTGGTACAGTGATACAGCAGATCTGAAATTAATACTTGTAAGGCTTATAATGTTACATTTTTCTCAAGATGCAAAACTGCAAAAGATTGATAAAGGTTTGTGGTAATTTTAGAGGCCATTGCATGGGTATGGGTATCCAGTACTTGTGCATTCCTAATTTTTCCAGCAGCTTTCGTTATCTTACCAGCCAGTTTTATAAATACGATATTAAATTACCTTCAAATGATGGCCAACTGGCTACAAAGCAGTCTGATTACAGTAAACTAATTTACAAGCCAGTGTTGCTGACAGAAGTCAACAGGAATGTTATCAGAGAGAGCCACTCCTGGCCGGGTTACATGAGGAACAGCGGGGCATTATTGCTACAGGAATGTACTCCTTGGAATCGAGCTCAGGAGCTGAAGTTTACCTTTGGTGTGGTTATTTGAGCTTGCTGCCCCCAAACAGATAAGAAAAACATCTTACCTAAAACATATGTTTTTATTTTTGTGGTGTTGCATTTATTTGAGGTTCTTCGTGCCTCAAAGTGAAGTGGGTTGTTCATTTTTTAAAACATCAAGTGTTGTTTGGTGAGCAACCACACTGCTCATGTCACCTGCAGAGGTGTGTCAGCTGTGTTTTTTCAGACAGATGCAGATTTGACCTTTCACTGCTTCAGTGTTTACTGGAAGTTAAACAAATATATAAACCAAAGTTGTTATCCACACAGCTTCTAAACAAAGTTGTTACAATAATATTTATTTTTGCTACAACACAGAATCATGTCGTCTGTTACATCTACATGTTTGAGATGAACGAGAGATGAGATGATAGTTGGTTACTTGCTGTAGAAGTGAGATCTAGTTTTTTACTATCCACCATGGTGAGGTATTAAAATGATACTGCAAAACCCTTTATAGTCATATCTGCCATTAGACCTGCTGGCTAAATATGTATGTCATCCTAAATCTTGAAATAATATAAATTATTGCAGTGAAAATTCAAATTAAAGGAGAGAATCAAACCTAAACACTCCCCTTCATCCAATCATGTCACTATTTTGAACATTCATTAGGTCTGTGACTGTCTAATCTGAATTCTTTCCTCTCCTCTCTCCTCTCTAAAGGTTCAACATCCTCATTCACCCCACAGTACTGGTCTGGACGTCAACATGGGCCGCTGGGATCACTCCTCCCTCCTGTCCCCTGCCCTGAGGCTAGCAGTTGTCACAGTGATTCTCCTCCTCGAGCTCCATCCTTCATTGGCCGGCGCTCCCCCTGAGCAGAGCTTGGGTAGCTCTGTTTCGGCGGTGTCTACAAATAAAACTGAATGCAGCAAGGCTGAGATGTGTGCAAAGGGGGTGATCCTACCTATTTGGGAGCCCCAAAACCCGTCTTTTGGTGACAAGGTGGCCCGGGCAACAGTTTACTTTGTGGCTCTAGTCTACATGTTCCTGGGTGTGTCAATCATCGCAGACCGTTTCATGGCATCAATAGAGGTCATCACGTCACAGGAAAAGGAGATCACCATCAAGAAACCCAATGGAGAAACCACCACCACCACTGTTCGGATCTGGAACGAGACCGTCTCCAATCTCACCCTCATGGCTCTGGGCTCTTCGGCTCCCGAGATCCTGCTGTCCGTCATAGAAGTCATAGGTCATGGGTTCAATGCTGGCACACTGGGCCCCTCCACCATTGTGGGCTCTGCGGCCTTCAACATGTTTGTCATCATCGGGCTTTGTGTGTATGTCGTGCCCGACGGCGAGACAAGGAAGGTCAAGCATCTCCGCGTCTTCTTCGTCACGGCCACCTGGAGTATCTTCGCCTACATTTGGCTCTACCTGATCCTGTCCGTGATCTCGCCTGGTGTTGTGCAGGTGTGGGAGGGGCTGCTCACGTTCCTCTTCTTTCCCATATGTGTGGTGTTCGCCTGGGTGGCTGACCGGCGCCTGCTGTTCTACAAGTATGTGTACAAGCGCTACCGCACTGGAAAGCAGCGTGGCATGATCATCGAGACCGAGGGAGACCGTCCACTTCCTTCCAAGGTATTCTCATAGGAATTAACTCTACTACTACTACTACCACTACAACAATTAACACAAATACTTTGTATTAGTATTACCCCCTTTACTGCTACAGCTGAGCTTCACTCAGCTGCTGGAATAGTAATAGGATTAATTATCCACACAATGATAAAAGCTTTCTACAACACTGATAGACTTCAGAGACTGTTTTTATCTTCCCGGTTTTATTATAACTTGGGTATTATATTTGTGCTTTTGGCTATTGGTAATAATAACATTGTATTCACCAAGTCAGTTGCTGAGATCTAGGAATGCAGTTAACATCACTAAAAAGAAGTCAGACAGGGCAAGAAACACATGTAGATAGACAATCTGGTTAGCCAAACTTGTTTGAAAGAGAAAACAAAGCGCAACGGTAAAGTTATTACCCAAACTGTTTAAAACTTCCATCACAGTTTACAGAGCGTCTCCCTGATCCAACTTCCACCTACTGTACACTTTCCTGTGCAATGAGGGATTATTATCTCCATTACAGGTCTGCTCACTTTCGGTTTAGACAATGTGACCAACTTGCCTTAAAATCTGACTTTGCTCTGTCAGACTTAATTGTAGTGAATGCTCCCAGATCTCACCAATCACTTTGGTTAGTACAATGTTTTCAGAACTTCAGAAATGATGGCCAAAACTATGAAAATAAGACCAAAGTTGTATTAAACCTGAATTATCCTTTTAATGTTTATTCGAAGCAATATACAAAATAACGACTCAAATTGTGTACTCTTGATTTAGATTTTTTGGGATTAATTTCTGATAAACGTATCACTTAAAAGGTACGCTACCACTGCTACCATCCTTACTACTACCACTACAACTACTACTTCAACCACCATCATTAGATGTTGTAGAGACTTATACCATTTCTTGTACTCTTTTTATTTCAATTGGGCTGAATCTAACATGCTTAAATATTTTGATTTTTTTTTGCTTGAAACAAGGAAAATGCTACCCTCTCTTCTCCCACCATAAGTCACTCCATGATAATGATGATAATGATGACAACGTTAGAAATGGTCAGAATGATTGTGGTATTTCTGGAACACGTCTAATCTAAGTGTGGAATACTTATAAGCATTTCAGAAGCTAAAAATCCTTCATTAGTGTCTTATAAAGAATCCAACAGTCATGCTGGGAGCTCTCTCTTTTCCAAAGGAATATCAGTTAGAGAACAGCCAACCAATAGAAATTAATTAAGCTGTCCTCATCCAAACATGCGGTGGAAAAAACAAAGGAGCAGATAAGGCTCTCTATGTAGGCGGAAGCGAGTTCATGAGTAATGTGTATCCGCAACAATTATCTATTACTGAATGGAATTGTGCCAAGGTAAACTCATGCCATGAAGCATATTACTGCAAACACACATGCAAATACTTAAGTATTGCCACTTTTTAATTTCCTGTTTTGACTACTATCTGATGCTTTGTGTGCCGTGCACTGCCATATCTAATTACATTTTCAGTGGTGTGGTGTAGGGTACATTTATTCACCACTCAGTTAATTTAGAGTCTCTCAGTGTCTCTAACTTGTGTTATTATTTCTCTCATTTCTTTGATGAGATTATTAAGAGTCAGTGCTCCATTAGCACACGAAGAGCACTTTCATTTCAACTTCTGGCTAAAAGAAATCACTGAATCAAACCCAACAGTGTCCCTGAGGGGAAAGCCTAATAATTTAGAATTTTTAAATTGCCATCTTGCTTAAAGAGCTAAAAAACAGTTTATCAATAAAACTGTACTCAAAGGAAAACAGCCTTTCAATGAACAACAGAACAACCTCTATTCTCTGAGAGAAACAGGGGGCTGACATTTTGCTAACGTGTAATAGTATCTTCTTGCAGTCACGCGCACAGTAAATATTGATGCGGGATGTTTTTGAAATGTGCAAGCAAATTATCTGGCAAAAACAGTAAACTCTTGACCTAAACTGAGCTGAATCCTCTCAAGCTAAACTCTATAGTACAGACAAAACAGATTATTATTTTAACCTAAATAAATGTCCCCATTCGTATTTAACAATTGTTTAAAATTGATAACAGTCTACACAACTTCGAAACATCTAGTTGGGATTGAGGGGGTGCTATTGGATGCTAACAAAACCAGGGAATGCACCTGTAATTTAGGATTGGACTCACACGGACACCACAGAAACTATCCATTTCTGCCTTTGTTTGCATGGTTGTTGTAAGCCATCTTGGTACACGCCAAGTTCTCAGCGAACCTCCATGATAGCAACAGAAATGGTTGCCTTGAGGTTTGACACACTGCTCCAAAGCCTCAGATCAGTGGTACTGATTAAATTGCTTTGTTTTTCTGTTTTAAGGTGGACATTGAGATGGATGGGAAGATGCTGAACTCTCATGGTGTTGACTTCCTGGATGGTCCGCTGGGTTTGGATCTAGATGAGAAGGATCTGGATGAGGAGGAGACCCGGAGAGACATGGCCAAGATCCTGAAGGAGCTCAAACAGAAACACCCAGACAAGGAGGTGGGTAACGAAGCCTCACAGACAGTGCAATAAAATATACTGTTGGAAAAACATACTGTCACTGCTGCTCCTGTCAGTGTTGTTTTTATCAGTGTTGTTTTCTTGTATAGAAAATAAAATGACAAAATAAGTAGTAGCAGCAGCAGATGACGCACTTTCTATTTGCTTTCATTATGACAGTGATTATGGTGATAATTGCAGCTAAGGTCTCATCACAACCTCTCAAATTAATTTGATAATGGCACATCTAAAAAAAGAAAATTGCAAAAGAAACTAAGCACCCATTAAATAAATATGAAAATAAAAAAATAAACACAGATACTCGAATTCTGACATTGGCAATTCATATTATGTCTGGCTGGCTGGCTGCCTGTCCTGGCAAGATAAACACATATAGAAATTTGTCTTTGTGTTTGTGTCATTGCTGCAGTCTTATTGTAAACACAAAGTGCCTACTTGTGTCTACATATACAGTGCAGTACAGTTATAAGATATTACATCTGTGTACTCAGGAAGCTGTATTGGAAAGCATAGTATGTGTCCTCTATCACCTACAGTACTGCATGGATTATGAATTTTGGAGACCCTACCTTGATTTAGCACATTAGAATATATTCCTCAAATGTTTTCATTCTAAAGCTGAGCTCATGTCACGAAGATAACAGTAACACTGGAGTACATTTTTGTATTCTGGGCATAAGAAACATCACTGTGTCTATATTTGCAGACGTCTGAATAAAAAACAACAGCAATATAGCCAACAAATATGGTGTGACGAGGTTTGTTCTACACAGTGCTCCTCTTATTGTTTGGACAAGGTTTAACACTACAGTAAAAAGCTTAACGGAAGCCGCAAGCATCAAGACAAGCTTCTGAAATGACTCTTTTTACATGCATGAGAGCCTGCTAAAAAAGGTTTTTATGCTTTTGCCCTCATGGATTAACAATGGCTGGGTAACCTTTTGTCAGAAACAAGCATGCTTTTTTTCATGCCTCAAGTGCTTTGACATTGCAGGTACATGTCTTACTTTATGTTGTACTGGTAGGTAGGGCTACTACAGTATTGGTTGTTGTAGACCAGACTAGCAGCACATCTGTAACTCATAGGAGTTGGATCCTAAAGCTCCAAAATTGCTCCACTACATCCTCATTTTTTTGTGATCTAGAAATTGATTCTGGTGTCACCATTTTGCTGGCTGACCTAATAGTGAAGGAGATGAGAGAAACTGCTCCTGATGACTCTTGTAGCAGAATATGCATAGTGTTCCCTCTCTAGGAAGACTTAAATCTATGTGTTACTTAAAATAAACCTTTGTTGCAGGCAAAGGTTCCACTTAATAGCAAAGTGTTGATTTAAAAACGTTACCACTCCTTTAAGTCTGACATTACTTTCTTTTTAGCTGTTGTCTGCAGGGAGATGAGCTAATGCAAATGTTAGCCCGCAAGCATAGCCAGGCTTTTTTTCATTGTCTGCTAAGTCTTCATGTATTCACCTCTCTGTAAAAAGAATGAGATCATTACCATGTTTGATTTGTTTATTCAGGTTACATGCAGTTTACATAATATATCACAAGAAGTAATTTAGAACAGAGATTAAACTCTTGACCGTGACTATGTTTAGGATCTTTAACCCATAAAGGCTCTAATTAGCTCAGCTGTTTCTCAAACCAGGAAAAAGGTAAATCACCTGATCTCCTTCAATAATTTGCTCATAGGAGAGGAATACTAGTGGTGTGAGGAAAGGATGGAAAGGAGGAGTAGTGAAAAAACCTTGAGATCGACCCAGGAATTCAGTGCATTTATCAAGGATATCTAAGCAGGATGGATGCTTGCTGTCATGTGAGCTTGGACCTGGATCCTCTCGTTGAAGGAGGACTTCCCTACTTATGAAATTACCAAGCTGTTCATGTTTCATTTGGCACATCATGTACAGCTGTGTAAGACCTCACAAAGATTTAGATAATCTGATGCGTATTCCTCAATGTAACTAAATCACAGACACTGTTGATAGAAATTTCACTGTTCTTTCTCTGAGTATGACTCATTGTAAAATCACTGTTCTTTGACTGTTTCTAATGGTGGATTCATCCACATGACATAGGCCTACCATTAAATCGTTTTTATCAAGCTAGATGAAGTCTGTAATCCAGCCAGACAAGCTCAATGTTACATCTTATTTAAGGTGACAAGTTGACAATGAAGACATTCTTTCCCACAATAAAAGATACTACACCAGCAGGCTGGGGGTCTAGATCTTTTGTGGATTTTAGGTGGAGGAACATTTGAAAACAACTGCCATGTCCACAGATCTTGCTGGAGAAAATGTTTTTATTATACTTATAATAATATATACTATACTTATTTTTGTGTGCCTTCATGTTTTCTCTTACTAGGTGGAACAACTCATTGAGCTTGCCAACTACCAAGTCCTGAGCCAGCAGCAGAAGAGCCGTGCTTTCTATAGATGCCAGGCCACCCGGCTGATGACAGGTGCTGGCAACATCCTGAAGAAACATGCAGCCGATCAGGCACGAAAGGCCGTCAGCATGCACGAGGTTCGCTCTGATGCTGGCGATAACGACCCCATCTCTAAGATCTTTTTTGAGCCCGGTTCTTACCAGTGCCTTGAGAACTGCGGCACAGTGGCGGTAAACGTGGTGCGACGTGGTGGCGATGTGGGCAAAACGATTTCTGTGGAGTACCGGACGGAAGATGGCACGGCCAACGCTGGCTCGGACTACGAGTTCACAGAGGGCGTGGTGGTCTTCAAGCCTGGCGAGACACTGAAGGAGATCCGTGTGGGTATCATTGACGATGACATCTTTGAAGAGGATGAAAACTTCCTGATTCACCTTTCCAGTGTCAAGGTCTTGACGTCAGAAGGCGAGGAGCCCGAGGAAGGCGAATCAGCCAATCACGTGGACTCAGTGGCGTGTCTCGGCTTGCCCTCCACAGCGACCGTTACCATCTTTGATGACGACCACGCCGGTATCTTTACGTTTGAGGAGCCTGTGTGCCATGTGAGCGAGAGTGTTGGCACCATGGAGGTGAAGGTGCTGAGAACGTCCGGGGCTCGCGGCGTGGTCGCGCTGCCGTACAAGACGGTGGAGGGAACAGCACGAGGTGGCGGAGAGGACTTCGAAGACATTCACGGCATCCTGGAATTTCAGAACGACGAGATCTTGTGAGTAACTTTGATCAATCTGCCTTTTTATATTTGAATCATAATGACGGTGCAATCCTAACTGTTAAATATTGTAATTTATATATGCAAATATTTATCAGCTTCACTTTTTCTGCATGTTCTTAATTATTTTTCACGCTCTGTGTCAGTGTGATGTTGCAAATGTTTTTGCTGATGGTGTGAGAAAGTGAGGGTGTGAGTGTGATGTGGTGGTCACGACGAGTGGCGAGGCGGACTGCTCATTGGGGACTTGACAAAATTCCCCACCCCTTGATACTTTTTACCTTGTCTCTATTTTCTACTTTGACTCATTCATTCTCTTTTATCTTCATCAGTCTGTTCATTCTTCTTTGCTTTGGATTCGGTTGTGCTGCTGCTTTAGCCTTCTGTGGGTTTTACTGTATTGATTTCTACAGTCTGTATTGCTGTACAAGGTAAATAGGTTTATCTTGTGGTAAATAGGTTTACCTTGTGAATGGCATGAGCCAGGAAGTTGGGAAACTGGGTTATTTGTTGGATGGTTTATGGATTCAATTTTAAGTAGACGGAATGTCAGGACATGGAAATTGAATGAGAAGTGTTGAAGTTTCCTTAAACAAGGCACTTAATGGAAAACCAGAAGGAGCTGGTTGTTGGAAACAGTACATGAATTACATAAGCAGCAGGGAATCAGGGCAACGCTAAGAAGGAGCATCTATCTAGTCAACTTAATTTGGATACACAAAGACTTTTTAAAAAAAATGCCTGTTGCCCTTTTAGGTGGCTTTATACTGTATGAGAACATCCCAGAGCAACCACTCACGCAGCCAGCTTGAGGCTGCTTTTTTGTTAACTTTCCTGTGTGAAAAGAACTTGAAACTCCATTTAAGGATCCCTGCTGTGAAATGCCGCAGCCACAGTTCAAAGCTCTTCTTAGCCAAACGCAGAGGCCTTATCATCTGATTGTGACTCATGGCGAGGTCCGTGATTGCTATTTGACCATGTTTCAGGAGGCCTTTTACCACAGTGGTGATTTCGCACGCAGCCAGCTGCTGTACTCTTCATCCCGACCCACTCACAGTGTGGGGAATTAGCTCCAGCTATCAGCCAAATGTTTGTACAATGCTTACCACTTTGGATTGAAACCAAACCTGATTTCAAAGCCCTCTTTTTTTATTTGAATATTTTATTGTGAAAACTATTGCTGTGATTATATACTTGTGTGTTTCTTGCCACACTTTTACTTGATCATTACTAGGCAGTAGCTAGTAATATGATACACTAACTCAAATGGTGACTCTGTAGTTGACTCAGACGTTGACAGTATTGTAAAATTGATAGAAATTAGTTATAAATAACAGCATCAGGTAAATGCTGATATTGTAATTAGAATGTATTCCTGTATGTTGGTAAATGGTAAATTTAAGCTCAGTGTCATCATGTTGCGCACACATTCATGTTGTCATTGTCAATATAATTGTGTGGTTCATAGCCATTTTGAGTATCAGTAGTTATACATTGTCTTTGATTTTCTTTGTGATGAAAGTTTCATATGGATTTGTTGTCCTTGTGACTGCTGTTGATTTGAATCTTTGTATTTATTTACTGACCACCATCCAATGAATGCCTGTGTTCAAGTGTTAGGTCATGTGTTGTTACCATGCAACTGCTGAAAAGATGTGTTCAGCGTTGCTCCTTTTGCATGAAGCTGAAGTGTTTTTAACCTGTTTTGACATGCACACACTTATATGCACACATGTAAAACCGTATACACGCACACTCTCCGTATGTCGATGTTCTCGTAATGAGAGGTAAAACTGCTGTTTTTCGCAAAACACTCAACTGGTTTGTGTGCAAAATGATTGTTTTCTGTAAAATGCTCAATAAGGTGGGCTACTGTGGCTCTTTCTCTCACACATATACACGCATGGCTGGGTGGGCGTGTTCACGATGTCACCACAAATTACTGTTTGCAGTAAAGCCTTCTCGTGGTGGACCTTAGGCCTGTTGGGATTGTAGCTTTAGTGAGAATACAATAAACTTCACAGCTTTCAGCAGTTGGCCTTTTTACTGTTTGGGCCATGTGCTAGTTTTTGGGAGTTGCCAGCAGGCTTGACTTGGTTTAGATATGCAGTGGGGACGAGATGTAGAGCTCGGTCTGATTTTTGCTGGCAGGCATCAGTTGTTAGTTGCAGAAGATTCTCTTGGAAACCAAAAGTTTGCTTACAGCGCTTGTTTGAAAATGTTCAGATTGTTTGTGAGGAAGAAGGGTTGTAATGACATGAAACAAAGGGTGCTGTCATGATGAATGAATGGGAGAGATGCTGTCTTAGTAACAGTAGTCTAAAACTCTCTCCCTTTCTTCTGTTTTTGGTCAGATTTGAAGCAGATGTCTGCAGGGCTGGCTTTTTCAGCCTGTGGCAGACTACATAGTTTCCATAGCTTATAGCTCCTACAGCCAGGACTAAGTGGGTTTTAATAACACTTTGTCCAAATCAAATGATGGACTGTCCTTCCGGTTATCATGGTTACTGTGTGTGTGTATTCTTGTGTGTACATGTGTGTGTTTCCTAGGGAAAAGACCCAGAGGTGGATCAGAATGACTGTAAAGTATAGTACTAGAGCCTGAAGTGACAAGCATTTTGACCATGGCTACATCTACATGTAGGGAGAGCTCATTTTGTAACCAGAAAATCACAAGTTTGATTCCCACACAATGTCCTTCAACCACTTAATCTCTAACTGCTCCTCTAAATCATCTCTGGTGATTTTTTATATTGTCTTTAATGGCTCAAAATCATAGCCATTACATAAATAATAGCCTGATGCGTGATATAAAAGGACCATGGCCATATTTTTACGTGTTTTAGCCTATATCACATTACGCTGACCATTTTCTAAAGCTCTAAAGCTAGTTGTTTTATTTTTAACATTTTCTTTAAAACTCAAACCCAGAAGACAAAAATCAAATTTTAAAAAAGGTAATGGTTTATAGTTGATGGGATTACAGGCAAAACTACATGCTTGGTATTTAAGTCACACATTAAGCTATTTAAATTTATTTAGGCTAAATTTAGTATTTGCCTGCTTAAACACATTAGGGCAGACAAGACATCTGTGATCAATTTTGGGAAATTCTGGGAATTTATCAAGGAGGTTAGCTGAGTTGCTTGTTAGCTGCTAGCTCTACTAGCTAGGTTCTGCTAACTAGCTAAAGTGGGTGAAATTGGACTGCCCTAAATGTCAGCCAGTTTCCCTCAAAATTTAAGAGAGATGTTCATTTTTTATGTTTAATCTTTAATCTTTTAACATGTAAAATGATACATTTTTGTTTTCCAAGCTTTAGAGGCATACTGTAGGTACACATAAGTAGGTTAATGCTGGGCTGTGTTTTGTCTTCCGGATAAAGTTTCACACCTTTAATGTGATGTGAGTCAAAAATAGCTACTGTGGACATACGGCCATAAACTTGGTTGTTTTGCTGAGAGAAACTGCAGGCACAGTAAACAAATATATGGCATTTAGAACAGATACACAGTAAAGAATATTCACTAAATAAACTGCCACATGCCATAGAATTCATAGCCTAAACTAATTTACAGCGCTTGTCCCAAGATAGGCTTTATTAGAAAATATGCATCCCCATAGAAATACACAGTGTATGTCATCAATGAGCCGCTGGGGTCCCGAGTATGTCCCTACAGGGAAAAGCAGAGGACGTTTTTGCTGCAGAAAAAAGAAATTACAAAATAGCTGATCTGAATAGGATTGCCTCCAGGCTAATTCTACCCTCATTCTGTTTCTCAGAGAGAGAGGAAGAGATGTAGGGAGGGTGCAGTTATATAGATAAACGAGTGTGAATGGAGGCAGTGATGGGAGGAGGGACGCCAGAGAATGATAGAGTGGACAGAGAGGGGAGGGAGAAAGAGAAAAGTTTTAGACCTCTTAAAGTTTTGGACTTTTCCTTATTTACCGTCCCTGCTTTTTTTCCCCCCGTTTTACCTCTTCTGTCCCCTTTCATTTCTCTGTCTCTCTGTCCATAAGAGACCCTGTGCAATTTGTCTCCGGAATAGCTTGTGAGGGCTTGTCTGGTGTGTTCTTTGAAAGATGGAAAGGTATATGTGTGGGGGAGAGAGTGAGAGCAATAGGGAGAGCGCACCGACAGCTCCACAGCGCTCAGCACTGTCAAATTATCTCTGCTTCTGTCTTCAATGCAGCATGTCACAGAAAATACCAGCACAGTCCTGCATGTTTGTGTGTGTGTGTGTGTGTGGGGGCGTACTCACCAATACAGATGGCAGAGTTTGAACGGCATATTAAACAACTGTTTTTCTTTTTAATTTCAAGTATTTCTTATTACAACTGCTACTAGTACTACACATGCTACTGCGATTGCAACCACTTAAACTATGACTACACTGCCTACTACTATTAGTACTACTGCTACCTCAACTACTACTTATACTTCTAAAACCACTAAAACATTGCAAAAATCTCAGTCGTAACAAGTCATTTAGTTGATTATTTAGTACAGAAATAGTAATTTTCTTCAATATGACATGATTTTTTGTCCAGCACTTCTTGAAATGATGGCTGTCCAAAGAGCACAATGGGTGAAGTAAAACTTGTAGGCTGGCTTTGTGAGGTTAGAATCAAGTATCATTTCCTTGATGTGAGTCCAACTGTCATCTAGAAACAACTGAAACAAGGGAAACAGCATTGGAAACAGGTAGAATTATTTTATCCCACTGGGACTTAACTTTGTGTTCCTTTCGGAAAGTTTTAAGGCTCAATATTAGGCTAAATAACTTGTTAAGATGAACATTTTTTGCAGCATAGTAGCCTATACTGCTCATATGTGTCTCTATTACTACAAACTAGCATCAACATACCTGTGACATGATGCACAGTTTTATCCAGAGCACCTTCCAGCACCCTGAGTGGCTCTATTTTTATTATAGATGGTCCTGATGGAATTACCAGACCACTTAATATAAAATAGGTCAGCAATCCAACTTTTTTTTCCCATGACTGTTGCATTGAAACTGTATTTTTAGACAGAGAAGAGGACAGCCAGGTTGAATACATCCAGTGTCATGTTAGTTTGTAAAATGTACAATGAGCCCACACTGTATGGTTCATTAGCTATCAATGAAGCAGTGTTTCCGGGGCAACAAGCCCTTGTTTCACACAAAGAGACACATTAAGGTCAAAAGAGTTAAGAAAACAGAGCATGCAGGTGGATGCACACAAATAGACACAAATTTATACACACCTGCATACTGACACACACTACATACACACACACACACACACACACACTGGTTGTGTACACATTCATTCAGAAACACAGTGCAACACTTGCACTTGTTTTGCAATAGCTTGGTTTTGACTTGTACTCAGTCACTTTTTGACCCCGTGAGGAAGTAAATACATGGATCACACACATAAACACACACACACACACACACACAGAGAGAGAGAGCCAATTATGCAATTTCCATAAACAGGCCTGTGGAGAAACATGGTACAGTCAAGTCAATCAAATTAGGCTTCCTCCTACACACACACACACACACACACACACAGCAGACTGGGACTTCACACTCCAATAACCAGCACAGATTGGCCTTTTGAGATGCAGGCTTAGAAGCTATAGGGATGTGGGTTGTGTGTATGTGCAATCATACATACTTTTGCATAATGAGCATGCATGTGTGTGCTTTTTAAAAATATAGTCATTGTGCAGATAGAAGTGGATTTTAAATTGTATAATAATAACTTGCATTTATATAGCACCTTTCATGGGACCCAAGGACACTTTACACATGTGGAGGCAGACTAAACAAATAAACTTGGTGGTTTGAACTCTGAAATGGCATTTTTATTCATGTTCAGGGTTCATTTTAATCAGGCTTCACTCTTAACGTTGCAGACGTTGCTTGACCATCCGACAAGCACTTCAGTTGGAGTATATTAAGCCTTAACTGACACATTCAGTCAGTGATGACTGAAGCAAAGACCCACACAATGTAAAAACATCATACAACTAACATCTGCAGACTACAGTCGAAGTGTCTCCAGACTCCAGTTGTAAAAATCTATTATATTTGATTTAATTGTGTGGACTTAGTTCTAATATGCACAGGCCTATAAACATACTTCAGCCACACACGTACACACTCAAATACTCCTTCACACACACTCATATCAGTGAGGCATTAGATGCTAATGAGGCCTGATGAGGTTGTAGGTCACACAAGCGCACAGATACACACGCCATCCTTCTGTGACAGCAGTATCATTAGTAAAAAACACTGAATTAATTAGCAGAGGAAGATAACAAGTGTTGTGGGAGAGCCACATTTATAAAGGACAGATGATTAAAACTGGGTCTGTGTGTGTGTGTGTGTGTTTTGCATTGATTTGCATTTGTTTTAATAAATTCTTCTGTGGCACTGAACAACGAAGCAAACTGTAAAATAATATCTGCCTGAAGCTTTTCCCTCCTACATTTACCCACAATGAACACACACACACACACACACACACACACACACACACACACACACACACACACACACACACACACACACACACACAGAGGAGGTGTGAAGGTTTGTTCTCATGTTACAGAGTACATGGTAATAACACCTCTTTTGGCAGGAGAACCACACCTGTTACTGTGTATGTATGCCTGTGTGTATGTGTGTTTTATGTATTGCTGTGCGTGTATTTGACTGAGAGCATGAAAGCGACTGTGCATGTGCTTTGCTGCTTAAATGATACGCAGATTAGCAGTCAATTGACAGAAAACAAATCAGCTGATTAAATAATCATTTTAGTATATAATATTTTGCTTGACAAATGCTTAGATGTTCTTAAGGATTTACAAACTTTTTTGGATGACATACATATTAATTAACTGACCAAAAAGATCAATAGATCAAATGGATGATGCATGAGCTAAAAGAGAAAGTGGAGTAAACATTGTAGTTGCATGTGAGAGAGAAAAGAAAGTATGGAGACTGACATCATCTTGGCATTTTCTCACCCAGCTTTTATCTCAGGCAGGCTGCCACAATTTTTCTCAGGAAGGAGAGTGCAATCGATGTTTCAGATTCCGTTGTCACGATCATTAAGTTGTTGTTTGTGTGTTTTGTTTTTTCACTGTATAATACATTAAATTGGTGCCGGGCCTATTGCTCAAACAGAAACTGATTTATTTAACCTTCATTTTAAATGTACACTTGGGCACTGAAATGTGCTGTTTTCAGTTGTACCACATGATTGTTCGGGATGTGTGAGTGTGTGTGAAAATTAGCCTATTCAGTCTTTTTTACTAGAGTTAATAACAGGAGAAAAAAAAAGGGAAAGAGGAGAAGAGGAGGGAGGGCAGGTGACAAATGAGCCCTAACCAGCTGCCTCCACAAAACACCATCGCCTTGACAACCGCTGGGATGGAGAGAGAGAGAGAGAGAGAGAGAGGGAGGGAGAAAAAGAGCGACTCAGGAAGAAACAGATAGAGAAAGGACACAGAGCGAGAGAGTGATAAAATGCATGAGAGTGAGAAAGAGGGGAAAGAGGGTGGTCTGGGGTAGAGGGATAGAGAGGGAGACAGAAATATATAGACTAAGAGACCAGATGGGAAACTATATTTTCTCGTTATTTGTTCCTATTGCTGCCAGATGTGTCCTCTGATTATGTTAATTGTTCGTACTTACTGATTTTGATGTATCAGTGCCAACAAGCGGACATGAGTCATTTTGCAATAATGAGGGTGCTGTTGAACTACTACTTGATGCACTGCTAAAGTAATACCACATGACATTTTTATATCAGTGAAGGTCTTAGTATTATGAGTAAAATTCAAAGGAAAAGCTGTCACCACCCACACCCTTTCATTTACAGGTGATTTCTTGGAAAAGCAGAGCAAAAACACAACACTAACTTTCTTCTAACGTGTTCGTCATCCCTCATGGCCAAGACAATGCTCACTGATTTCACAGGCTGTGTCACAGCTCCTATTCACGACTGTACAGCCACACCCATTTCTCAGTGACGGCTCAGTTTACAATTCCTCCGCACAGGCTGGGAATTCAGCCCCTGAAACAAGTATGGGCGGCTGAACCAGCTGAGGGGGGATTTTCTTTTTTTTTCTGACATCTGACTTTGTAGCTGGGAGCTGTGGATCTTGCTTACAGAGAGGAAGGAGGGACTGCTGAAAACAAAGCAGAGGTTTTTAAATATCTGGCAGGTTTTCAAAGGGAGGACAAAAGGCTGATAGGTCTGCGTGTGCTCGCACAAACATACACTGCATGTCAGTGCTGTTTTTACAGTCAAGGCTTCTGTTGTGAAAAGCCAAAAAGATAAAGCTTCATCTCATATTTGCTGTGAGGAGCAAACTTCAAGGATTGACTCTGCTTTGCTTCGTGTTATGGGACCAGAATCATTGAATACTTGCCTTGGTGCAAGCAGTCTTGCAGGGATTTTTTTATTTACTTGTTTATTGTTGAGCTTTAACCACAAAACTCTAAATCTGATTATTAGACCAAATAATGTCCAAATTTAGGAATCTTATATTGCCAAGTACTAAATCTTCTTACTACGTCTTATGCTAAAAAGGAACCTTTCTTTTTTTGTGTACTGTAACTCTCTTCTAATGTTTCCACACAATTAACCAAGTGAAACTCCTCGTCCACCTTCTGTACATGGCTGATTAAGAGCAATTTAATGATGATGATGATGATGAGGGAGACGTGAGCCAGATTCAAACATGTGGCATCTCCACATCTATGGCGCAGCTCTTTGCTCGGTGCTTATCTACAAGGGAAGCGCTTTAATAAGAGCGCTGGCCTATTCCCCCGGTCTGACTGCCTGTCTGCCCTAAGTAGTTTTAATGGATGACTATGAGCAGGCTAATACTATTATGCTGATGTTAATTTTTTGGCGAGCCGGGCCTGTTATATTGGAACTGAATCTCACCGGGTTATTTATCCTCCACGTTAGTCAGAGACACTGCAGAGGAAGGAAGAAAGCCAAATATGTGTCTGTCTGTGTGTGTGTGTGTGTGTGTGTGTGTGTGTGTGTGTGTGTGTGTGTGTGAATATGAAATTAACGGGTCAAATTAGATAGATGTATCATTGTTTATGGCCTGGATTATTTCAATTGAATGTGTTTCCCTTAAGTCTCAAGCTGTTTTCTTGGGTAAAGCTTGGGGCTCAGGTCGTGTTCGGGTTTGGTTATGATGTCGTTTATGCGTCATGTGTTTCAAGTAAGACACACAATGGCCAGCGGGGAAACCGAAACGGAGAGAGTGTAGCCTGTATGTTAGCTTGGCAAGCTAATGGTGCGTGATTGATATAAGGAAACAAAAACTTAATAAAGGGGAGCTTCCCAAAATCCATTCAGGGAAGGCTTCTTCATTGTGGGAACAATATGGCCTGTATGACCACTTATTGCTACCTATCACACCTGTACATAGTTTGATTATTGGAACTGTCAAGTTCAGAAGGAAAAAAGTTCAGGGTTTACCAGCTGTGTTTATCTGGTCAATATTGGGGGGAAAAATAAAGTTGAGTTCGTTTAACAGGTAAAGCAAAGGGATTATTATTATAAGATGTTACAGTGTCATGAGAAAAACCTTATGTGTGCCCAAAGCAAGCACATATCTTTCTCGTTACTGAAGCAATAACGAAAATATCACATTGGGTCAGGTCAGGTCTCAGTTTTGGCAGCATGATGAAGTATTTGGGTCGAGTGCTAAAGATGTTGATGACGGCTGGGTTCACGTCTCAGTTTTATGACGGTGCAGACTGTTAGTGTGTTTGTGTTTATGGCTAAAAGAGTGAGCTAAACCACATTTTTAAACAAACTCTAGTGTGTGTCCGTGCATGTTTTCAATTTGCCCATTAACACCTGCTCCGCATGCAGAACACACCAGCTTTACTTGTTCTTTTTTCTTCCTCTTTTTTTTTCTCAGCATGCCGTTCTATTAGTGCAGTGTTGCTGCGGGTAACCGCGGCAATGGTTGGTGCAGTATGCAGTCAAACGCTGCCAGTTGTAGTAAAAGCTCAGACCATTTCACGCTCTGCTGGGCCTCTCTTTCTATCTCTCTCTCTTTTTCTCTGCCGCTTATTGTACTGCACTGACAGATAGAGTGAAGAGAGGAGAGGGGAGGACAGAGAGAGAGAGAGAGATCAATGAATGTAAAGAAAAAGTGGGCTGTGGAGCAATGAGGGAGAGAGAGAGAGAGATGGAAAAAAGAGACTAACAAGGGAAAGAGAGACAAAGATAAACCACAGAGGCCAAGAGAGAAACAAAGGCAGAAACAAATACACTTCAACTAAATCACAGAGCCAAAACATATTGTTCTGTATTTTCTAAGACCAAACCCCAGCCTCTTAAAACAGTTCTCCTATCTCCTTCTCATCCTCATGATCGCTTCCTCTCCCTATGTCTCTCTATCTACAATCTCTTGCGCTCCCCATTCCTCTCTACATCTATTACACCCATTCATCTTTAGCATCTATATAGACATTAATATGTAATTGTCTAATTAATTATAATACATTGATATATCCAAATGAGACCATGATGAAGACAAGGCCTACTTCATGCCAGTGATGTTTTTGCCACATTTCCCATCAATCAAGTTGCTTCCTGTTTTTAAGATGTCACCACATGTTGTATTTGCTCTGGAAGGGCAGCACCAAAAATGTTTTTCAGACACCACAGTACTTCATATTTGCTTAAGATAATTATGCTAATGTATGAACAAGGTAATGTGCACTTAGCTTTACATAGCACTAGCGTGACTCTAGGGATGTAAGTCGGTCAGTCCACCATTTTAGTCCAGACTTAAATAGCGTATCTCAAAAACTACTGGATAAATTGCCATGAAATTTTGTACATTCATGGTCCCCAGAGTAATGACTTTGATGATCCCCTGACTTTTCCTCGAGCGCCACCATGAGGTTCACATTTGTGGTGTCACAGCAGCTGTTAGATGGATTGCCATAAAGTTTGCTACAGACATTTATGTTTATTTATGTGACATGTAATAAGTTTGTTGATCCTTTAACTTCTCATCAGGCGCCATCATCAGGTCAAAATTTCAACTTGTCTACTACTTTGATTTGTGACTGAAAAACTAATACAATTCCCGTCAGCCTCAGCTGTACTGTACCGCTAACACACTGAACATGGTAAACATACCTCCTAAACATCAGCATGTTAGCGGCTCAAAGCACCGCTGTGCTTAAGTATAGCCTCACATAGCCGCTAGCATGGCTGTAGACTCTTAGTCTTGTTAGGCTCAGATAGCATATTACTTCAGAAACATGTCAACTTTACAGGTCCTTAGTGATAGAAATAAAACAAACACAGTAAATGTCAAATGGCCCAAACCATTTCTTTGACCCACTCCTAACACATCTCTAAATTGTGGTCTGCTTTACTTTGTTTTATGCACTTTTTTTCCTACCGTGTTTTGTCCTTTTTTTCCATGTTTGGATATCATGGGAAAAAGAGTCACTCAGTAAATCGGCTTTGTATTTTAAATTAGCTACTGTTACTCTCTTCTCACTCTCCCTCTTCGCCTCACTCCATCCTTTTCTTTCACTGTGATGAACAGAGATGTCAGCTTGCGAGAGATCCAACAGCACCAATAAGTCTGCTACAATATAATCCCAGACGATAGTTGATGGATTGGACCTCTTAGCTCTGTCTGTCTTAGTACACTTTCCCTCGCTTTTTTTGTCAAGATTGTCACAGGGTATCCAGAAGTACTTTTCATCTGTCTCTGTGACTGTTTCTCTTTTTCTTCTCCACCTCCCCCTTCACGCACCGTGTGTGACCATTTAATGTTTACAACACGTTAAGATAGCCAGCATAGTTTTGGTCAGTTAGCAACAAGGAGAACTTTTCCAAAAAAGGATGAGACTATGTTTGGCCACATTCGACTAATGCTGGCACAGATGGTAGATGATGCAAGAAGTCCAGTATTTGGCTGCAGACTTGATACACAACTGTAGAGGGGTTGTTGCAGTTGTATTTTGGAATATGTGAGGGGAAAGTAAAAGTACTGCATTAGCCACGTGTTAGCACTTACGGAGAGTAGGTAGAAAGGTCTACATCCTCCAAAAGAAGTTGCATCGTCACATTTAAAGAAGGATCAATAAACATACTAAATGATTTCAACCACAGACACTGTGGAAATGTGTGGATAAACAAGCAGTTGCCTGCCGATATTCTCCAAAATTCGAAGGCGCACAATTAGGCATTTTCAATTTTGATTAGTGTTCGAGTCAATCTTTGTTGATCTGTTGGTTTGCTGTGGTAGATTTTCAATTATCTCTGGTGTTTGGACTAGTCTGAACAATCAGTGGCTTATTGTAGAATAGACTGTAAGTTCCCATCCCTAAATGCCTGTTAATCATATGACTGTTGGTTTGATTCCTGGCTTGAGTGAGAAAGAACCTGGATGGGAAGGTAAATGATGACACCATGATAAAATGTGTTGCCAGTGGCCAAAAGGTTTGGAGGAGTGGCTTTGTATTTGGGAGATTGCCAGGTCAAATCTTTAAATGAGCTGGGACAATGTGGGCGGGTGAGTTGTCAACAGCTATTGGTGAGGTGTTCTTTTAGTAATTAATCTACCATGTGTCAAGCAGCAGAGGCCCGCGGTTGTCCTGGGCAGCTCCACATGTGAATACGCAAGAATGTAAATTAGGTTGTTGGGATAAAGCAACCATATCCTGCTTGTCCCTGAATACACAAAGTTGAGGAAATCTGTTAAGAGAATCCTCTTGTACATTTAATTTATGTATATACATTTATTTTTCTTTTCTCAAACATGCATTATGAGTTCAGTACTGTACATTTCAGCTTTTCTCTCTTTGCTCTCATTGAACCAAACCTCTTTCTCTCTGATTTCACTCAGGCTGCTGAGGGAATATTCTGTTAATGAGAGCAGCAGAGAAATACACAGCAGTGCTAATGAGCTACAGGCTTGCGGAAAGTGAGGCAAAAAAGTCTGCACACACGAAACTAATAGACAACATCGTATATGGACCCATTAGACATACTAACAGTTTCAACACCACGACATGGAACTTTTATTTTTCCAATGAATAATTCAGTTAAACCTCATATTCTTTAGCGTGTCATTTAAATTTCTCTCACTCAAATAGATGACTTCTCGTTATTCTGTTCTACCTGAGACTATATGTATGTTGTATATTGATTTTATTGCCAGTTTATCTTTAATTGATGCTTCTGAATTGATTGAATAATGAGCTGGTCACGTGGAGATCATTTATCCGGTGTCAACTATTTTCTGGATCAAGATTTTGTTCAAGAAAGTAAGATAAGAAGTGATTTGTGTGGAGCTGTAAACTGTAAGTGAAGTTACTTTAAAATAATACAGCATGTCTTTCAATGCAAAACTGGATTAAGGTTTTTTGTATGCAAATCTCATGAAGTCCACGTTCTGACATACACGGGTTTCAGTGATAAATCAGTTCACCGGTGTAGAGTTGCTGGCATTTCCATTTGTGATCCACCCATCTTACACTGATTTAAAAAAAAAACCCTCTGTGACATATTTCTATGGACACATTACTTGAAAGGTTTAAAATCTAGACAAATCCAGAAATCTTCTGCGATTCGGGTGAACAAAGCAAAGGTAGCAGAGTGAAGTAGGATGTCTGAAGACCAACTGTGAGGTGAGCTGAGAGCTGTGATAACCAAGCGGAAGTTAAACTGATTTGTGGTGCTTAGTGGCCCAAATCACTGCAATAGATTTGATGCAAGAGAGTGAGTCTTGCCTGGAGCTTTGCTGGGATATATATGTGATAGCAGTCACACTGGGAATAGTGACACACACACACAAACAGAGCCACAGCTCCTGATTGCTGCATTGCTTGCTGCATGGAGCGAAAGGACACACACAACAAATGCCATGCACTGCACAGTGAAGAACACACACACACACACACACACACACACACTCTTGCTGCAGCAGCTGCAGTGTAAGCTAATCTGTACGAGCTCCAACGTGCAGAATCCCTGGCTTACAGAGATCTGATACCGATTCATCTGTCTCTCTTTTTCATCTCTTTCTCTCTCCTTGTCTCTCTGTAGTGTTCAAAGCTGCAAATATATTACATCCACATGCTCTCTCAATGAAGCAGGCTGATCAGGAGAATCCAGCCTCTGATCTTTGATTGATTTCACCTATTAAATCCACTTCAGTCATGAGCAGGGATTTAGATGAAGGAGAGGAGGCAGCTTAGAGATTTTTAAAGCTGCAGGGAACCAAAATCTGTGATTTCTTTCCAATTATGTCGTTGTGTTACCTTTTCAGATTTAAAACCCCAGTTTGCAATTGATGCACAGCACTATTTCCACCGCCTGTAGCGGGGTCTACATGGTCTGCATTTGAGTAAAAACCACCAGCACTTTTACGGTTTGGCAGAACGGGTGCTGTTCACTGTATATCAATCATGGATTGCGGTTTTAAGAAGCAATATTCCTCAACAGTGGAAAAGCCTTGTCATGCCACTAGATGAATTTTCCATGTAATCTATGATGACTAGATGTCCCAGTTTGCCAGGGACAATGTCTAGATTTGATGCTTTGTCACCGACTCGGACAGTCTGTAGAAATACACAGATCGGTCACATTGTCCTTTTTATCTCTCCTGTGTCCTTTTTCAAAACTTTTGCAGTCACACATAAACATCTTAGCTATGTACCTATGTAGCTACAGTAAGTTGACTTCACATTGATAAAGCAATCAAAGTTGAACTTTTGATTGAATATATAAAAAAAAACAAAAAATGAAAGAGTATGTGGGCAGTCTTGTTCTTTAAACCTGCATGTTCTTTCCCTTCCACACATGTTTCAAAGGCATGTAGGTGTGCAGGAGCTTTTTTCCAAATTACCAGCAGCCATGCGTGACTCAGATTGCGGTCTCTGTCCTTTCTCTCTCTCTCCCACTGCACACAACAACACAATCTGGCTGCTGCAGGTGCCAGGCTACATATGGCCTTATCTAAAAACATTAAAATGTCATGATGAACTGAAAAAATGCACTTTTGGTTTCCAATCTAATAAACTGCTTCCATGAAAAGATCATAAACTGTTCATTGTGTGATAATAGGTGAGTGATGATGTGTGTGTGTGTGTGTGTGTGTGTGTGTGTGTGTGTGTGTTTGAGGGTGGGTGAAGGTCGAAAGAGCCAAAGAAATCATTGGATTTGTGACAAAACGTCTGGTGACCTCACTTACACAGCTGAAGTGCTGTGATACGCCTACCGCTGGGCGACTGCTTCCTTCCACTCTCCCTTTCGGTTTCTCTTGAAGCTGTTAATGACTTTGACAAAAACTTGACTTGCACATAGAGCCTTTAATTAGCCATCACCCACAATCAAACATTATGTCTCTTCCATACCCAGGTGAATGAAATCCAAGAAACAGATCTGCGCTGGCAACCCTAAACCTAAGATAACCCTAAACCCAACCCCAAAACCTAAACCAACCATGTGCAGAAGTGAGGTCTGACCACTTAAAACAATAGTTCAGCATTTTGGAAAATACACCTATTTGCTGTCTTTTTGAACTATTTCTTAAAGCTCATACTCCTTCTCACAAGACTAAAGAGAATATAGAGAGCGTACTAACACAGACACATAAAAATGATTGTACCCATTGTGGCACTTTAAGACCTCTTGGCCACAGTGTCGTGTGTCACATCTGTGTGTTGTGATGTAGCACTGACAGCGTTTTTCTGTCATTGCCGTTACCCTCAAGCTGGTCTTCAAACCGCAAAGTGCACAAAACCCTGTAGACAAATTTTGTGTGCATATATGAGTGTGTTCAAAAAAGAGAGATACTGGCTGTAGCTATGTTTAACTTTCTGTAACTAAGTAGCTTCTAGCTAAAGTTCACTGGAAGTAAACATCTCTGTGGAAAAGTGGGAAACCGTTAAATCAAATTAACAATACGCTACCAGCTTTAACATTGACCTGACATGCAGAATTTGTGTGAGAGAAAGAGACTTAGCATGTAGCATGACTGTGGATGTATGGTCTGTAAACATGTCAGTATGTGTGAGTACAGTGTGTTTGTAATGAATGGTAATTTTACTGTATATGTATAATGCATGTGTGCGTGTACTAATATTATGCAACAGATAAATTATACATAATTCTCAATGTCAGTTTGGGTCCTGTGGGATCCGACCCCACTGAGTTCTCCCGCGATCCCGGGAATAAGAGTATAATTCGGGAATTCCAGCGGGGAATTCCCTTGCAGCTTTTCCCGACCCGGAATGTGATAGTAGACATACAGCGGAGGGATTCGGTGTGTGCACGTGTGTGAGCTCTACCTCAATGTCCTCATATATCACTGAGCTGTCATAAGCTACCGTTGTGCCACAGGAATTGAGCCCAGGTTTAAGGCTGGCAGTTGAGCATTTGTCCTCTGTTATGCGTGTGGTTCTGCATCTGGGTGTTCAACCCCTCCAGCGAGGCTGGGTGTTTCAGTAGAGGAGTTTGATTCTGAATGTGGGCGCAGCACAGTAGCACACACCGATCCATGTTAACAAGATATTAAATATTTTAATTGAGATTGAAATATTTAATTTTCTTTCTAACAAACAAAATGAGCTGCCAGTGGGGAGAAATAGTAATCCCTTATTTCCAAAACAAATCACCTAGTTTCATATCAGGATTTTTTGTGAAAGTAAATAAATCACGCTTAATGAGAGACTTTTTCTCTAGAGACTACAAACAAGAGACTTTCTCTTGAGAGATTTTTTGCATTTTCCCTCCATTTCAAGGAACATTTCATGCATCCGAAAACTCATAGACCCTACATGGACCTGATTACTAAAGATTTCTTTGCCTGAACACTAAAGATGGGGACCATCTAGGAGAAAACTTAGGCTACTTCTGTCTAGACTAAAAACAAAACTTGAGACTTTCTCTTTAGGCACTAGACACTAAAGACTGATTGTCTAAAGATTAGAATCCACACACAGTTTCTTTTACGTGTTATTATTACAAACTGTTAAAATGTTTCTTGACAAATGAACCACTAGGTGTGTGTTTACTTGAAACACAAGTGTCTACTTATTTCCTACAAGGTTTTCGCTCTAGACTAAAATGTAATTAACTGTTGCATGACAATTTCTGATGATGGAAATCTACACACAGACAGACCTTTAGCTTACTGTTTTCACAGTGTCCACAGTCTATTTATGTCTGTGTATTTGTCATGTTTCCTTTCATCTCTTGTTTTCCTCCATCTGTGCTTCCTGTGTAGAGAGGAATGTGGGGGTGTCTGTAAGTTTGTTAAGGCTAATTGCATGTCTTTAATGAAATTAATGGTGACTGATGCAGACCAGACGCTTGAAAGTTACCTGGGGGCAGCTAACCTGATAAATGAGCTTTTTCTTCTTTAAGGTTATAGTGAGGTTACCGATAAAAAATAGATGGATCGATGAGAAGAGAAATGGAGGAGAAGCTGCTGACAATTGGTATTTTGTTCCACTACTCAAAATAATTTCAAAGTCATCTTTTTCATACGAAACAAATTACAAAAACTCTCTCTTTTCTTCTCGTCAGGGTGGAAAACCCCCGAAATGGCAATAAGATCATAACCAAAACTCTCCATGGAAATGCAGGCTAATGAAATTCTTTTAGCATTAGCAGCTCTTAAGGCAGAAAAACCCACCACACCTATTATATAATCAAAGGAAACTCTGGGATAATTGACTGCTTTTGGAGCAAAATTAGACATTAAAGATGAATAAACAAAATGTGTCAACTAAAACTTCTTTACACGCTTAACATGTCAGCTATGCAGAGTATTTAAAGCAACTCCAATATCAGTAATTAGATATGTCATCGTGATGTATAAAATTTATATTAATATCGACCCCAATACAGAGAGGAAAACAGCCAGGCTGTCAGAAAAAAAGCAACAGACAAATGAGGCAGCAAAACATGTTGAATAAAATGGAAAGAGCGAGTCCAGTGTAGAGAGAGAGCGAGAGAGAAAGAGAGAGAGGCAAATACATCCACTCTCTCACCTATCAGGAATGGCAGGTTGTCTATACGTTGGAGGACTGAGCTATCCCACAATGCCCTGGTGGCCCTGCTGCCTGTCTCTGTAGTGACAAGCATCTCCCTGGCGAGCTATGATTGGATGAATGGACTGTCAGGGAGGAGAAGCCTCCAGTGAGTGTGTTTGTGTGTGCGTGCGTGTGTGTAAAGATCTATGACTTCACATACTGACAGCAAGGAACGCCCTCATGCCTGCTTCATACGTCATGTGGTCACACACACAGACAGACACACATGTTTTCACTTGTGAGGACCTTGTGTTGACTTACATTCATGTCCTGGAGGCTTACCCTATCCTTAACTGTTACCTGCGTATATTCAACCTCAACCTAAGCTTTGCTGTACCCTAAACCTAAACCTAAAATCAAATATTAAAGTCCAGCTCAACAAGTCACATTTAGTCATCCCTTTTTGCAGTCTAAAATAATGTCAGTGTGTTTTTAAATGTATTATAAATAGTTTTGTATTATTAAAAAGAAGAAAAGGAGTATTTGGGAAACATCAGAAATGCTCCTTTTCGTCTCAGCCAGCTAGAGGGGCGTGTCAGTGTTTTCTTTGATTGACAGCATCTTGAAGGCTGCCAGAGTGCCAATGTTACACCATAGGTCATGAGAGACAAAGTAAACAAACCTGTGCTGTAGCCTGCATGTCATGGGCAGACAGCGTGTTGTTAGGGGTATTGAAGAGTAAGGACCATGTCAGCATCTAAATAGACCCAAGTGACATTGGCAGGTACGTTTACATGCTGTTTAATGTGCTGCAGCTGAGGAGCTAGCTATCTAACGTTTAATCTTGACAGAAGGGCAGCAATGGAAACACAATCACCTGTAAACACACACATACACACAATGACACCACTTTTCAGGGAAGGAAGTTGTGGATGTGATGTTGTGCTCAGCAACATGAACTAAAATGTCTATTGAGTTTGTTTGACGGCTATTTAGAGCTATTTGGGTAAAAGCCTGGTAAGCTTGCATATTACAGAATCCTTGTTCAATTCTCATCTTTTCTGGTATTCAATAAGGTTAAATGAACTGTGCAGATTTGATGGTACTCAAATAGTTCAACCAAAAAACCCTACCAGACACAGTGTGTTTAAAACAATGAATATAAAAGCTTCAATTATCTGGCTAAAGGCTGTATGATTCCTCTCTTATATTTGTTAACAAAACGTCTTTTTTTCTTGGATTATTGCTTTAAGAAACACTGGGCTGAGCAGTAGTATTGTAACATAGTCAGGCCAGCGGTGGATGTAGGCTATCAGCTGATCCTGTTTCTAATGTAGCACACTGACTCCCATGATGCTGCAGAGGACGAGAGAGCGGGAGAGAGAGAAAGGCCTCAGGCTCTCTTTTCTTCTCTCTCTCTCTCATATGTCCTCCTCTATCACACTTTCACCCTCATTTTAACTTTCTCTCAGGGATACTTTAAGTCTTTCATCGCTCTTTTCATGTGATCTCTTTGAACTTTCTCTCATTTAAGCATACACAATGTTGGTGCTCCATGCTAACACTTGCCCTGTGGAGTTTTTTACCACTAGTAATGCTATAGAGCAATGTCTTTCTGCGTGCATTCCCGTTTTGTTTATGGCACGATTCACATCTATGACCTATTATTGTTAGAGCTACAATTTGTCATTTTGTGACTCTAGAGATGATGCTAGCAGCTTACTATTGTGTCCCATTTCAGGAGCCACCTGCTTCAAAGGACACAGCCTATGAAGGTGTAGTCTTTGGAGCACTGAGTCTGCACCTCTACCTCAAATAAACTGATTACAGAGGAATCAGCATAACCTCTTTGCTAGATCCAAAATGAGACAAGTAACTCGCGTGCAATAGATTTGGGATAAAGAAGGCCATATTTCTGATTGAACAACCTCTTCGAACTTTGACTTACTCAGTTTTGCAGACTTCGGAAGAGGCCCCTCCTGAAATGGGACACAGCTGTAGTTTAACTGTTAGCATTAAACTTGCTCTCATTTAGTGCAGTGTATGCTCAAGTGCTAACATAGTGCATCTATCAGTGGCACATGGAAAGAGTCAGATATTACCATGGGCTTGTGGTAAAAATTAAACAAGTCCCGGAAAGGCCTGTGAAATTAGAACTGAGTGGGCAAAAAAGCCTTTAAAGCTCTTCAAGACCACACTTTTTTTATTTCACCCTCGAACATTTTATTTTTATCAAATATTCATGCGTCAGCTGGACTACTGTCCTCCATGGATGAATGTTGGTGGTTCGTGGGAGTCTCTGATGTTTTTGTGTTCTGGCTGAGAATCTTTCTTCAATTTGATTCAAAAACAAGCCTGAAACAGTCCGAATTGTTGGCACCACTCTGCAAGCAAGTGGGAGTAAATGACAATCAATACAAACCACTGCATAAACAGAAGATAAAACAACTGACATGGTATTCAAAAAAGTGAATAAAGGGGAGGAAGAATAAGTGGTTGAGTCTTCTGGAAGGCCTGCTGACAGTATCCAGCCATGGAAAATGGAAATGGAAAATAAATTGATACTAATCTTAGTGCTAAAAGAATGTTTAATGGCCAATATGCAAAGCGAATGTATTTTAGTTTGTATTGCTTCCTCAAACAGGGTGGGGGAAAAAATGCATTTCTTTCCATGCACATGGATGGTTTTATTGTCAATTCTTTCATCACTTAATAATATTTGACCAATTGGCCAATCACCTGCAACCCATTTTAAAAGCATACAGTAGCTCAATCTCTGTCTCTCTTAATCTCTCTGTTTATAAATGCTTAGATATAGTCACAAGCTGAAGTGACAGCCAGGCAGCAGGTAATTTAGGGCTGTAAATGGTTTACACACACACACACACACACACACACACACACACACACACTGATTGGCCTACAGTTGCCCTTCTGTCTGTTGTATGTCACACAGAGAACAAACAGGGTCAGGCAGACACTAGCCATGCCCTGCTGTTTGGACACAGGTCTGTGTGTGTGTGTGTGTGTGTGTGTTTGTGTGTGTGTTTTACATCCCCTGCTGTTTGGCAGGTCTGATCAACAGTATTTGAGAGTGTATATCTGCTCTGGTGGTGGAGGTGCGTTAAGTCTTTCTCTGTATCTAACACATTTACAGTAAAGACATTAAAGGCCCAAGTCTGTGTGTGTGTGTGTGTGTGTGTGTGTGAGACTTTGTGTCACTTCCAAGCCTTTAAAAAATCCTCCATTACACACTCTCTTCCTTTCCTCCTCTGCTTCCAGTATACAGTAAAACCAAACTTTTCGTGACCGGCCCACACACACTGCACTGCCATCCTCCTCTGCTCGTCTGTTTTCCGAAGATCTCAGGCTGCAGTACTTCAGATTCAGTCAAATATTGATGGAAAAACACTCTCTGATCAGTCTCTGTTGTCGTAGATGAATGTATTCATTAGCCTGGCGCCAGGGAGAAAATACACGTTTAAGATGTGTGTGTCCTCTGAGAGTGTTTTTTCATCACCAGTGGAGCAAATTCTACCCTAAATATGATTTGTCTGATTTAGTTTTCCTTGAATGGAGGCATCTGCCCAAATATGAATACGTGTTTTGAGCATGCAAATCTCTCCACTAGCAGCTTGAGTCATTGTCCACTGGAGAGAAACAAGGAATTCTACTTCACTGAACAGATATGCAGCTGATTTAACGCAGGACTGCATGTGAACCTGGTCCAGATCAGACAGAAAAAGATCATATTCTATTTGCGTTTTATTTCTATTCATGCTGTGCCTAAAAACATCAGATGTTTGTCACTTTGAGAAGGAAAAAATATGTGACACTTAAAGCTCCAGTGTTGCAGGGTGAACATGGCTTGTTTGCTAAATATATCATATCATACTGCAGAGGAGGTGTCATCTATAGTTTTATAGTGCACTCAAAATATAAAGTGGTAATTTACTCTGTATTGGCACTGTATGCAGTTTAATTCCCCAACTGTGTGTGTGGTAAGGCTCTGATCAAGCTCTGCAGCATGTTAATAATTGAACTGAGTTTTATCCTTAGAGGCTATGCACATACATACACTTACACTTTGCATACTAAAGCATATGCACGCAAATAAAATGAACTATATACTGTACACTTGTCCCCATTGTGCCATTTGTGGCTGCACTTGACATTTCGATGCACTTTTGTACACAGTTGTGTGCACATGCAAAACACACTGTACACAAACTTGCTTTTTAGAAGTGCCTGAATTAGTGAGGAGTTAGAGGAGGTGAACAAGGACGGAGGAAAGAGAGAGAGAGAGAGAGAGAGAGTGAGTGAAAGAGGTGGGTGAGCAAATGAAAAAGAAGTGGAAAGAAAGACAGAGCAGAAAAATCCTGTTTCCATTGCTTCACACAGAGAGGGAGAGAGGAAGCCATAAGGAGGATGGCAAAGTGACAAACGTCTGGCTATAAACTGAAGCCAAGAAGAGACGGATTTAAAGGGAGGGAAGGGAGGAAGACTGAGAGGGAGAGAGAGAGGAGGAAAGGAGAGAGAGAGGGAGAGCAGAATATGTAATTAAAGCTGTGATTACCAGGGTCTGAAATCATTTCTCCCACTCTGCTGTGTTGGACTTGGCTTCTGGTGCATCTCTGGAAACTGTAAATGACTTCAATCGTTTCACTGTATATATGTGTGTGTGTGTGTGTGTGTGTGTGTGGGGGGTATATTTACCTTTGCTGGGGTGTTTGTTTGTGTGTCTATTGTGTGTTCGAGTGCCTAGCTGTGTTTTTATGGCGTACATACCGCATGCATGTATTTCTGCTCATGCATCCTGGCTTTAGTGACAAAGTGTTTTGTGTGGATTTGTGCATGTGTGTCATTCACAGTTAAGGTCTCCTCGGTGCCCCACAGTGTGTGAGAATTTATGGTGGATCAATAGAAACCCCTGACCCTCTGGGGGAGAGCGAGGATGAGAAAAGGGTCAGCGATAACTGCTGATGTGAGACGAGCCCTTGTTAGACACCTTTACAGTTGACTGCACTGATCCAGGACCAGCTACTGGACAGCTACTGTAGACCAGTCCCTGTGGGTCTTAATGTCTCCTTCTCACATTTTTCTCACAATTTAACACTGTGTATGGGTAGGGCTTGGTATCGAACCTCAATACTTTTTTGGTATTGACAGACATGTGTCCAAAGTACCGAATATAAAAAACTGTCAAGTACAAAGTGTTCAGTTTTTGACCATTTTATTTAGACAAAGTTCTTGTACAGCTGCTTGTGTCTAGACAACATTATACTCTTTTGTTAAATAAAAAAAAAGGTTTGTAGAAAAAGTGTTTGTATTCCTCACTGTAAATATAATTTTGGTATTGGTTCTGAAACTTGACTATCATATTGAATCGAAAATGCTGCCCAGCTCTAGATATGAGTACAGACTGTAAGTTTACAGTATAAGCAGTAAATGCTGCTATTATCATCATTTGATGACATGACATTTGAATACATTTAGGTGCAAAGTTTCTGACAAATGTTTCTCTTCCTTACTGGGAGCTTTCCTAAATTTCAGGTTTCAGACAATGTTTTTTTTCGTCTCAGAGGTTAAGGAGTTGAATTCACATTTTAGAGTTTACAGTCTTTTAAGTTGTTCTGTTAGAGACATGTTTAGTATTTAATAATCATGTATTTCTAGTAAAGCCTGAATGTTGAATCTGCTTTATTTCCTGTGAATTTTACCGCTACAGGCTGCTGAAATGTCACCATTCTTTCCTCCCTTCATTGCTCTCTCCCCCTGCTTCATCCTTTCTCTCTTTCTTTCCTCCTCTTCCTCCCACCATCCTCTCATTTATCCATGCATTCAAACATCCCCTTTTGTGCTTTAGTAGCAGCTGTCGTAGATTTATGTCTCCCTAAACAGAAAGAGAGGGCTACACCTTTCACTCCCTTCAATACCTTCACTGACAAAAGACGCTCGTAAAACGTGCACGCAGCGTGCACACACACACAAACACGCATATATGCAGACAACCACACACCACAAGCTCATGTAGGTATTCAATTAGTAAGACTTATGATTATTGCTTTAGCATGCCACAGAAAACACAAAAAGGCCTTATTGCTTTGCTGTTCATTTCCACTGGCTCTTTCTGTGTGTGTGTGTGTGTGTGTGTGTGTTTTGCAGTGTTAGCATGCTAGTAGTTTCCAGACCAGACCAGCTCTATTTTAAGACTGGTGCTGACATGAAAAGAGGAAAAAAAAAATTAAAGAACAGAATATAATGATGTTAAATGACAGGAGGGAAAGAAGAAGAAGGTAACTTTGGATCTTAATGGAGGAGGAGGTGAAGGGGGAGTAAAGAGATGAGTTTACTAGTGCCTATGAGCAAAGTCCAGGCTTATACTGTGTTAGACCCCTATAGACCTCCATCCCCCCCCTCTCTCTCCCCATCCCCCTTTCGTTCTCTCTCTGGGGACTCTCTCACAGGAATGTTTCCATTCCCAAGCTTTCAAAAAAAGACGAAGTTGCAGGGGTCAGTGTATATGTGTGTGCATGTTTATGTGTATTTCTGTGTGTTTGTCTGTCTGCCTGCCTGTGCGCATATTTCTGTGTGTGTGTGTGTGTGTGTGTGTGTATGTGTGTGTCTGAGTGCATGTCAAAATGGAGAGCAAGAGTGAAAAAGAGTTGTGTGTGTGTGTGTGTGTGTGTGTGTGTGTGTGTGTTTGTGTGTAGTTATTGATCAGGTCTCTCCTCCATCATTGGTTATTGGAGACGGCAGCAGGCCCAGCGCACTGCTCCACATTACTCACTGTCTACACACACACACACACACACACATACACATACACACGCTGGTTCTCCTTCTGTCCTTTTTTCTCCCCTCTAATAGCAGATAATGTATTCAAATGAAACCCAAATGAAAGTGGGCTTTGTGAATCCACATGATTACGAGTATTCAGATTGCATATTGAGCTGTACAGCTTGTTTTAAACCATCTGATTCTCGTCCATCATCCTCATAGTCCAAAAACTACCACCCCCATCTCCATCCTGATCCCTTCCTGCTCACAGGGAGGGACGTCAAATATGATGAAAGTCACAGGACTGATGAATGTAGCTGAACTCTCGTCCTCCCTCCTCTAATCATAACTATTTTTAACTTTATACCTAAACTTAATCATGTCCAATCGACCTCCACATTGCCATCTGTAACATAGCTTAATAACATTTATATGAAAGAAGTACATGTTGTTTTTACCAGGACTGGTATAAGACAATCCTATAACATCATTATGTAGGACCAGACATCTTTCAGATCCGAAAGGAGCCCTCACTGCCATGTGGCAAGCTATCTATAGTAACAGGTTTCTGTCAAATTTATCCCTGTGCCATCTTCCTGCTTGTTCCTCGTGTCAGTCAGACTCTTCATTCACCTATTCAACTCTCCTGGATGTATGAAGTGGATCTAAAGTGGAAATCAATGAACGGCCGCAACTCTCTACTGCACTCATTTCCACTGACTGTCAGATGGAGAGCGGCAGCACGCACAGTGCACTGTTGTTCACTCACCAGAGAACTAAATGGAACCCAGCACAGTGGACAATGAACCAAATGGAGGTGAATTGTACTAGAAACAACATAAAAGAATACAACAGAACATGGTTGAATAGAGGCAAAACATACAAGAGATAGGGTAAAATAATACAAAAGAACAGAATAAAGGTTGTGAAAATTGTCACAATTGGGATTGTACAACGTAGTGTTTTGTATGTTATTCAGGTGTTTTTGCATGGTCGGATGTCTAATGTTCAATAGAGTCTATGGAGATAGCAAGAGGTTCCAATGTTTAGTAGACTCTGTGGGAACAGGAAGAGGTTCTAATGCCTGATAGAATCTTTGAAGGCAGCAGGACGTTCTAATGTGTAGCAGACTCAGGATACAACATGAGGTTCTATTGTTCAATAGATTCTATGGCGAAAGCAGTGGATTCTAATGTTTTAGTAGACTCTAAAACAGAAGGAGGTTCTACCGTTCACTAGATTCAATGGAGAATAAATAGAGTCCTATTGAGATAGCAGGGAGTTATAATGTTCAGTAGACTCTGTGGAGGTTCTAATGCTCAGTAGAAACCATGCAGACAACAGGAAGTCCAATGTGTAGTAGACTCTCCGCAACAGCATGTTCTTTGGTTCATTGGATTCTATGGAAACAGCAGGAGGCTCTAAATTTCAGTATATTCTCTGGAGACAGCAGGCGGTTGTAACTTTCACTAGATTCAATGGAAACAGCAGCAGGAGGTTTTAATGTTTGGTAGACTCCCTTGAGACAGCAGTATGTCCTCGTCTCCATTAGAGATAGCAGGAGGTTCTCCTTTTCAGTAGATTCTATGGAGACAGCACAAGGTTGTAATGTTCGGTAGGCCCCTTAGAGACAGCAGGTACTTCAAATGTGTAGTAGACTCTCTGGATACAAGAGGAGGTTCTCTGTGGAGACTGTATGAGGTTCTTATGTATAGTAGAATCTATGGAGACAACAGAAGGTTTGACTCCCTTTTTAATGAGTTCAGGTCCCAGGACATCAGGCCACACCACTTATGTCTGCACTGACTTAAGAGTGAATGGACTATGAGTTTCACTTCATTATAGTTCAGAGTCAGAAGGTCCTGCCTGGTCTCTCAGGTGGTTACAAAATGAATTACACTCTGGCTCCTATTAAATACAATGGAGTTCATAGGGTAACATTAAACACACATAGCTCTGTGTCTCTGACTCTGGCTTTGTCTCTCTCTGTGTGTCCCTGGGGTCTTTTTAACTCATATCACTTAAGTTAAATGTGTTCATAAAGTTTGAACAAAGAGTTCAACATTCTCTGGCTTTAAACTTTTTTGCTATGGGTAATACCACTCTGCTGTGGGTGATATACTCAAATAAAATGCAGTTTTTGACCGCTCCAAGCTGTTGTAATAAGATGTCAACAGTCCTGTTATTTTCCCTCTTCTAACATGCTGTGCATATGACATTTAAACATGGAAAACTTTAAATGTGCCTCAGCCAATCTGAGGTTATGAACACAGCTCTCCGATTTGTATTTATTATTCTACCAGCAGTCCTCAGTGTTTTAGAAGTGTCTTGTATCAGAGGCTGAATGTCAAGAGGCCTTCCTAATGAACTTTAAGCCCGTCCTCTGCTGGGAAGCAGCATGGTACGACATCTGTCATAACACACACTGTCGCACACACATTCATACGCACAGGGAGACAGAAAGAGCAGGGCAACAGGTGTGTTTTCTATCGCAGTTAATGAAGTCCATCCTTCCCTCACTCTCTCTCCATATTTTCAAATTTCTCTCTTCTAACCATGCGTCGTCTTTTCCATTTCTGTCATTCTGTGTCAATTTTATTCCTCCTTTCCGCATCTTTATTATTGACTTTTTTCATGTGTCATTCTATCTGTTCCTTTTCAGCAATATGTTTAACTTCATTGGGAACATTGCCATCTATGTTACGTACAAAAAACTGTTAGCACTATCTTCACCTTCACCTGATCATTTTTATGTCTTGTTAGTAAAGCAGTATATTCACTGATCAATCAGGGGTTGTTCATTTTGATTCATGACCTGAAACTAATAACTGAAATTGTTTCCCTGTGTGAGATCAGTGTCAGATCAGTGACTATAGTGGAAATGTACCTTGTCTGGTATGTCTAGGTCACAGATTTTCTCAGAGAGTGAGCGGTCTTCCCGTTCGTTATTCCCGCTGGTCATTCCTGCTGATATTCCCAGCAGTACTCTGGTTAAAACGGGGGCAGCGATCTGTTTCCCAGCGGATACCGGCCTGCTTCCGTTCCCCACTTCCACTGTCCTGGTTCAGCCTTGTATTAATAGCATCTACCTACGGCGATGTCTGAATGTGTGTGTGTGTGTGTGTGTGTGTGTGTGTGTACGTGGGTGTGGGTGTGTGTCTGGATCTGTGTATGCATTTTGGATAAAGGCGGAGTGGGAGACATGAAATGTGAGTTGGGTATCATCTTGTTTGTAAATTTCTCTTTTTAAAAGTTTAATGTTTCATCCATTCATTCATTTGGGAAAAAAGCATGTAAAATACCACCTGTTCCTTATTCAACAGCTAGTTTCAACTATATTTCAATATTTAATTAGATATTTGTTCAACACCTATTTTCTCATTGTTTGTTGCCATTACAATTTAGTCACAATCATTTTGGTTACATTTGCCTTAATATTAAGACTTGGTTTGATAACTAAAACCAGCTTAGTAACATTGCTAGCATTTCTCAGAGACACCAGTGGTTACTGTTAGCCACAAGCTAACCACCTAATAACCGACTGAAGCACCATGTCGTCACTTTAAAACATTTTCCACAACAGCTGGTAGGAATTCATCAGGGAAATTATTATTATTTATGTCTGTGGTTCACAGTGCACACATGTGTGTGTATGTGTGGGGGCATGAATGAATTTTGTATTTGTGTGCGGTGCGTGTGTATGTCTGATGCAATAGGCGTATCATCAACAAGGGAACAAGCATCATGTTCACACACACACACACACACACACACACACACACACACACAGTTTCCTGCAGGCTTGAATCTTTAGAGCACAGTCAGTATCACAGGAGGGGTTAGAAAAGCAAGTACACACACAAACACACACACACCCTCCAGCCTCCTTAGTGTATTATGGATTTGACCTCTAATATGCTAATTCTCAGGGTGCAGTGGGTGTTTACCAGATGCACAAACACACACACGCACGCACGCACACACACACACACACACACACACACACACACACACACACACACACACACGTTGATGTGCACTACTGCAAATTCATGCAAAAACACACAACTACAAAGCTACTAATAGCAGATCTTAATGAGGAAAAGTAACAGTGCTCAGCAAAAAGCTGCTGTTCAGACTGTGTTTGTGTGTGTGTCTCCATCCAACAGAAAGATGTGTGGAAAGCTGTGTGGAAGCTGTGGAAAAGTATAAAAAATTAAATAATTATAAAGAAGTTTATTAAACAGCGCAATGTCTGACCTACTTAACAGGTCCCAGTGTACACACACATCCACACACATACGCATATTAACTGCAGATTAATTTAATATTGCTCTGATAGAAATATTTAGTCTCAGGTAGCCTGCAGAATGTTTAAAATTTGTCTCTTTGGTATCTCTTTATGTGTGTGTGTCAGTTTTTCAGTGTGCTTTTCTATGTGTCTGTGTGTGCTGCTCAATTAAATGTAATTGGCCTACTGAAACCACAGAGATCCACAGACCAGTTACAGACCAAACCATGCAGAGCAATCCTGGGGCTTAAGTCTTGTGAATCCATTCCAGTCATATGAAATGAAAATTATAAAAAAAAGAGATTTTCGCATACAGACTGTAATGTGCCATTTCTTGAGTTTAACAGACAAAGATTTTGCAGAACTGGCTTCTGGTTAGACTGTCCTCTCTGCTGTTTTCCATTACGGCCCAGATCAGGATGTTGTCGAGCTGACTGGATTCTGTCCTGTTTATTGAGCTCCACTGCAGCAAATTGAGTTTTTCGTTACTGTCTGGATGCTTCCATCATTGTTTTGGCCTCAGTGGTACAAGACCCAAACCTTATTTCCTCTCACATATAGCTTTCTGTCAGTTGTTTTCCTCTTCTCTGGCCATGGCTTTCTCTCTCTGCGCCAGCTTAACATTACCATTGCTAATCATCTCCCACCACCCGCTTACATAATGCACTACCTGCTGCAGCTGGGCCTCTTTTTTTAGTTAGACGCTCATGGCTAAGAAGGAGGAAAAGCTCTCCAGGAAGGACAACAAACAAAAAGCTCAATACTGACTCACTCAATCTGCAATTTGTAGGAAAGTCTGATATATTTTCTATGATGCTTGGCTCAGAACATCTGTGATAGCCATGAAAATGGATGGTAATTCCACCCTTTTACATGTCCCCAGTGCACTCAGCTCACAGATCGAGTTCTGTTTCACTAAACAATGCACCAGCAACTGCAGACAAACTCATTTAAATTCTTTTTTTTAAATCTGAACTCTCCATTTTAAATCACTTCTGGCTTCTTTCTTCTTCTTTCTTGCACCCTGGAAAGAAAAATTATCTACAATCAACTGGGAACTTGATGTGGCAATGCTAATTTGCCACTAACTGTGGTATGCATACTCTCAGCTGTAAGTCAAACGTACAAAGAATCAAGGAGCACTAAATACATGATGCACTTTAAAGCAATTTGAATGCATTGACAGGTGACATCAGGCAAGGTCATACAATTAAATTATCCTCATATCTGGTGCATACTCTTATACACCAGATACGGACAAATTGGCCATATATCTGCTAATGCACTAGCATGCCACTCAAATGGAACAGATGATACCAAACCGGAAAATTAACCTCATCTGCTGCAGAATGAATGGATAACATTTGCTTATTGAGAGAGATGTCGAGAGATGTCGGAAGAGTGAAAGTAAGGATGACAAATCAGAAGGGCTCTTATGGGATACCATGACCTTTTCAGTTTGTCTTTGCTTTAATTATTCATCATTTGCCAAAAAGGCGTCTCTGCACTGGTCCCATGTGGGCTCAGACAGCAACATGGGTTCCATTCTGTGAAATAGGTTACTTTACAATAGATGAGATCGGCATTGTTTAAAGAAATGCAGTACAAGCACATCTATATATCTTTATATTATTCTATTTTTTTCCCTAATATACTCCTCATAACTTATAGTTTAGCTGCTGTAATCATTAAATGACCCATTAAGAAGCAGCGGCCTGAACACGGAGGAGGAGTGTTAGCTTCTTTGGGTTGGCATCCTGTTGAATCCTCACTCAACCTTTACAAAATATGGGTTTATTGAAACCACAATGACTCACAATGCCATCTGTGTAAAGATCCCAATATTCCTAGGAAAACATTTACTTATTTTGTGACAGGAGTGCAAATAAAATACAATTTGAATCATTTGAAGGCGAGGAAAAACAAATTCATACTTTTTTATATCCCAAACTCTAATGAGTTGCTTTTCAGAAGAGACCAGGCTCGTGACTGCAATCAAAATGGTTCAAGTACAGTAACCATTTTATTTTGGGTATGTCATTTTTGGTTATGTCACATTTTCCAATGCAGTAGGCAAATAAAAAAGTTGTTTCCTCCCTCCTTCTTTATCCTTCATGCACCTCTCTCATCCCCCTGTTTACTTCTGCCCTTTTCTCTCTCTTACACCCTCCATTTCTGCAGCCCTGCGCTCCTAAAACTCACTAACTTTATAGCTTTTTGTTGAATCAGCACTAACAGACCTCTCGACATGGTTCTACTAATCTCTCTGACATTTCTGCAAGTCTCTACCTCACCCTCTCTCATTTGCTCTCTCTCTCTCTCTCTCTCTCCCCTCTCTCTCTCTGAAAAACCTTGCAGGGTTGCAACATCACCGCCGGCCCCTATCACACACACGCACATACATACATGAATATATATACTGTTTTCTCCCATTCATAAATCACACACACAATATACATAATCATAGATACACACATTTTCTGATACACACACACATTTCACAACTGTGGCAGGTGGAGAAGAGCAGTGGGCTGTGTGTGTGTGTGTGTGTGTCTTACCCACTGTTAATCCCACCAACGATTAGTGATTAGTGTGCTGTTTTTCCTCTTCTCGTTCTCCCCTCGTGTCTCTCTCTACGCACATATCACAAGACATTCTCATCAAACTGTCAGGGGATAGGATGCAACAACTATCTGTGTGTGTGTGTGTGGCAGTCGAAAGAGTTGTTATTTGCCCATATGGTGACAAGGAAGGAGATGAAAGACACACGAGCAGGAGATTAGATAACAATAAGTTAGCATTGGCTAGTTGTGTTGAGAAACCTAGCAACAGTAAGCCATTAACAAACTCCGTTCTGTGGTGTTACAGTGAAATCCAGGCCAATAAATAAGCACTCGCCCTCTCTGGCTGGTCCTCTTTGTTCCTGCAGAGAATCATGTCTTAACAAGGCTTAATAAGGACTATTTAGCTGTATAGTAGAATCCAAGTTAAAGCGAGAGTAAGCCCTGTTGGACAAGGCTGCAGTTGGTCTGATATTGACAGTCAGTCGGATGAGTAAGCATTGTTGGATCTATTTCCTCTTGTAGTGGGAACCTGGTTAAACTAAGGCCCGTTTATTAAAGAGTAACATCACCACAGCTATGAAATAAAACCACGTAGAACCAAGATGCGGTCTGCTCAATTTGTCTTTATGCATATTGGCATGTAACCAAGAGTAAGTGTTTGTGTGCAAGTGTGTATGAGTGTCTGTTATGTGAGGTCATGACTTAACACAGGTCAGTGGACCAGCTGTCTTCTGTGCCTGTGTGTGTGTGTGTGTGTGTGTGTGTGTGTACAGTGCTTGGCATGTTTGCAAACATATGTCATTTCCCTGTAGGAAAAGTTAATGGACCATAGCTGAAGCAAAGTAATTTGTGTAATTGAATAGCTTGAAAGACTACAGATACCCACTATATGTGTGTGTGTGTGTGTGTTGGACATAAATAACCTAGTCTGGACTAGAGAACATGTTTGTGTAGGCTGCAGTGCAAACTAAACATGCACACACAAATACAGTGACATAAGGGGCCCGCAGTTTCCATTCTGTGTACTCTATGGCCCCTCACACACTCTTAAACTCCTCAAGAGCACAGAAATATATACTCACTCATTTTCTTTCTGTCTTTCTTTCTCTTATTCACTTTTCTTTTTTTTCCCCCGTCATCATCGATTAAATCCATATAGCAATTAACTGCAATAATTGATTTTTTTTTTGGCCACTTGGGGGCAGCGGAAACACGTTGTGAACACAACATTGACATCAGTTACGGAGAAACATTAGCTATTATTTTATAAGTCGTGTTTCTGGCCATCTGATGAATGTAAGTCCAATATTCGCTCTACTTTTAGCTCTGTTTTTGGTCTCTACCAACTCCTGAGGGAAATATCTGGCTCTTTAGCTGTTAAATGCTGCACTATGTTCACCAGCTAGTCGCTAACTGTGTCTGTCTGCCGTTTGGTGCTGAACAGGTAGTGTACAGTGGGTTTTTTGAGCTTTGCCTGCTGCAGCCAAAAACAAACCAAAACAGTAAAGTTGTGGGCCGTACAGCTAAACAATGCAGCTGTAATTTGCTATAAAGCTCCGTAAAGCCGAGAGGAGCTACAGGTGATAATTATCTGTATGTTCAGCACTATGAGCGACTCCTTTCATATTGTTTTCACATTGTCATTTGATACATTGTTATTATGAAAATTTCGATTACAGCCGTTTTAAGAAATGCAGTGTTTTTATTTCCAATAGGAAGGATGGCCAAAACTATGAGAATAAGACCCAAGTTGTAATAAAGCCGAATTGTCCTTCAAATATTCAAATGCATGAACGAACATGGGTTGGAGACAGGTGATGTGATTGGTGGAAACAGCCTTCCTTGTGCAGCATAGCAATATGGGATCTGGAGCTCAACAGGCTGTGTGTGTGTTTGTATACATGCAGTTGTGTTTGTGTGTGTGTGTGTGTGTATGTCTCTGCTATACCCATTTTAAACCTCTCACTTTGAGAAGGGGCTGGCCCGTCACACTTGTTAGACACATGCGCGCGCACACACACACACACACACACACACGGAGAGAGAGCCTGTAGCACTGCTCCAGCTGTGCTTTAGCTACCCTCACCATTAATTTGTCTGACTTTTCTCTCCTGTGACTGTTGCTTGTCACAGCCCTGTGCCCTAAAAAAGACCCTCTGTCTGTCTTTCTGCTCTCACTGCCTGCTGAATCACATATATAGCCTTTGTACATGCAGAGATGGGACGTAGTTAAAAGTAACAGGCTAATCTGCTACATTTTTATGTAATTAAACGTCTATCATTGATTGACATAATGTAATAGTGATTCAGCCTATACTCTGTTACTTTTGTTTGTGCTTCCTGTGCTATTCATTCAGTCTTCCCCTACCTAGCCATTCTTCCACACATTAAGCCATTTATTCACTCAAATTCATTCATTTATTCACTCAGCTATGAACATGTAATTGTCTCTGCATAATAAAACGGCATTAGTACAGTCATTAATGTGCTCCCTGAACCCACCGAAGGGCTGCTCTCTCACACACATCCAGCCATTATAAAGGTCTAACAGTGGAATATACAGTAAGTAAGAAAGGAGTAGCCTCCATTAGTATGTCAGTAGATAGAATACATAATTCAGTGTGTGAAAAAGATCTCTACATAAAGCGGAGGGCATTACATTAAAAATAACCTTTGCCCTGCAGGTTTATATTTGTTGGACTGATTTGTGCAAGCGCTGGAATGAATGTATTTAGGGTCAGAGTGTCCTGTGGTTGATCATTAAAACTCAGATCAGCCTGGAGCTTCTCTCTGAGGACCAGATGGGACCATCAGGCTGAATCGCACATACATAAAAACATAAAAACACTAAGACAGTCTGTCAACCTGATCCTCTCTAAGTATCTCCCTCAATTTGTATTCATCTTTTCTCCTGTCACTCTGTTGGTTCATCCATTTTTGTCTTATTGTCAACAATAGCTTCACTGATATGACTGTTATGTCAGAATTAATATTAGCAGCAGTGTACCAACTGTTGAGGAAGCTTTAGAAAATCCATCATATAAAACGGCAGTTCATTTTTGGGTTATTAGTAAATTTCTTTGTCTATCTCTCATGTAATCTTTGCATTATCTTTTTTCCTGCCTCCACCTTTCCCCTTTATCTCTCTCTCTGTCTGACAGATGTGAATTCTCTTAATCTTCTCCTAGATTCACAAACAGCCCCGGAATAAAGAATCTGTTGTTTTTTGTCAACATGCTATTTTTTCTGACGTAACAGAGTCAGTGAGGTTTACTCGGTGCTGTGCAGGATTACCCTCTGATCTGACAATACTGGGAACAATAATACTATAAGCTCAAGATCTGCTGTGTTACTCTTGACTCTGCCGAAATGCTGCATTGACCAGGTGATTTTGATACAGTGTGTGTTTTTCTGAAAAATGAATCCCTCTTCTCTCAATCAGGATAAAAATGTATACCGTCCGCTGTACACTAAAAAAGATTTTTAACCCACTTTGCGACTTTGTATTGTACATCGTAACAAAACATTTTCTTGTGTCATAAAAAGAGCAATGAGATATGTTTCTTCCTGGTCAGGTTACAAAAACTCTTCTCGTTGCAAGTTCACGTGGTCTTTGGTTGCAATTTTGTTTTGCCTGAAAAAACAGTTTGATATTTTAGGAAAAACGCTTATTCGCTTTCTTGCCAAAAATCGATACCACTCACATCTGTCCATCTAGTATGAAGCTGTAGACAGCAGCCAGTTAGCTTAGCTTAGCATAAAGACTGGAAAAGGGGAGAAACAGCTAGCCTGGCTCTGTCTGAATGTAACAAAATCTGCCTACCAGCACCTCTAAAGTTCACTAATTAACACGCTATTTGTTTTATCCGTACATAAACTGGAGTCTTGTCGTCACCGCGAGGTCGCCAGACAACCAGCGGATGAAGTCACTGCGCACGGCCAAGAAATAGTGCGGCACATAAGCCCCATAAAAACTGCAATTTACCATTTTTACACTTATTTGTACGGGTTAAACAAACGAGATATAACGTGTTAATTAGTGAGCAAAGCGGCTGCAGGCTCCAGCTTAATATTGAAAAGACAGATATGAGAGTGGTATCGATCTAACTCTTGATAAGGAAGCAAATAAGTGTATTAAAGTAAAATTACATTCAAAGACAAAAATTAATGAATTAAGTCCACAGCTTTTCCACAGTGGTTAATATTAATGAAACAAACTGTAGGCACGATTACACACAAGTCTTGCAGTTGAGAAAAAAGTGTTGCTACAACAAGCCTTTAGGCATTTTGAGATCCTTCTGATCAACTGGACGTGCAGCATAGCTACCTGACAGCAAAGCAGGCCGGAGCAGAGGGTTGGAGACTAAAGATAGACTGAGAGTCCTCAGAGGGAACCAGCCTGGCTGCGCTCTGACACTTCCCCATAAACACGGAGAGAAAGAGGAAATCCCGACGAAGGTTTGATTTTAGTAACGTATGACAGTGCAGGTCCCTCCACACCGCCTCCACTGTCATCTTTTATTCATCTGCCACTCTGCAAATTCATATTTCATATCCCCAGTGGTGTGTAAGTGTCTGTGTGTGAGTGTGTGTTGATGTGGGGAGAGATTTGGAAGGCTAGAGGGTTTGTACCTGTATGTGTGTGGCCAGTATGTATGTAGAAGTTGAAGAAAAGGTTTATCAGGGAGTATTTGTGAATCTGTGTGTCCTCCAGCATCAACTGTGCATCTGACTTGTCACACATGTCTCACAGCCACAGTGCACTGTGGGTAAATATGCTGTTGAGTTCATGTGGTGGGTTCGTGGCCAGCAGATTCTTCACACTGTGTCTTTGTCTTGTATGCAGAGTAGCAGTCACATTTTGATATTTGTTAGATCAAAATCAAGAAAGTTGTTGTACAGCTTCATGGCACTTGTGTGTGTGTGTGTGTGTGTGTGTGTGTGTGTGTGTGTGTGTGTGTGTGTGTGTGTGTGTGAGGAGTGTGACGAATGGCCATGCAGCTGCGCTAATCACTGGAAACTGGATGGTTTAATTTAGTGACCATTCAGAGCAATTGATGGGGAACCAATTAGCCACAAACTGGCACACCAGTGGCTAGTGTGTGTGTGTGTGTGTGTGTGTGTGTGTGAGAGAGAGAGAGAGAGAGATGGCGAGAGAGCCAGAGAGAGAGAGAGAGAGTGTGTGTGTGTGTGTGTGTGTGAGAGAGAGAGAGAGAGATGGCGAGAGAGCCAGAGAGAGAGAGAGCGAGAGAGTGTGTGTGTGTGTGTGTGTGTTAAATGAGGTTAAAAGCTACTTTTGGAAAGCAGAGCACTTGGATAAATGGTTACAACTTCTTGATTGCCGGGTAATTTTTTAATAGATAAGTGTACGTGCATATGAGAGTGTGTGTGTGACATTGTCTGTGTAGAGCCTGAATCACACCATGTCCAATTAGGTCCATGATTGGTGCGTAAAAGCTTCTATTTTAAACCAGTGTGGCACACAACACAAGGAGGGTGTTTGATTAACCTTCTTCTTAAACTAGAAGCCCAAATTGGGGGACTCATGTTTTCAAAAAAGACGTGAGGGGAAAGAAACAAAATCAAAAAACTGTCTTGTGACAACTTTTCTTTCTTCCTGCCTTTACTTTTACCATTATGTTTGAATTCACCTGTGTCTTCGTAAAATAGAAAGACAGCACATACCATTGTTGCGTCCTTAGCTGCACTTTCAGATTTGCTGAAATCGACACATCCATCTTCAAAATGTGCCACTGGTTCCCGGTTTAAATGATGGATGGCCCAGACAGATCTGTGGGATCTCTGTAGTGGGTGTAATGAATGTTTCAGAGGGTGTATTTCTGAACTGGTGTATACAGCATATATATGTGTGTGTGTGTGTGTGTGTGTGTGAGAGAGAGAGAGAGAGAGAGCAAGAGGGAGAACATTTTCAAGGGTATGGAATCATCTTTAGAATAAGGTCCTTTATCATTACCTCCTTATTCTGTCTCTGTCTCTCACTCTCATTTTCTCTACCTCTTTCATCTCTAGAATATAGATTTTAATCGCATTCCCTTCATGGTGAATATTGCATGTGGTGTCTGGCCTCAATCTCAGTTACAGTCCGATGTAGAAAATGGCAGGAAGACTGGGAGCCGGCCCCTCTGACAGTAATAACACACCAGGGGGAAATTAGTGTGCAAAACAGCTGCAGTTCTGTTTATTAGAGTCATTTATATTGCTTTGATCAGTTCAACTGTCTACAATGCTCGCATGTACGGATTTGTTCCCATCACATGCATTGATGAAGGCTTTATGAGGTGTTTCACATTCTTACCCAGAGTGACTTCGAGTGTGCACACTTCAGAGCTCCGCAACATTAGAAGTAATAAGTGAAATGAAGTTGGAGTGGATGATAATGAGGTTTGATGGCTCAGTTGGTTGGTGCTCATCATATACCATAGAAGAATATAGTTTAAGACATGGCTCACTTCACTATCTTTTACACTCTTTTACACAGAAAATGTATGCAGCAAGTTTCATTTTGTCTGCAGTGAAACCTGATGGGTGTTCAAGTAGAATCAGGCAGATAGAATGAGACAGATCTGATAACCAGCAGCTCAGAAAGCCCAGATGACTGAAGTCTGAACTGATGCTCATATTCAGCCTTTTCTTCTTTCTTCTTTTTTACTAGACTATAGATAGATATGGATGTAGTGCCTTTGATGTCACCCAAAGCTTACTGAAGGCAGGTTTTGAAGCATGGAGTTTAGATTCATGCCTTGGTGCCATTTTGGAGGTTAAAGCACCAATGATTGATATGGAAATAGGACTTAATCATTCTATTTCTGGCAAAATCTGATATGTTGTACAAATATATATTAAATATATTAGGATGTGTTTAATAACCCAAACCAAGCCAAACCTGCGGTGCTAAAAGTTGCATGGCAGATTAACAGGTTAAGGGTTTCCCGGGGCCAAAAAACCTTCTGTTGGGCCCCGACTTTAATGCAGTCTTATTTAGGAATATAAACCATGTGAGCACAATATAAACTAAAACAATGAAAGTCTTAAAACTAGATTCTGACACAGGTCCCCTGTACAAGACCGTTGCCAAAAGATTAGGTGCAGGACCCAGTTCAGTTGATATTGTACTCTAATAGTGCCTAAAAGTCCCTAATGAACCTGCTATTAATTAAATTGGCAAAATCTATTGATGTGCAGTGAACTGTTTGCTTTATAGGGGCCCCTGAGAGTTTGGGGTCCTCGGGCAGTTTTCTGCTTTGCACAGTTAGTAATCAAGCCTTGCTGAGGTGGAACAAACAAGTGGCATCCATCACACAGTGTAGCAGGTAGAAAGACGACCATAACCCATATTCGCATTGGCTGATGGTTCAGGTATTTAGCGACTATCAGAGTCCATTGCATGTCTCCACTGAGCTGATGGCTACAGTATCTCTAAAATGGGCTGAGGAGCAATGTGCGATCCCCCCACAGCAGTGTTTAAGATGGTATCTTCCACTGATGTATGTCTCAGCTTATGTCCTCTCTGCGTTCCTTCTTTGCTCTCCCTCAGCCTAATCACTATTGATCTCCACATGCTTCACTCTCCCTCCATCTCTCCCTCCTCCACTCCCTCTCCTCTTTCCTCCTCATCTTGGACATCTCAGGTCTAATCACAGGTCTTATCCCTTTCCCTCATCTTCTTTTTCCCCTTTGAATTTCCTGTATCCCACCTATCTCCCTCTTTTCCTCAGGGCTTCAAATAATTTATCCACTGTCTTTTTCTCTTTTCCATCTATCTTTTCATTTTTCCCATCCTTGCATCGATCCTGCTTTTTTTTTTTTTGTTGGCTTGGATCTTTTTCTCTTTCTTCTCCCTCCATCTGTTGGCTCTGTTCAGTCCTACTTCGCCTCGTCTTTCTCTCTCGGTTTCTTATGTCAGTCTCTTTATCCTTCACTTCTTACCTTGTCTGCCTCTTGTTCTCTCTCATTCCCTGGCTTCATCCTTTCTTTCTGTCCTCACATACTTCTTTATCTAATAACTAATTTTTATTACTTTGTTGGATTTTTTTCTTTCATTGCTCATTGTTTGACTCCATCCTTCCAGTCCTCCCTTTTGTTCCTTTGTTAGCTTTTATTTCATCATCTTCTCTTCCTCTCATTGCCATCTTGCTCTCTCTTTCTTTTTCCCCTTACTTCCTGCATTCCTTCAAGTCCAAATAACTTGGTTAGATCTTGCTGTCCCTTTCCCACCTCCTCTCTCTCTTTTGTTGCCAATTCTCTTTCCTCGCATCCTTTCCTCATATCCTCAGTGCCATGAGTAACTCAGTTTGATCCTGCTTTCCCCTTTTTGTCAAAGCCTCAAATAAATGTTTGATCTACTCTCTCTCTCTCTCTCTCTCTCTGCTTTCGCTTCTTTCCTTTTCACTTCAACACCTCCTGTAGGTTTCTCTCTTTTCCCCAGTGCTCCCTCTTCCCATCTTTCTCCTCTTCTTTCTTCATCCCCCTCCTCCATGCTGGGCAAAGATTAGATGAGCGAGGAATGGTAACAACTGTCAGACAAGGTCTCTCACTCTCTCTCTATCTCTCTCTCTCTCCCTTCCTCTTTGAGAAGCTGAGGAATTTAAGAAGCATTTTATTCAGAGGCTGTAGCAATTTTTGCTTTTTTGTTATGCTACCTATTATTACTCTTTTTTTCCTAAACTTGGCCAAGTAACAATATCTGTTCCTTTAGCTTGTGACAGTTCCAAGAAAAACTAGTATAATAGCTTTCAGGCTACAACACAATAATATTGGAACTTGCACTAGATAAACATGTCTAATAAATAACAATAAGTACAGTTGCAGTTATTCTAGCACTCCTTCTCTATATGCACATCTTTTATCCATGTATTGAAGGCTCTGGAGTCCAGCCTGTGCACTCCTCTCTACTGCTCGCCTCAATTCATTTTTAATGCAGGAATCAAATCTTATTTTTCTGTTATCTGCAGGTTTGTTCAAAGTGTTTCATTTCTTCTTTTCACCTCTCTAGCTCTCTCTCTCTTTTCATCTTCCCATCATTCCTTCCATCTCTTCCTCTCCATGCCGTGAGTAGGCGGACGCTGTCGGAGGTGAGAAGTGAGAGCGAGTGTGTGTGCCAGCAACCATGGCAACCCTGTCCTAATTGGCCAATGGCCTGGCAGGATGATTGTCAGCTGTTGTCAGTGAGGGCTGTTCATGCAGACAGGCAGCAGGGTTGGATGGCCCCAGATGGGTCCTTCAGATACAAGAAGAAAAACAAAAAGGATAATATATTCTCTCTGTTTCCAGTTTAAGCCGTGAAATCAATTTCTTGAGAAACTGAAACTCTTGTTGGAGTGGATGAGTAGTCTGCTGCTTGGTATGTGTGTCTCAAGTGTGTACTTGTGTGTTTGTGGCCGTTTACAGTTTGCCTGTGTCTGTATGAGACTCTCCTCCAATGAAAAACAACAGCATCAGTCATTTAGGCAAATCCCCAAAAACAACACGTTTACGTTGAAGTGACAAAGCCCTCTAGCAGCTGTAGGGATTATAACTCTTGTCTTTTGGGAGCAAAGGAAAAAATAGTGTGCCATAGTCCACAGAAGGGAGGAGGTCGGGTGGATGGATTGGATGTCAAAATCCTTCTTTAAGAAGGTACCACTGTTGTATCCCACTGACAGTCAACGTTGGCTTCTTTTAATCATGACCTCCCATGTCAGCCAAGTCATTAGGCTCATTCGACATGAACTGCGCCTCGCTTGGAAAGTGGACGAGATCAGACGGGCGCAGCAGGGGGCGGTGACAAACAGCAGCAGTCAAGTCAGACAGTTTCCAGCAGCCTTCAAAGAATATACAGGAAGTCACAGAAATATTTATATCCTGTTAGATCCACCTGTAGGCTACCTGTAGTTTGCAGATCACGTTTGGATAGTTATGGCTGAAATAAACTTTATTATTATTCATATTAAAGATATGTTTGTTAACAAATGAAACCGTCGCTGCACAACATACAGCCTACAATCTAGCATTAATTATTACAATTACACAGAAAATTATGATTTTCTACAAAACGTGATGTTTGTGGTCAAAACTAAGAGCCAATCAGCTCTTTGATCAGGCGACAGCCAGGTGTTTCCCATCATGCCCTGGGTCTTGCAGTCGGTGGAGAGCAGCTGCTGCGCCTGGCTCAAGTCGGGATCAAGTCGGACACAAATCTAACTGGCATGCATTGTGTGGCGATCGCTGGTGATTGATTCTGCACAGGCCTGCTACTGCTGAGATTGGCCAGGACCGCCTCCTAGACAGTGGCATGGGCGTCACACCATGGTTGTTCCCTTACCTTAACCAAGTGGTTATTACTGTTACCATGACTACGAAGGTCCCCTAACCTTAACGAAGTTGTAAATTTAACCCAAATCATGATCTTTCCCTAACCCCAATCAAGTTGTTTTTGTGCCTAAACCTACCCAACCTTAACCATAGTGTTGTCCGATTTTTCAAACAGTGATTTTTAACGGTTTTTAGGTACAAACATCGTCCTGCCAGATCAGAAAACTCTTGTCGATCCGCTCTATGATTTTGTATGTGATTATTATATTATTCATGAGTGTCGTGAGTGTTTATTCTTGTGTATACATCTGTGTGTATCCGTGCATGATACATGCTGATTTTGGATGTTTCTGGACCTGTGTGTGTGTGTGTGTGTAGGTGTGTGTGTGTGTGTGTGTGTGTGTGTGTGTAGGTGTGTGTGTGTGTGTGTGTGTGTGTGTGTGTGTGTG
>VMKM01000815.1:0-233259 GCA_008360985.2 Macquaria ambigua
TTACACACTCAAGAGTTATTCAAATGCTTTACAGCTGTGAGTTTAATATTGTGACAGAGCTTCTTATTTAGACCCACTTGCGAAATGCACAAAAGCTCTTCATTTCAAGCCACTGTGAATTATAATAAACCAGCAAAATGAAGAATTTATACACACTGGTCTTTTCTTCTCAAAACTGTCCATTTCTGTAAATCTCCAACTGCATATATCCTATTTCAACAATCAAGATATGCACAAGAACAACAGAATATCATAATTAACATTACATTATATCATGAGAAATTACATTGATAATCTCATCCAATGTAAGACAACAGCATCTAACAATATCACTGTGCAACATTACTATCATTAGTTTACATCTACACATATACAGTAAACTGTAGTGAGAGGAACAGAAAGCCACTGATGGTGCAGTGTCATACTTCTTTTATATATCCATGCATGGATAGAAAACATTTTCAATATTAAAGAGGCTAGTTTGATTACCAATATGACATTTGGAAGTTGCTGTGAAATACTTCAAGCAGATTTGTTAAGTGTATTAATTAGCGACCAATGTTAACTTTTCCATGGTCTTTAAAGAAGGACCAAAGAGGAACAAACTCAGTGTGTTTGAGGTACAGGGGTTATGATGAGAGGGGCAGAGTTTGTTCCATTTATGTTGCCTTGAAGGCAGAAGTATGGATAAAGTGTCTCTGTAAAGCGGTAGCCAGTGAAAGAATAGATATGTGATTTAGAATTCACATCATAAAAAGAAACCACTCCCTTATTATAGTCCACAAAGATGCCCACCTTCTGAAGCTTTTCTTTCAGTGTGATTTTAACACTTGGTTTTGTATATGCACTATATATACCCTCATCAAGCCCAAAGGTCCAGTAACCATTGTTAACTGACACAGCCATGTTCTTCTTTCTATCAACAGCCTCTCTGACCACTCCAACAATCCAGTCAGTCTTTCCTTTCACTTGAACCTCATAGTAAAACTTCCCTGTTGTGAATCCCTCCTTTGCCAAAACATCTGAATATATTTCAAATCTCTTTGGATTGTAGGGAAGATTCTGTTTTGTGTCTGCATCTATCACTTGTTTTCCATCCTGGCTTATGACAAGTGAGCAATATGCTGTGTCAGGGTCAAGAGTCAAGTCCACTGCATGTTCTCTCATTCTTTTCATTTTGATCTCAGGAAGCGTTTCCATTATTTCATCAAGTCTCTGTTTCAGCAGAGTCACATCACCTCTCACTGCATCAAAAGACAGATCACTGTGAACACCAGTGTTGGCCCAGTCCTTGTTTAAAGGAGAGCACAGGGTTTGGAAGCTCTGGAGAAAATGATGGTGATCCTCAGACTGTGACAGCTGCTCCAGCTGGCTGCTTCTGCTTTCAAGCTCAGTGATTTCCATCTTCAGCTCTGTAAGAAAACCTTCAGCCTTTTGCTTTGTTGCTCTGTACCTCTCCTCAATCACCTCAACAAGCTTGGCCTGGCTTCTCTGGATGGAGAGGATCAAGTCAGTGAAGACCTGCACACTGGCTTCTTTCTCTTTCTCAGCTTCTCTCTGGCTGACATCAAGTGAGTTTTCAATCTCAACTATCTTCTCGGACCGTGATTGTATCATCTTTTGGATATTTGCCATTGTCTCGTCTTTTTTTGCCATCGCTGCTTCATATTCTTCCTCAAGTGGGACAACATTGTGACTCTTGTGATTGGTTTTGAAACACAAGACACAAATACAGGCCTGGTCAGTCCTGCAGTACAGTTCTGTTATCTTGTTGTGTGTCTCGCACATTCTGTCATCAAGATTCTTCACAGGGTCTAATAATGTGTGGCTCTTGAGACCAGCAACTCTCTGATGTGGCTCAAGGTGCACTTCACAGAAAGACGCTAGGCACGTCAGGCAAGATTTAACAGCCTTTTCCTTTATCTCAGAGCAAATATCACAAAGGACGTCTGCTGTTCCAGCAAGTTGTGGGTCTGGAGTTGAGGCTTTGACTTTAAGTAACGTCTTAAACTCAGCAGCTAACGCAGACACAACAGTGTTGACTTGGAGTTCAGGTCTAGGAGAAAATATCCTTTTGCAAAATGGACACTGGCAAATGTCACTGCTGTTCCAATACTTATGGATACATGCACTGCAGAAGTTGTGTCCACATGGCGTTGAGACTGGCTCAGTGAACACATCCAGACAGACAGAACACAGGAACTGCTCCTCTGACAGCAGACAGCTGGCAGTTGCCATATCTGTACAAAAATACAATTACAACTCATTCAACTAAATGGGCTGAATAATCTGTTAAAACAATACATTTCTGCTTTATTTTTACATATGTGCACCAAGAAACACATAAAGGAAAGGGAACAATTGAACTATATTATCTTTCTTACCTGTAAATTCGCAAAAACTCAAAGCAAACTACCCTTTGCATTTAAAATCTTGCCGTGTAAGTTTCCTCATTGAGTTTCGTTTCAGCTTGGTGACGTTGTAAGGGCTCCTCCCCTGCTCTGTAAACACTTCCTGGTAAAATTTAACTCTTTCGACTCCATTAACAAGAGTAATGTTATCTGTAAAGTTAAAGATACACTAAACCAGTTTTATTATTGCCAAATATCACCCCCAAATGTTATGTTAACTTACAGCTAATATGCTAAAATGCTAACATCAGCATGCTAACATGCTCACAATGACGAAGCTAACATGTTGATGTTTAGCAGGTATAATGTTCATCATGTTCACCATCTTAGTAACCATCTGTTAATTTTTTTTAAGTTACACCCACATTACACACTCAAGAGTTATTCAAATGCTTTACAGCTGTGAGTTTAATATTGTGACAGAGCTTCTACGTAGGAATGACACGAGGAAATCAGTCTAGATGTGTAGTTTATTTAGACCCACTTGTCAAATGCACAAAAGCTCTTCATTTCAAGCCACTGTGAATTATAATAAACCAGCAAAATGAAGAATTTATACGCACTGGTCCTTTCTTCTCAGTACTGTCCCTTTCTGTATATCTCCATCTGATAAATCATAATCAGGGTAGTGGCTGTATATACAGTGTGTCTTTATTCAAAAGGCAAAACATTTTCTGACGTGATTTTGCAGGAATTTACATATTATTGGAGTTCAACAATCAAAATACGCACGAGAGAGCAACAGAATATATTAAAAAATGAACATTACATTATATCATGATAAATTACATTGATAATCTCATCCAATGTAAGACAACAGCATCTAACAATATCACTGTGCAACATTACTATCATTAGTTTACATCTACACATATACAGTAAACTGTAGTGAGAGGAACAGAAAGCCACTGATGATGCAGTGTCATACTTCTTTTATATATCCATGCATGGATAGAAAACATTTTCAATATTAAAGAGGCTAGTTTGATTACCAATATGACATTTGGAAATTGCTGTTAATACTTGCTGCTAATACAGATTTGTTACGTGTATTAAGTGTATTAGCGACCAATGTTAACTTTTCCATGGTCTTTAAAGAAGGACCAACGAGTAACAAACTCAGTGTGTTTGAGGTACAGGGGTTATGATGAGAGGGGCAGAGTTTGTTCCATTCATGTTGCCTTGAAGGCAGAAGTATGGATAAAGTGTCTCTGCAAAGCGGTAGCCAGTGAAAGAATAAATATGTGATTTAGAATTCACATCATAAAAAGAAACCACTCCCTTATTATAGTCCACAAAGATGCCCACCTTCTGAAGCTTTTCTTTCAGTGTGATTTTAACACGTGGTTTCTATCAACAGACTTTCTGACCACTCCAACAATCCAGTCAGTCTTTCCTTTCACTTGCACCTCATAGTAAAACTTCCCTGTTGTGAATCCCTCCTTTGCCAAAACCTCTGGACACATTTCAAATCTCTTTGGATTGTAGGGAAGATTCTGTTTTGTGTCTGCATCTATCACTTGTTTTCCATCCTGGCTTATGACAAGTGAGCAATATGCTGTGTCAGGGTCAAGAGTCAAGTCCACTGCATGTTCTCTCATTCTTTTCATTTTGATCTCAGGAAGCGTTTCCATTATTTCATCAAGTCTCTGTTTCAGCAGAGTCACATCACCTCTCACTGCATCAAAAGACAGATCACTGTGAACACCAGTGTTGGCCCAGTCCTTGTTTAAAGGAGAGCACAGGGTTTGGAAGCTCTGGAGAAAATGATGGTGATCCTCAGACTGTGACAGCTGCTCCAGCTGGCTGCTTCTGCTTTCAAGCTCAGTGATTTCCATCTTCAGCTCTGTAAGAAAACCTTCAGCCTTTTGCTTTGTTGCTCTGTACCTCTCCTCAATCACCTCAACAAGCTCGGCCTGGCTTCTCTGGATGGAGAGGATCAAGTCAGTGAAGACCTGCACACTGGCTTCTTTCTCTTTCTCAGCTTCTCTCCGGCTGACATCAAGTGAGTTTTCAATCTCAACTATCTTCTTGGACCGTGATTGTATCATCTTTTGGATATTTGCCATTGTCTCGTCTTTTTTTGCCATCACTGCTTCATATTGAGGCTTTGACTTTAAGTAACGTCTTAAACTCAGCAGCTAACTCAGACATGATAGTGTTGACTTGGAGTTCAGGTCTAGATGAAAATATCCTTTTGCATAATGGACACTGGCAAATGTCACTGCTGTCCCAATACTTATGGATACATGCACTGCAGAAGTTGTGTCCACATGACGTTGAGACTGGCTCAGTGAACACATCCAGACAGACAGAACACAGGAACTGCTCCTCTGACAGCAGACAGCTGGCAGTTGCCATATCTGTACAAAAGTTAATAAGTAAATATACAATTACAACAACTCATACAATTCAACTCAATGGGCTGAATAATCTGTTAAAACAGTATATTTTTGCTGACATATGTGTGAAAGGAAACACATAAAGGAAAGGGAACACTTAACTACATTATCTTTCTTACCTGTAAAGTAGCAAGTTTGAAAAGCAGCTGCTCAAAAAAATCAAAACAAACTATACTTTGCCTTTGAAAACTTGTCGTGTTATCTTCCTTATTGAGTTACATTTCAGGTGGTGGTGAGTTGGTAAGGGCTCCTCCCTGCTCCATAGTTCACTTCCTGGTAAAACATTAACTCTTTCGACCGACTCCATTATCAAGAGTATTGGTATTTGTAAAATTAAAGATACAGTCATCAGTTTTATTATTGCCAAATATCACCACCAAATGTTATGTTAACTTTTAGCTAATTTGTAAATATCCTACAAATTATAGTCTTGATATACTGATTTTTGACTCTGTAACTGTAAAGATGTAATTTATCCACAGGGAACTATTTTATCTCATCTTATTTCACGAGGAGAAGGGAAGAATTTATCACAACAAGACCAATCTTGGAACCCATTGGCTATCGTCTCTCAACGATTAAGCATCTGGGGGCAACGGCCAAGGCCAAGACTTCCTCTTCCATGGGCAGGTTATTGTTTACAGTCCGATTAGCAATCTCGGAACCCATCGGCTATCGTCAATTTGAATGAAAAAAGCTAATAAAAAGCTAATCTCTAGGGTTCGGAGATTGATAAAAAGCTAAATCGTCATCAGATGATAGCCGATGGGTTTCGAGATTACATTTGAGCCAATGTGTTCCACCTCTTTTACTCTCCACACGGGCTGTTTACCTGCATGCAACCAAAGCCCGCTCAAATGTGATTGGTCAATACTACTCGGACTACAAACAGACTACAAACGAAAATCAGAATGCTTCCGATTCCAAAATCTTGTCCCTTGCTTACAGATTATGCATACATATGCAGATATCTGTCTATAGAGATCACAACAAGACTAAATATATGCTAGCATCTTTGTGAGGCAATTTAGGCAGAGTGGTGCTTTAAGCTAAAATGCTAACATCAGCATGCTAACATGCTCACAATGACAAAGCTAACATGTTGAGGTTTTGCAGGTATAAAGTTTGTCCTCTACACCATCTTAGTTTAGTAGGGTTAGCATGCTTACATTAGCTAATTAGCACTAAACATAAAGTACAGATGAGGCTAACGGGAATGTCATATAGTTTTGCTGGTATTTGGTTATAAAACAAATTGAAATTTTGACCTGATGGTGTTAGATGAAAAGTGAGGGATCACCAAATTATTACAACTCATCCTGAGTGTCTGTAGCAAGTTTCATGGCACACAAATGTGAACCTCATGGTGGTGCTAGAGGAAAAGTTGGAGCATCACTAAAGTCAGTATATCCTTTGGGGAAGATGAATGTCTCTGCAAAATTTCATGGCAATCCATAGTTGTTGAGATATTTATGTCTGGACCAAAGTGGTGGGTTGACCAACTGACTGACCAACTGATAGATGGAAAGACTGACATGCCATACAGCCATGTTTGTAGCAGTCTGTTTGTAGCTTGCAACATGGAATGAGATGTTGTGGCCTGAAAAGGTGTAGCTTGTGTCAAGTACACACACCTGTTCCACTCTTACGTCACAAAAGTCTGACTTCCTTTTCCATAATCAGACTCTAGGATTGATTATAACTTTCCATGGACAATCTGTGAAACTGTCTGCTCATCTGTTCTCTGCCCATCTGCTGACTTTGTCTCTTTCATTTACTCTTCCCAGAAATCCCATACACAGGTTGCCATAACCACTGAAGTTTCCCTAGTTCTTTGCATGTATGGTTGTGCTTTGAGATAGGAAGACTTGCTTTCACTGTGGCACTTTCCTGCTTCACCTGTAAAACGGGCTCTTGGTTCATGTCCAAGAAATTCTCCGGTTCTCCTCTAAGATTATTATCAGTTCATCCTGGCTTTTCCTAATCCAGCAAACAAAAGTAGCAAAGAGGACAGCACGGTCTGATAATTCTCTATTTCTTGATAAGATTCTTGTTGTCTGTTATCTCTTTTGAGATTTCGCATCATCTGCCTAAATTGTGCTGCAGATATCACCGCCTTTGTCATCTCTTCATAGCTTGTAAACCTAGAACTGTGCTCTCTTTGAAGAGGCCAGTCTGTCATGTGGCTTCCAGGTGAGTCTGACCACAAGAGGTCAGGCACGACAAGCAGGAGCTGAGTGGCTCAAACTTTGCTCCATTGCACGTTTACAGGGCACTCCTGGGAGAGAATCTCTGGTCTACACAAAACTATTCAAAACTACTGATTCAACTATGCAAAAACATATAAGTGAGGCGTTTTTTCATCATTTTATTGTTATGTTTTCTATTTACCCATTACTTTCACACATTCTAACCAATTCTCATCTTCTCTGTGCACAATTTCACCATGGGACAAACACCCAGCTGTCTACCTAACTAGACAGGCACACATCCAAGCAAACAGATGTTGAATGGATGCACAACACTGCAGTAGCAAGTGTGTGCAATTCTGATAGTCTTTCTGTTATTTTTTTTTTGTCTCTATTTTTACACACATACTTCTTTTCTCTTTGTCACTCATACAATCACACATGCACACACCAATGCACATCATGTTTGCTTTCCCCTTAACCACTTTGTATTTGACATGAATGCTCAGTCATGCCCTGCTCATACCCCGCATTAGAGGGCTTAGCAGGCTACAAAGCACGAGAGGCGATAAACTAACCACAGCAGAATGAGACTGGACACAGAGGCACTGGCTAGGCATAGAAATTAGCTGGCTTTCGGGGAAACCACATTTCTGTTTGTTCTATCATGTGTCACCTATGCAAATATGAGGGAATGGAAAACAGGCACGCTCCAAATTCCTACCCATAGAATGATGATATCCTGTCGTTTTTTTCATGTTCTGGTTGGATGATGTTTACTGGGGAAAACTTGACCTGATGGATGACATCCTCTGCTAAGTAATGTTGTTTTGGTAGACTGATTGCCGCCAGTCCAGGTGACCACGGCAGAGTTCCTCCCCCTGCAGCCATCATCTACTCCTAATAGCTTGCAAGCTTATTGAATTACTGAGGTGGAAAAAGAGGCAAATGCATAGTGAAGAGTCTGTTTTAGTCAGAGAGGAAGTCTTGCTGTGATGAAGAATCATGATTACATAAAAAAGTCACTCAGCACATTGGTCGGTCAGGGTTGTGAAGCTACAGAGACAGCGACCAGGTCTTACAGTTACTTTATTTAATAGAGGTTATTGGCTTTTATGTCATGAAAATGGTTTTACGCAGGTACCACAAGAAATACAATCATGAGATGTTATGAGTTATGAGTTTGGGGTCCTTATTTCTCCTTGCCTTTCTTTTTTCTTTCTCAAATTGTTTTCTCATATAAATTTAAGTCTTGTAGGTTTTGTGTATAGTTGCATTTCTTTGGTGATTAAATGACTCCTGGATAAAAAAAAGCAAACAAGTCTAGACAATCAAATCAATGTCGATCTGCTCGCTGCTGAAATACCAAATTACCATCTCTCCCTTTGGGGTCACAGAGGCACTCTGTTCAGTCATTTCGTAGTCTTCTTCTTTACATAATGAAGAGCAATTTGAAAATTAATTCTTAGTCTTAATGGCTTGACTGGAATTCATAATGAGATGTATCCTAGTCAACAGCAAGGGCTTAATAGACATTAAATTATGTACAAACTGGCCTAACAAAAAAGCCTACACACTAAGTTTGAGTCACTGTTCACTGTGGTATGTGCCGTTTTTCTCTCTTTATCTTTGTTTATTCATGTACAACTCATTGTGAAATTCTTCAGGGGTTATGTGGTTACATTGTAACCAAGGCTATGCTGTTAATGGCAAGGTGGTATTCAGCCTATCTTTTGGTTAAGGGTATCAGCTCCATTTCCTTCTCTGTCACTCCACATTGTGACCCTTTCCTTCACTCTGCGCTGCCTTCAATGACTGTCAGAAAAATAAAACTGACGTAAAATAAAAGTGAATAAACAATTATTGTTTTCAGCATTTTACGTAGCCTAATAATCTTATATCCTACCTATTTAATACATTTATGATTAAAGTAGCCTATTAGTTAAAAAAACAGTCCTTTCAACATTAATTTTACACTTAAAGTATCTGAATTTATATTTTTTTATATCCACAAAAATATACTTCAGCTTCGATATTTTGCTCTAGGTCTATTTAGCCTACATGAAGTCATTGTGCATGTGTCTGTGAGTGGGAAGAGTGTGTATATTTCATATGAGTTGAGTGTATGATTGAAATGGAACTCATTGCACATTGCAGTTAATATTTATTGTATTTTTAAACTCATATTTGTATTTATTGTATTTTGTAGTATTTGTGTCCACCTGCCCAGGGACTGTAGATGGAAAGTAGGTAGGCCAGTAGCTAAATCTGGTACAAAGCATCTCTTCTCCTTGCAGGAGATTAATGTGTACATGGTCCTTAACAAATACATTTCATGAAAAATATATACCGTTGTCACATTTTAAGATGCTTGATCTCCATGACTTGGCTCCTCTCTGTTGCCTATTATTTCTGGGCAAACGGAGTGTAAAAGTCCTATAACGCTTACCAATTTCGAAAAAACGAGCTGTACTCAAAGGCAGCATCCACACAAACCTGCTGTCGGACACCCTGAAAGCAACAAGCTTGACTGGACGAAACACTCACTGCTGCAGTGCCGTATACTCTGATTAGACGGGAACAGCAACAATACGAGGTTATTTATCTCCACTAAACGTTGGTCTGGTGAGTATGTTCGAAAGTATGACACGAAAACGTTAGTTTGTCTATATAACGGCAAGATAATTCGGTTAAACTTTGTCATGCGCATCAACGACGCAGGTGGAGGGATGTTTTTTTCAGGATGCTCGAGCCTAACGTTACACCTCCATCCTGAAAAAGGGAGGCAAGAAAGTTAGTCTTAAACCGTAAAGGACGTATAATCGCTTGATTTATGGGCTGCTTGTGGCGCTGAAGGACACCTACAGTGGTCAAAGTCCGAAATCTCCGAGGCAGGGCATATCATCTCAAGGTAACTGACGTTGCCATTAAACGCATCTGGACGGGCAACGGTCAAAGTGGGGAAGCCTTGTTATGGAGAGTAAACCGCTAGCTTAGGTGCTGTTAGCTAAATCACTAACCACATTGACAAGAAGTGCCTGTGTAAACGACTATATTTAAATAGCAAATTAAAAAACGGCATTACATTTCAAATCATGCAGTTCAATGAATACGCTCATATGATAGTATTAGTTGAACTACATGTTTTCCACCTAAGCGACAGATAAAACGTTTAGTGGTGACTTTTTGTTTCGCGCATTAATATTTAAGCTAAGTGAGGTCACAGGTGACTTAATCAGGTGAGAAACTTTACGGAAAGCTATGACAGTGTTGATTTTTTTGCTGTGAACACGCAGAATGAACTTCCATTGTAACTGGAAGGCAGATAAAAGATCTGGGCGAATAAACCCAAACTGTTGCCACTAGAGTGAAAAAAGTTTTCTTTTGTAATTTGGATGAACCAACCATTTTAACAAGACCACTAGGTTGTTTATGTACCATACTGAAGTTAAGTATGGTGAGTAATCTGTTACTTTTCCTCCCAGACAAATACGACCTACCCTGACTGTTTTAGACTGTTATTATACATACTGGTGTATGACTCCCTGGTCAACAAACATAAAACCTGCACTATTTCCTTTGGTGCTGAAGGATACTGTGTAGATCAATGTTATGGGTCTAAGTGCTTCCCACCCCATGGCCCTTTATTTACAGAACTGGAACTGTGCGCGCAATTAATGATTCAGGTTTACGATCTGTTCAGTTCTATGAATAATTTAAAGGTTATTGTGGATAGAACAAGAGGAGGTGATATTGTCAACTTGGATGCTGCATCACTTAAGTAACTACTAGTGAGACACACCTCGATGGAGACCTTGATAATAAAAGTATAGCAGAAGGATTTTCAATTAGAAAAGAGTCCAAATTATATAATATAATTCCAGTAATTTATATTTTGTAGCTTATTTTTCTTGGTAAAGCATGCAAACTGTAAATGTAAAGGGGACTTGTTGCTGCTGACATGTTGCTTTGGTTGTGACATTTGATAGGCAGCTGTATCCCTTTGGCAAACACAATCACTCTGATTACTCTCACTTGCTGTGGCACACATTTTATGCAGAGCTGTCAACTGACAATAAGCTGAGCCTTGACATGAGTAGGTTGATTTTGCCTGACTAATTTGGACGGCTTCAGTTACCTGTCAGTATCACTATTTGTGTGTTATTCTATTATTCCGTTTCATTTTCCTTTCCTTCAGATAAAGTCTATGGTATTTGCGTTGCAGAAGCAAAACTTGAGTTTACATTTACATTTGGGGTCATATGAGCAATATACACTTTTTACAATTTATTTTTCACACTGTCATACATTTTCAGAATACTTTGTAACCAGACAGTTTATGAATTTGTGTGGGATTCACAGTTAATCTGTCATGTGTTTATTGTTTTATCCTGCTAGTCCCTTGATGTTTTGGTATTAAGGGGAAAATTGAGGTCAGTCAGGAAAGAGTGAGGCTCATCATTCATCTACAGCCTTGCAGTATCAAACTCTATTACATCTGAGACAATGTTTTCCTACAAATCTTTTCTGAGCAGTATCTATATTATTAAAATTCAAGTTTTACTATCGTGGAAGCTTTTTAAGCATGGATGCCGAAATGTTTGCTGTCAATTTCTTTTTTTATTTCCCATTATTTTCTTCATGCATTGAGAAAAAAAATCTGCACTTTCAGAATTGAACTGGAGGAAGGAAGATGTCGGCGGTTTATAAAGATGACCAGGAGGACTGGCTGACAGTGTGTCTCAAGTACCTGCTCTTTGTGTTCAACTTTCTCTTCTGGGTAAGTGAGGGCTGTAAATGTAGTCCTCTTTTTAAGCCACCTTCATTTACAATGGTTGCACTTTGTCATCTATTCACTTGCATTTACTCACAACACGGTGCTGAAACAGCATTAAATAACCTGCAAATTGGCAGCCAATGCATTGCAATAACATTGACAGGTCTCACAGTGACTGTAGGTATCAGTAAGTCACGTTTTTAAAATGGTAATTAGAGCTAATTTTCACTAGAGATGTTTAGTGAATGGGAAATCATAATTTTGTGATATAAGACACAGCAAAAAGGCTTCACTGTTCCTTTAAAACTGCAGGCAGAGAGACATTAAAGGGAAGGAGCCATGTAGAAACAGGGAGAGGATTAAGGAGAGTTCTGATTCTGAAATGGCTGAGCTATGGCCTCGGCCCAAAGTGAGTCAGAGATTATTTAGGGCTTGTCAGTGTACGATGGGAAACTGTGTGTCAAACCTGCTCTCTGGCAACGCACTTTATGATACCGCAGTTCGCTGCTAAAAGTGTCTGCTCCTACAGCTACTGCGCAGAGTGTCTGGGGTCACTTTGAAACATTTTCAAAGATTCTCTGATGCAAAAAGAATATTTGTGTGTAGAGAGAGAGACAAATCTGTGTGTGGGAGAGGTTAAAGAGAGAAAAGGGGTCAAGCTCTATTGTCAGGTCTGGGTTAATGCTCTGTCACCACCTTAAAACTCATCTCATGAGGAAACACAATGTCTCCCTCTCCTTGGACCACAGGCATGTTTTTCCTCACATGCATCAGTCTTGGGGGCTGCAAATCTTTTGTCAGGATATTGCTGACTTTTCATCTCAAAACATTTAGCTAGTCATCTTGCTAAATATCAAATCTATCCACTTTGATACAGATGCAGCGGATTGGATTGATGCATCTTCCTACTAAGTCAATTCTATAAGGTATTGTAAGGGATTTGTAGTCAATACATTTTGATACTTAATTCAGATTTGATAAAATGCTATTGAACCCCTATCCCAAGCCAGCTCAGTTTAAAACATTTTATAAGTATTTATGTTTTAAAACGCTGTGGCCCACGGTTGTTGCTCCATTTTAAAAGATTTTAAAGATATGTGGATTTATTATAATTTGATGGAACTTACTTGTTGAAAATGATAATAAAAAAAAGTCTTAAATATGCTATAGTTTGGGAAAAGTCAACTATCTCTGTATGTATCCAAGTGGTGCCTCCTTGGTTGGGTATGTGTTGTGAGTTTGCGATTCTTGCTTTTGACGGAAATGGAATGGGAGGATGAAGGGGAGAGACTCTCTGAGGCATTTCCTATCCGTGCGCCTTTGAAACTGATGAGAGGAACAGATCTGCACGCCTCCCTGGTTCTGTTATCCAGGACTGTTTGTAAGGAAGTGGTCATTATACCGTGACGTGACCTCTGAAGTCCCACTGCTCCTATGGCTGTTATTCTTTTATGCCTGGCCACTTCTCTCTGTTATTCTTTGTATTTCCTCTCTTTTCTTTCTACCCTTTTCACTCCCTCCCACTGTCCTCTCATGTTGTTGCATTTTTTTGACTCGTCTAATAGCATTGAACTCACTTCCTGTTTGTCACTTCCTGCCCTGTAAAGTGCTGTACTTTTTGGTCTTTGTCTTTAAGATTTAATTGACATGACACGCTCAGTGTTTTCACAGTATTTCCTTTCTCTGTTCAAGTCATCCGTCTCTCCTCTTTCTCCATTTTATGACTCATACCTTTTCACCGTGCTTTTTTTGTGCCTTTATCATGTCTTTTCATCTTTTTTTCTTTGCTGAAACCTTTTGCTGCACCCATATCAGTTTTATAGTATCTCTTTCTTTACTTTTTATACTCTAATATCTTTTTTTACTCCACCACCTCACCTCTCTCTCTCTCTCTCCTTCTCTTCCAGGTGGGTGGAGCAGCTGTTTTGGGCGTAGGAGTCTGGACTCTGGTGGAGAAGAGTGACTACTTGAGTCTGCTGGCCTCCAGCACTTTTGCTGTCTCGGCGTATATCCTCATCCTGGCCGGCAGCCTGGTGGTGGTTACGGGCTTCTTGGGCTGTTGTGCTGTCATCCGGGAGCAGAGAAGCTGTCTGTCCACGGTGAGACAGGGGACCCATGGAGGGGGTTTGTACTGAGGTCCCTGCCTTTGTGTTTGTAAAGGTGTGCGGTAGATGGTATAGTATGTATGTGATGAAGGAATGTGAATTTTAACAGATTCACAAGAGTGCTTATTTAAAATCTTCAAATTTTTTGATGCCTTTACAAAAATGTTACATTTCGTTTGCACACGTATGCTTGCTTTTTACAGGTACCAATTAAACATATGTCATTACAAATACAAAGGAGGGTACTTTTCTCTGGGAAGGCCTAAGTGCAGGTAACAGTTACTTCTAAAATACCCTTGAGGAAGTAGCTGCACTGCAACTGAACAGTTGCCAGCAACAGTAGACTACAGTTTTACTGGGAAGCTATTGGATGCGAGTGTGTGTATAAGTGAAACTAAATCAACTCAACTGTGCCTTGGTCAAGAGCAATCTATGCTGAGGACTGAATTAATTAATTATCTCTAATTATGAATGAAACAAACAATTGCATTCTCTATTAAGCTGGGCAGAGACACTGCGATTTAATTGATCTTGTACATTGTGTTAGCTCACACTACACGTTTTAATCAGCCTTTCTGCACGGCCAGAACCTGTGACTTTTATGCTCACACTGTACGGACCACAATGTGGGTGCTCACTGAATGTAAGCATAGAACCCTGGTCTGTTTTGTCCATTTGAAATTTAAATAAAGTTTACCAACTTTCTGACATGCCAGAAATGTATCCGATCGTCCAAGAGCCAGATCGTTGATCAGGCTTTGAGCGTCGTGACCATCCTCGAACTGATCTGGCAGAAATTTGGCCTGATTCTAAAATTAGTTGAGGGCTAAAGGCTCAGGCTAAATTCGCACAGTGTCTGCCCGGCTTTGCCATATTTATTTTGCATTTGGCAAAATTAAAAACTTCCATTCACTACTGTATATACTTTTCTTGCAGTTAGCTTATAAGAAATGAATGTACACTTGAAAATCAAGCAGATTTATTATGGATCCTGGCAGCTTTTATTATACTGAAACTTGTCACTTTTCCATTGTGAACACACTGGATACTCAACAGATAGAATTAGTTTGTACAGTAGTATGGAATTGGGATACAGGATGATGTGAAACAAACTACCACTCATGGACTGAAGGGGTCTCCAAAGTCATACCACACTTTTAATTCAAGGCACACATGGACTGCAGTACATTGGAGGAAAACATTTATCAAACATTCTGATATAGAAAGGATGGTGATTCCTCATGTTGCACATGTTTGAAATACTGCAGCCATACTGTCTCATAAGTTATTTATTTTGAATGATCATGTGGGCAACAATGCTGATGGTCCAGGCTACTGGTTAGGGGTCCTAGATCATAGTCATGTCTACACTGAGAAGCTAGATGCTCGCCCACATGTGCGCAAAGGTTTGCTTTCTCTGCACAACTACAACAACAACAACTGTGCAACAACATAACATGTAACTCATCCATTCTCTCCCTGGTCTAAGGTCTATCACTGGATGCTGACAAATGGCTCTGACAGGACCCTCACTGTCCTCATTATTTTACAGAGACAGGGCCCAGTGGGAGAGAAGCAGGCGGGAGGTGAACGTTCACTGCCGCAGGACTATTTATAGGTCTATCTATCTACTGTTGATGTATGGGGCAATAGGAAAGAGAAATGGGCTTGCAGGAGTGAAGAGGTAAATGTGTAGAGGATTTGGAGTCTGTGGTGCATTTTGGTTGAATACCAACTGTATTGATGTGCTATTTATAGATTAGTTTTGGGGAGATTAATGAGTGATGCTAGCGTGTGTGTGTGTATGTGTGTGTGTGTGTGTGTGAAGACGGGGTGAAGTTAGCATTTTGAGTGGGCAGCAGGCAAACAGAATCGAGTGCTTTTTGAAATCTTGTAACCAAGAGATACAGAGCAGGCTGTGTTTCTGCATGACATAATTACTGTGATAACTGCAAAATAGAAGAGAACATTTGCTTAAGTGTCATATATTAATTCAGCGAGATGATTGCTCCCCTGCGGCTGTTTGTTTTTTACCAGTAGTTTGCCATCACTTTGTTTCCCGCGGCGTGCAGGATGGGTAGTAGCATCTGTTTCTCCACAATGGTCTTGAGTGAAGCAACGCTGTTGCTGCTGTCAAACTGTTGTGTCCCGCTCTGCGACAGGTGGGCCTAATTAGTTGTATGTGTGTATTTGCATTATGTGGCATGGCCCATGTTTGTGTGGGGTATATGAACCATTTTATGAACAGTCAAACATTTGGGCTTATGCTATTTTAGACTGAGAAAGCTGTAGTTTTGATTTCGCTCCTTCCACAACTGTCTGTCTGAAATCTAAATGTGTTTGCTACACAGTTTACATAACTATGCTCTGCATTTCAGTATAGTGCTCATCATTAAGGATGAAGCTTACAATTAGAGCCACAAGTGTTTACTTTTCTTTGACATTTTAGTTTTTAGCTGCTGAGGTATTGATTTTTAGTTTTAGTTAATTGCACTAATCTGATTTCTGATTCATTATATTCCTTGTTATGCTGAGGAATACAAATGACTGTTTATGCTGTGGAGATCGTTAATATTTAAATCACTTTAATTTAGTTTTTGCTAAAATCGTGTTTTGAAGTTAATTACGATACATAATGGAGCTGGATTCAAGCAGCGTGGAGAGCTCCTTAAAAGATGCCCGAGAGAAATCTGATTCTGCAGCCTGTCAAATTGACTTGTGGTTGTCTCTTTTTGTGCAGCTTTGCCATCTGTGTTAGAAGTGACAGATGCAGCACAGTGACAGTTGATGGAAGGTTCTATTGAGCCGTCACGAGTGTGAGCAACTTTCTCAAATGAGTTACCTCAGCATACTACTCTTACTGGCTCTCTGTCCTCTTTCTCATCCACAGTATTTCTTCTGCCTGCTATTGATCTTCTTGATTGAGCTGGTGGCTGGAGTACTGGCTTATGTCTATTACCAGAGGGTAAGTGATCACTACCTCTTCTTATTATTATTTAGTTGTAGTTTGGAGTGGTGCCCTACAATGAAAATCAAAACTGCCAAAGCAAATTCAGCAGAACCAAAAGCCAATTATAGACATAACACACTTGCTGGATTTACACTTCTTTAACATAACTGTAACTGAACAATTATCACTGCATTTAACTGTACGCCAAAGTGGTTACTTGAAGGCATTTTAAGGTTTACTCACTCATGTTTTGGTTAACTTGCTATTCTGTCAGCCTTCTGCTGTGTTCACACTGCACTGGAAGAAAAAGTTAAAAACCTTAAAGCTTCATTCCAGATGACCATCATCAGACCAATCTGCTGTGATGTGTCTTATACTGAAATATTCTTATATTTTAGGTAGCGGATAGAATATAGGATGCAGACAGTGAGGGTGTTTTGCTGAGAGAATGTTTTAATTGCTTTTTAGGTCTGAGTGAGTATTTCTGTTTTTTTTCCTGTTTTTTTCCCTATGCGAAAATGTATCCCAGTGGTCTTTGTTCCGTCTCATAGGACGTGGATGATGATGAGTCACTGGAGAATCTACAGTAGATCTTTTTGCTGTTCTTTCTTTTTATACCTGAATGTGGGTTGTCACTGTTTGCCACCTGCACTGAGCGTTATGTTCAGTGTCTGGAGTTTATCTAACATATAGTTCTTAGGATATTGTTATCTCACAAACATCTGCCTATCAGTCAGCTAGGACTGCAAAGAGCCCCATGCTGTCTGCGGGCAAGCTTTGAGATTTATTATAATGGAAAAGGGTTCAGCACAGAGTAGAATCACTTTAAAGATAAGGGCTCTCATCCTCTGTCTGTTTCTGCTTGTCTCTCCTGTGAGTGTGTCTGCATGGATGCACACAAAAATATACACACATCAAAGGCTATATTTAAAGTCTATTTTTTGCAATGTGTTGTTCTTCTGTCTTTTCAATAGCAGCACTCACAGATGCGTGGGAGTTTCCACCTGTCTATCTTGCCCTAATCCTCCCACTCTTTCACTTTTGTCAAGCTTATCACTTCAACACTCTCTCATCACCTTTATAGTCTTTGCTCTTGCACATTTTTGCCATCCTGTTCTGTATATATTTGATGTGTTCATGTGTAATCAATGAAGCAGCTTGTGGCTACAAAATAAATGTTCTTATTTCCCATATATACCCCCCCCACACACACACACCTTCTCTGTCTCACGCACACTGTTTCTCACTGTTTGTGTCTGCTTTCTCTCACTTTGTTCGTCATTTCCAGCTGAGTGAGGAGCTGAAGCAGCATCTCAACCAGACTATGACAGAGAACTACGCCCAGCCAGGGAAGGAGGCCATCACATTAGCTGTGGACAGACTACAACAGGATGTATGGACTATATTTACAAAAGCCTCTTCATTTGGTTTATGTAAGATTATATGCTGCACCTTTCTTCAGCCAGCATGGTCAAGTATAGCCACACTTTGTTATAAAGTCATTTTCCATGACTTAGTCTGCAGCTACCATATGTGAAGTTTTAAATTCTGTTGAGATTCAGTAGAAGTAATTGCTCATAGCTCTGTGTTATCCACTAGGGTTTGCTCAAAGTATTGTTACAAAAATTATTGGTGGAATAACTGGAGCAAAAGTAATTTTGTCCAAGTCTCTGAGCAGAAGGAAGGCCACTCCCTTCAGTTGCAAGAATTGTCAAAGTTTACAAAATACTGATTTGAGGAAGTGGTTTGAGCCAAATAAATTGAGTTAAACCTTAAAAACTGGCTTAGCAGGTTACAAAAATAAGAGGGATTTGTGCTTTTCTAACAGTGCGTGACATCATTAAACCAAACCCTTTGCTTTCCTCTTTCTGCCTCTCCAGTTCAAGTGCTGTGGCAGCAACAACTCCCATGATTGGATGGTGAGTGCGTACATTTCATCAAAGCTGGCAGAAGGCAGGGTGGTGCCCGACAGCTGCTGTAAGACCATCACCCCTCAATGTGGCAAGAGAGACCACCCCTCCAACATCTACAAGGTGGAGGTCAGTGGATTACACGCCTCTGGACATCAAATGTTCACAGGACATTGCTTGCCGCCATAAGACAGTATCACTAAAGTACATTTGAGATGTCCTGATATTTCCCTTCTTGAACTAAAATTGTGACAGAAACCAAGAAAACACTGTAGTTTGAAACTTTTCTCTGATAAAATGAGCTCTCTGGAAATGAATAAAAGATGAGGTTTTGAATGCATATCCATGCTGCTTAGGTGAAGTTTTTCCATCTTGTTGTGTCAAACCCTTCAGTTCCCCCTCTTATTGCTCATAGTACACTGCCTGCATCATGGGCAAAGGTGTAAACATGAAGATATACCCTCAGAATAAAACAAACATGTCCACATGATATCACATATCATGGATGATGAATATATCCATTTAGTGTTTATTGTAGGTTTGGGATAGAAAAAATAATGTGTAGTTTTGTCATTTTTAGACATTACCATTTATCTGTGTTATCTATATTTATGTCATTTTCCTAATAAAACTGTTGGGGGTAAAATAGGTAAAAGTGGTCTGAAATGTACTTAAGATAAGGCTGGAGTATACCAGCTTTAATAAACCCACATGTTCTCAGCAGGAAGTTTTCTTGTTCGCTGTGACAGTTTGGAAATTAGCCATGAAGAGTGCAAGCCTAATGGCTATCTGTACAGTGTTACATATTGTCGATTTATATGATTTTAACTTTCAGCCTTTGATCTGCAGGGCGGTTGCATCACTAAGCTGGAGCAGTTTCTGGCTGACCACCTGTTGGTCATTGGTGCTGTGGGAATAGGAGTGGCTTGTCTGCAGGTAAGTAAAATATGATGTGTAGTTTAGATAGTTGTTGTAGGAGCAGAATACTTTTCTGCAGTCTCCATCCTGAGTAAACTGTACTTTACATAAGCCCAATTATAATCTTATCAAAAATGAGATACTGCTTTTACCTTTGAGAATGAAAGGCTGCCGTTTGTTGAATAAAACCTTACCAAACCCAGACAGATGGGTTTTAATCTTTCCATTACTGAAAATGTACCAGCGAAGGTCAACAACCTCTAAATGGACACTTCTTTTCATCTCGCCCTAGTCTCTCAATCATCATTATCTGATTTTGTTCATTCCTGTTATTTGATTTGTCAAATAAGTCTGAGATGGACTCAAGCTTTTAAGCTTTTAAGCCTTACAGAGACCAAGGAGGCATACAGGGTTGCTTTTTTTTTTTTTTTTTTACAATTCTGTGCTGGCTGACAGTCCTCTTATAGCTCTGTACCACCTCTTTGTAAATTAACTTGCAGGAAACTTGAGACCAAACAAACCTGCATTGATTCTTCCCAGTGGTTTTTGTAAGCCTGATATGCCCTTTAATGCCCACCATTTGACATGCTGTTCAGGCTGAACAGTTTTCATCAGGCACATGGGAACTGAGAATAAGGCCAGATGTCCTGCTGATTAAGGCCAAACGTTGTCTATCATAATAATCAAAGGTTTGCAACAGCAAAAGATGAGAAATCACCAGTCTGTGATCTCCTTGATGCTAAAGGCAGGTTTTTTCATCCCCAAATAATCTGAAGGGATTATGCTGAACATATAGATGAGGTGCTGAATATACAGAACATACCAGGAGAAATAGATGTAAAATCCAAAGTGCTACGTGAGCTTGTTTAGTGTGATTTAACACTTTTCAATCCAAGCATATGTTTGCTCTCATTTAGGACTGTAGGCTTACTGTACGTCTTGTCTTTGTCAACTGTTCCATTCTGTCTTAATGTTGGTTTACTCTTGGCTTAAACTACATGTTTATCATGTGTACCACACTAACCTGTCTATGGTGAATTGTACCGTATGTCTTTGTGTCTCTGTGTGTGTGTGTGGTGTCACTGTAGCTGGCCGGGGCCGTCTTGACAGCCTGCTTTATCTATCTGCTCTATAAAGAAGAGGAAGAGGACTTCGGTACATTGTGATTTAGCTCTAGAGCATCTTTGTGGTTTAATCAACTGGAGAGACAAGGTTGGAGGGCATTGTGGAAATTTAATATCTGACTGTGTGTTTGTCCTTGTCTGAGTGTCTGCTCTGTTAAATTGTGAAGTGTGAGTGTGAAGCATGCAGCTGCCTGGCTTTGGCTGTATATTGCAGATTGTTGCTCTGCATGTTGTGATGGGCTGTTATGGCTGATAAGGATCTGATGAAGGTCAAACACATTGTGAGAATGTCTTGATTAATCAAAACGTAACTGCTTCTGCATAATGATGTTAGCAAGAGTCACGTTCTGTATCTTTATACAGTAGTGCCTCATTCTGTTAAGTACCTGTGCTGACATGAAAAGGAAAAACGCCTACAGTGAAATATGTATTAACAGTATATACCAGGGTTTTGCTGTATGGCAGTTTATTTTATATTCAAATCTTAACATCAGGCTTCACTATATTTTTGTAGTAAGATGGTAAGTAGGTGTGAGGATGGATTTGGTATACAATTTGTAGATAATTACTCTGTCTATAATAACTGATGGATTTCTTTTTTCAAATGACTGAAATTGACGCACTGTATACTTATTTTTTTCCTTTATTTTTTTATTCGAACACCTCCTAGTACATTATTATTCAGGAAGAGCATTAGTGTTGTTGCTATAGTTACTTGCAATCTAAAGTAGACTAGGCTATCATGAACAGTGAGTTGAACATTGAATAGTGATCCAAGGAATAGTGATTGACTGGAACTCTGTTTGGGGTACCATGGTATACAATTTTAACATGCACCTGCCATCCAACCGGAAATAAGTATTTTCTTTTTTTAATTCTTACACTGTCATTGCTTTTTTTGTATCAGTACCCGCTGTCTTCTGAAATTAGGCTTCAAGAAAGCAGAAAAGCAGAGAGGTTGTTTTTCTCAATTTTCATCTCATGTCATTGTTCTCTGAGCCACAATGTTGTGCTTCTACATATCCGTCACTGGTGGAGAAGGAAAAAACAAATCAGAAACTTGCCTGAAGAGAGATTGTGATGAGTCAATACACAATGCTGACTCGCTCGATAAGGCTTTCTCAGAGGGCTTTTAGAGACTCAAACATTGAATCTGGGAACTTGCCTGACGGTTTATCCATCAAACCTGGCAGGCCCAGTGGCTTAGGTCAATATCTGTTCCTGCTGTGCTTTATTTTTGGACCTTTTCTATAGTGTACAGTATAGTGCTTCTGTAAATCATGTCTCATGGATTCTTTAAGGCTCTGCCTACGTCTATGAGCCTACCCTGGTGCCAAGAGATTACAGCATCAGGTCATGTGTCTTTATAAATGTAGAATGCTCCAGATGAATTTGAAACAACACAGTTTCAAATTTTCCCTTGTTCTGGGTTGAAACAATTTCTTTTTAAGTGATGTTAATAAACGTGGTTTGTATTTGTGAAATTGATAACATACGAGATGATAGTCAGATAAGACTTTCTGTGGTCAACATTAGCATTAAGGCTAAAGTGATGGCCCTGCTTTCTAATGCAGAACACAAAACTATGTAATCAGACAAATTATTGGATACATACCTTTTTTTAGCCCTTACATCATGACTTTATATTACTTGGAATGATCTTCAGTCTAATCCCAAATTTCAGTAGTATTCATGTCCAGTAGTTGTGATTTTTGTCACCAGATTATTTGGAGTTAAATTTAGTTTTTGGAGCCTTTTGCTGTGAAGAAAACTGACTACTAAGATAAATATTTGTGCATAAATCTTCTTTTTGACCCCACCCCCAGCACTTCATTTTGTATCTGCTTGTGTAAGCCTGTGCACATACTTGTTGCTGCAATAATGGCTGCTTACCTTCTGACATCACCATGGTAACCAGCTACATACTTTCCAGCGGTATCTAACCCCATCACCTTTTAACCCCTCTCTGTCCCCACACTCAATAGCATTCAAGCTTCCTGCAGTCTTCCATGGTGACTGAGCAGCACTTTTTGACCTAACAAACACATCCTGTTTTCAGATCTGTGGGATGGTGTTCACCAGCTGCTTGTTCAGAAGGATCAAGGTGGACCCTTACTGAGCACACCAGACCCCCCTACACGCCACCTTCAACAGGCAGATGGAAGAATGACCTGCTGACACCTAAACTTCAACCTCTGAATCTTGAACTCTGACCTGGTGATCTAAGCCAAGTGCACAGACACGCTCCACGTCTGTCGCAGTCGGAAACAAATTGTGCCACTGACCAACCAGGCTGATTTTTAGTTCCTCTTGTACACTATTGTACTTACATTACAATGTACTTCGATCCAGGCTTATACATTTCTGTTACCTCACTGTGATCTAGGCCAACTGGAACAACATACCTGTTTGCATCATTGCCTTGGCTTAGATGCATGCTTTATTTTGAGCAGAACAAAAGAAAGGGACATATGTACTCTACTGTTCAACTAATGATGATCCAAATTGATTTATCATGTATTCACTGTGCAGAGATGTATATGTTAGTGGGGGTTTTTGACCATTCCAGTACTTGAGCAAGCTGACTAAGGGCACATTGTACACTGGTGTCATTGTTAATGAAGGAAGGTAATTTATGGTTGTATTTCTTTGTGAACACAATGTGCCTATTTCACAATTCTACTGGTAAGTGATAATGTATTAATTCTGTGCCTGAAATCATTTAAAGGGAGCTGACAATGCACTGTGATAAACGGCAGCAATTTAAATATACTATCTTTATATTTGTAGTTATGTCTATATTTGTGAAAATAGCACTGAATGTTGAGCTGTAGGATAGTTATTTAAATTAACCAAACACCAATGATAACACTCAAGTGTATGGCTGCAAATATTAAGATGTTCCCAGACAGTCTTAATAAGTAAATTAAAGTCATTTTCACAAATGGTTGCCAATCCATGAGTTTATAACTCCACCTAGAGGTTGGCACTGGTCATATACTGTACTGTGAGTAGTTCTAAATATATGGTGCATTTTTTGTCATTTAAATCCTTTACAACAATACAACACTATTGCCAAGACTCGGTACTCTGTAAAGGGACCTCCTCCAATTTGTGTTTGTTTTTCCCCCCTGATTGACTTACAAATGAAGGGTGCTAATGTATGGAGATGGTAAAATGGTGATAAAACATTGGCATGTGCTCTACTACTGACTACTATTCACAATATTGATTTTAAACTCAAATAAAAATTTAAATATTGTTGCATTAAGAAATTGCATTGTGTCAATGAAAGACAAATATTTAAGAGTTGTTTTAGACAGGCAGCTCTGATACCATGATTGCTGTTTGGCAGTGCTCTAGTTGAGATTATGATCATGGGGATATTTTCTCAGGTTAAGTCAGTTTATTTATCTTAGCCAGATTCAGCATATGACATTTTTCCATGTAACCATATATATGAGGGCTACTGTCAGCTGGAGTAGTAAACCACTAGAGGGAGACAAACGTTTTCCATTTGCGATGGACCAGGCATGTAATCCAGTTAATCATGTCAAATAATCCTGCTGTTTTGCTGAAGCTGACCCAACTGAGTCTGGTCTCACCCGACGCTCTAAGTGACATACGTGTGTACCATGTGCTCAGGCTGAGGCCTTACCGCAGCAACGCAGGTTCGAGTCTGGCCCGTGCCCTTTGCTGCATGTCATCCCCTCTCTCTCTCGCCTGTCTCTCTGTAGTGTCTTGTCAAATAAAAGTGAAATGCCCTCCAAAAATAATCATTTAAAAACTACTTGAATTGGTGTTTTTACAGCCAGTTTTATGTAAATCCTTTTAAATCTGTCCCTTTGCATTTACTCTGCGCACAACAGTGTACACACAATAAGCGGTGTCAAAGATAATGTAAGCTGGCATGAGATCTCAGGTTGGGATTGGTCACATTATCATGGAGTGTGTGGGCTTCAGTAAGAGAACATTGTTACGTGTGGGGTCTCCCACAATTCCACATTGGAAAATCTTGTTGCGTTCCCAGTTCAAACCACATTTCTTCATGATGCAGACCTAGTGCAGATTTGTGTGGTTTTAGGGTCTTATTGAGGCAAAGTCTCTATATATTAAACACTATGCATGCACATAGATTGCACAGTATTGTTTGTGCTATATTGTTGCCATATGACCTAACTATTTGTCTTTGAAGCAGGACTTTTTCCTTTTGCTTTTGTTTCCCCACAGCTACAAATTACTTACAAGACACTGTCGGTTCAAAGCGATCTATCATTGTCACCCATTTAGAAAAAAAGGGCAAAAAGTTTGAAAAGAGTTTGGATGTTCTCCAACATTTCGGCTTCAGTGAGTCTATAGAGTCTGTCAGTCCCTTTGTCTTCATCAGCTATAGGAGGATGGCTCTCATTTCCTGCAGATGTCACACATACTACGATGCAGAAAAAGGGCACAATGATACTGACGAGATAGAAACACACACACACAAAACTCAGAGGTTGCACACATTAGCATGCGGTTTACACCCTTTGCCAGAAGAGACCTATGAGGGAGAATTAGGAGCAGCTGGAGATTCACTACTCCCATGTGTTGAGGCCTCTTTGCATCACAAGCACATACACACTTACACCCTCCATTCTCATCACATTGTAGCCGTTGGGGCGATATTTCAATGGGACAACTCAAGAAGTTACCTAAGAACACATGTTGCAATGTCGTTCATCTGTTGTCCGTGAACGTGTGTTTGCATGTGCAGAGATAAAGTATAATGCACATGAATACCCGCAGATTTGCTCAAAGGATTACGCAAAGCATTGCAGGAATGAGCACAAACAAAATGTACTGGTGCTGTCTTTAAATTCTAAATGAATGCATTTCATTCTGTGCAGTGCTGAATAGTACCCTTGCATGTCAGCGTGCTATCACACAAATGAGTTACGGGTTTTCTATGTCTATAAGGCGTTTGTTGCACTCTCGTAAAATGTATTCTGGCATAACACAAGCTATTGTCTCAGTAAGTGCACCTGTGTTTAATATGTGCAGAAAAACTTAAGGCTTCAGTTGTGGTGATAGAATATTGCGGTGACTTTAGCATAATAGATGTGTGGGAAAGGACTTCTGTAACACATTTTGTGCTGAATCTAACAAGCCTGAAGGTGCACAAGTCTGGTTAAGGATTCGTTGTGTTAGCATGGTTCTTGAAACCGCCCCTGTTTACATGTCTGCGTTGTGATCAGGAAGACAATAAGTGTCTTGTCCTGAACTGAAACTAGGATAACGTCACTGTTCATGGATTGGGTCTTTGTCTGGCCATTGTAGCTGACTAGACTATGGCCTGAAGCCATGTGAACATACAGACAAAATAATGTAAACACTTAGTGGAGAAGGACTTTGAAGTTAAGTCCATCACAATTACAGACACTGTTACAAAGGTGGGTCAGATTAGGTTGAACGTCAGTTAGCATTTGTCTGCTATTAAAGGGGTCTGGAAATGGACTTCAAAGCAACATGACAATCAACCAAGGTCCAAAGAGGCTAAATTATCTGTATATAAACTGCAGGTGCATTCGTCAAAATACTGCAGATTTACGTAATAGTTGAACATGAATTTACCTTCACATAAACACTATGACAGAGAGTACCTGTACAGTGTTGCCAGTGTTTAACCACTCACCACGTAGTATTTCCAACAGAGTAGCTACATTTGTGACTAATTCTCAATTTATAATATGATATGATTTAGTGATTCAAGTCCAGGCCCGGTTTGGTCCAGAGCAAAACCAGTTCTTTATCAGATCTGTTTTTTAAATCTATGCTTACCTTCATACTCTGACTCACCTCGCAACAAGTTTGCATCTGGCCTGCAACACATTAGCTCTGGCCATAAATGTGTTTGACAGATTTCTACAGGGATCAAAGGCGTAGGAAAGGAGATGGCGTGTGTAGATAACTTCAGCACTGGACGTCAAGGCTTAGGAGCCTGAAGACCAGCACGCCAACATAAATCGAAACCTAATATCTGTCCTTATTGAGTGAAACATACTTTTATTTGGTGTTTAGAAATGAGTGTACACACCAACATGGACATACGCTACTTCCAGACGTGTATGTTTTATTCCATATTTTATTACTTATTTCTTTTGAGTTTGACTATTCTTTTGAGTGTCATTCATGGTATTACTTCGAGATTAATAAAGTACTCTATCCATGCATCTATGTGCAGTATGTGTGGAGGTGCCTTCAGTTGCAAAAGTCTCAAGGCGCTTCAAAAGTGTCCATAATGCACTAAATCAATAGGAAATCCCTTAACTTCTCCCTGGAAATACAAAGTCAACACATAATTTCCACAACAAGTTAGAGTGTCAGTAGTTAATTTCTTCCAATGTGTGTCTTGGTAGTGGTTTCGAGAGAACTTTAAGTCTTTAAGCAGCAGTTCCCAACCTGGGTGTCAGGACCTAAGAGGTTGCAAGATAAATCTGGCTTGTCGTGATTAACAGGTTAGGAAAACAGAAAAACACATTTCTGCTACAAAAGACAATACTTAATTTTTCAGATGTTTTTGTAATCGTTGCGTTTTGAGGTCCAGTTAAAACAATTTTAATCTTTGGTTGAATTGGCATTATAAACATAATGCAATCTGTGACTAGGGGTTGCAAGTAGACAAAGCTTAATTTTAAGGGGTCACAAGCCAAAAAGGTTGGGAACCACTGTCTTAAAGCAGACTATGTGTTGGGCTGTGTTTTCCTTGAATAAAAGATCTGCTATGCTATTACACTAATTTATGATGAATGCAGATTGCTCAACTCACCTCAGCTCTACCTGGGCTCCACCATGTTGCCCAAACTTGGGGTTTGTAGCTCAAATAAGTGACAAAGATGGCGCCTAGCATAAACCCAACTTTTGGCTATATATTAAGTGTCCCCTCTGAAACTGGGTGATGATGGTTGGTTGACAGACATTTATCATCATGTCAAAACTGTAATTTGTCCAGTACCTGCAAAACTAATGACGTTCTCGTCAGCCTCAGCTGTACTTTGTGCTTAGCATGCTAACATTTGCTAATTAGCACTTACATGGTAAACTTAGATGGTGAACATGGTAATTTAATACAATTGAATCCAAGACATGATATCGCAGTATTTAAACACAACTATAACATGATGATTTGAATTGAGGGCTGTGAGTGTATACCCCAGACCCCTAAATGTTTCTCACTCGTTCCCAGTACCCCCTCAGTTGAGAAAGCTGTGGTTTCTGAGGTATGTGTGTGTGTGTTTCACAGTGTGTGTGGGAGGGTCTTTGTCCATGGGAGAATGAGTTTAGATGGAAACAAACTTCAGAAAGTGTTTCAAGACAGCATTTCAAAAGCCTGCTGTCTGATAATGATGATGAGCGTCATGTTGATGAGGGTGTTGATTGATACCAAACAGATGGCGGGGTGGTCGCAAGGTTACACAGCCACATTGTGATGTATTGCACTTCCAGCACAGGTACCATAGTGGTACCTGGTGAAACAGCGATAAAGCAGGAATTTGTATAGAAATGGAAATGTGAGAGTGATGCCAGTGTCCGTGCCCTCTGACTGAAACTTCCTGTGAAATATAAAGTCAGAGTGATGTCCTATTGTGTACTTGACCAGCATCAACCACTTTGATAAATACTGACAGTTAAATTAGCATGCTTACATAATCTAGGTTTGTGTATCAGTGTGTTTGTGTAACACCCATTCTTTGTACTGGATAGATTGTGATTTGTGGTATGTGATCAGATTTGCTTACATTACAGTTGTGCTCGTTTCCCAGCGTGAGTCAAAGAGAAGTATCTTTTGGGTCAAAAGAATGTGTTTCAAAGTGATGGATGTGGTGTTGCTTATATGTGGTAAAGCGGGCCAACAAGGCTATGGAGTTTCATGCTTCAAGTATGTCAGGAGCGCTGGACTTTAACATGGCTTCTCTGGCATTCACTGATGGTGTCGTTACACTGTAATTTATATGGGCTGAGTGGTGTTTCTGTTTAAAGCAACGGTTGGAGTCTGTAAACTTTTACAAGCTGGCTGTAGTCTGTCTCTGCACCCTATGGATTGTTCTGTGAGTTGGTAAGCGTGGACAAAGAAAAACTACACACTCAGCTTTGTAGTGTTTTGTGTATTAAAAAACTCTTAAAAATGGAAAAAGAAACTGCAACTAGACAGAATAAACTGCAACAACCTGTTTGCAAAAATACAGTATTTGGTGTATGTATCAGTTTTTGGGGTTATGTATGCGTACAACTGACGCACATATGTGGTTTTGTGTTTGCTTGTGAGACTTCCACATGATATCAATAATATCTACCATTCCGGTCAATGAAAAACATTAAACAACAGTTGTTCAGAAATGAAGAGCAGTGCCGTTGGTTTAAACACAGAGCTGTGAGCTGGAAAGGATACGATTTTTGTATGAAAACAGATTAGTCTGTCAACCTGTGTTTGTTTATTCTTCAAGATGAATAGAAGAGGAAGAAGCGGATATGATATTTGGAGGGAATGTGTATTTATCATATGCACAAAAGGGGGGGGGCACTGGAAGAAAATAGCGTGAGAGGAAGTTTTGCTTCTCCCTCTGAGATTGATGGCATGGAGGAGAGCATGGGAGCGACCTTGACTTGGTCATGAGAGTGGCGTGAGCTCGGAGACAGAAACAGAGAAGGGAGAGTTTGTAATCAGTAAACAGGCTCTCGAGTGCCCTTTAGGAAGTAAACACTTAAACATGAGGAGCTGTGCCATTACAGCGCATGGCCTTGAGAGGTAAGATAGAGGCAATGAAGACAGATGGCAAATTGGTTGAAAGGGAGCAGAAAGATGTCTGGACTTTGAAATTGCACAAAATTCAATAGAGAATTTAGACTAAATGAGCACAGGCATCATACCGTGATGCACATTCTTTGTTTCAGAAAACAGACTCATTTGCAGAATGGCATTTTTGCATAACTGCAGGCAACTTGTGAAACGATTTTCCAAAAACTCCTGCTAAGTTTCTCAATTTCATTATATAGTTAACAGACTTTAAAACTTTACTTTTTTTACTGAGACAGGACTTTTTTTGATTTGTTCTCACATGTCACATCATCATAATCTCATATTAATTGCCTTTTAAAAGAAGGAATTCACTGAATCTCTTTTTGCCATTCATATGATTACAAAATGTCTGGGAATATAAAGTATGTGGGACGACTAGCTAACAAGCATTGAAATGTATTCTATGTTTAAGCCAGGAAATCATGTCACTTAGTTTCAAAATTAGTTTAAATTTTAGCCTATTGTCAACCCTAATGCAGATGTACATTACAGCAATGCAGTGTCGTAACATGCCTCCCAACAATTTGTCTTCTCCAACTTCTCCAGCATCTGTCATCGCTCATATCAGTCATTACTGCCTAAATTATCCTGTATTCCTTTGCTTAAAATACCTCTGATACAGTCAGAAGAATGTAAACCAAGCTTATGGATCTCCTCATGCCGTGGCTCACCAGGAAATTATGTGTTTACAAAAACGAATATTCTAATTGACAGTTTCACTGCAGCAGTGCACTTGAGGTATTTATCTTTATCTCAGCCTTGATATGATTATAATTTTGACATTTATGAAGCTGTAACACAGGTTTGGAAACAAACAGTGCATGGTATTTCATGGGAGTGTGATGCTGTTCTTGCGTCAACCTTAATTTTGTTCTCTGCAGCCCGAAAGGTGCGTGTCAGGCCTTAAGGTGTGCAGCTGTGGGAGCTTTACAGTCTTTACATCTGGATATCCTTTTCAACACTGGCTGGGATGAAACGTGTCTCAATAAATCAGGATTTATCCAGCGAACATGATTTTGAATGTTGTAGTTGTCGGTCCTTGCGGCTGCTGCATCCCATCTGTGAAACATGTCTGCAAATAAAATGATTGCAAGCTGTTGTAATTTATAAACAAAGATAGCTTCAGGTTCAGGATTTTCAAGAAGCCCTCCTATAAGAAAAAGTCCCCAGTATGCCTGTATGAAGAAACTCAGTACTGTGTACCCCTGATACACGACTGCAGAGCAGTCATGAGCTTTGAGTTTACCCACCTGGCAGTTTGGCCAGAAAAAAATAAACGGGCTCACCTTCAAATGCATTCCCTATTAAATCTTGCAAATGTGAGTGAAATCTGCACTGCCAACACTCTACTAGCGATCCTAAAACAACATTATTTGTCCTGCAAGTGATTTCAGTCTGGGATTAAATAGAGTGGTGGTTCTGTTCTTAAATTGCCTTCGAGCTGGTTTGTCATTCAACTTGGTTTAAGGGATTCAATTTCCATTCTTTACCCACTTTTTCATAGTTTAAAAAAATGTACATAGGATAAACAAAATGTATGAAATGCAAGCAAAATTGTAAACAGGCAGACAAAAAGGCTTACTTACCTTCACTATGTATATTGAAGGTCTGATTCAGACCGTAAAAAGGGGCTTGCAATGTAAAATGTGCTAACTGCAAATAAAAAGCTCCCAGGAGTTTATTATTGTCACTCCCCAGTCTCTGCTGTGCTGAACTTGCTGTGCTTTTGTGGGGAGTGACGGGGTCAGAGCCTGTAGGCGCCAAAAAACGTGTAATAGTTCACTGCAGTTTTTGTTATATTTTGTGTGAACATCATAATATGAAAATACATTCTGAGCTTTCATGCCTAAATGCATCTGATCCTTAAAAAATGGAAGAAGTTTCAATGCAAAGATCTTTGAAAGTCAACTTTTGGTTTTCCCTCTCAGGTGATTTGAGTTCTGAACTACACGGGCAAAAGATTTATTGGTGACCGTTTGAACTCTTGAGTGTGGTTTGGTGTTCAGACAGGCTCAACAGACACTGGTAAGCTGTTTCTTCTGTGTGGCAAGGAAAGTTTCACCAATACTGTGACCGCAAGTGTGTGTCTGTCTGTCAGTATGTGTGTGTGTGTGTGTGTGTGTGTGTGTGTGTGTGTAAAGGAAACTCTGGATGACTCTAAACCATCGCACAGACACTCAAACACATAGACACACACTTCTTCCCCTCTGCCAGAATAGGATCCATGCTACACGTAACATAGAGTTAAGAGACTGTCTCTGACACACATGCCTCACATTACTCCTGGCTTCTTCCTTGCTTCTCATAGTGAGTTGTATACATTTGTGTGTGTATGTCCAGGCTTATCTATTTACATGTGTTTGCATGAGAGATGTACCCCATGAGAATCAAATTAGTAACACTAAAGTGCAGGCTAGAGTCAGCATTAAGCATTAAAATAACAGGGTTAGGATGAAGTACAATGACAATGTAACCTGCATGTGATTCTCCTTTTATCCACCAGATGGACTCGGTGCTCTAAATGGTCATTTTGGCACTGAGCAGGCAGGCATCCCTTTCTAGACTCCTTGTTAGAAGTGTAAACCTTCAACTTGGACTGTGTGCTGCTGGCTGTGATGATGGTGTGTGCATCAATGGAAACATGTGAATCGTGTCTTCAGCAATCCTCAGTAAAACAAGAACAGGCTTTAACAAAACATTGTGTGCCTCTAAAGAAATTAGGAACTGTTTGTTCCCTGTACTTATGTCTTATTGTTGTATTCTGGGATTTATTGTGCTCATTTATGGTGCTCAGAGAATGCTGTGTAGAAAATGAAAATAGTCATGCGGTTATGAATAAGTAATTGTGTTTTTTTTTTTAACACAAGGAACAAACACAGAAACAGATGCAGGGGGCAAGTTCACATGGGCACTAAAACAATCACCATGGAGACCAGGATTTAAGTGTGTTTGTGTGTGTGTGTGTGTGTGTGTGTGCTTTGTGTGGTAAGCACATGCGTGTGTGATGTTTCACAAAAGCTGACCCGACGTCTATTGCAGAAGTGTCTCTCTGTGTAAGGACGAACATGCCTCCATTTGGCGAGCTAAATAAACCATGTCCGTCTCTGGCCAACTGGTGTTGTGTGATGAGGAAGAACACTGGCGAGGAGAAAAACAGGGTAGGTGTTAGTGATCATCACGCAAGCATAGAAATGGGATCTGAAGGCAGAATTGTCTTTATGAATAGAAACAGCCTTGCAAAAGCTCCTTTGAATGAATTCCTTATTTGACCATCAGAGTTCAGATTTTAGCAATATTATAAACTGATTCTACTAAGTGTCAAACCTCTAACAAACACGTCTAAGATACAATCTGGGAATCCTCTCGCAACAAAAATGATTACCTCTCCCAGACACTTATTGACATGCTTCCATTTTAATTCATTATAACCACTGTGTGCCTCTTGAGACAAAGAGTGTCACAGCCTGCTGCAGATTTCTGCCAGTGCTCATTATGCAATCCTAAGCTTTGATAATTCCTCCAGTGCACCGTTTAATTAGAAACACATGGCCCTGAGATCGCAGAGGAGTACAGTACTTCTAATGTCTATACAGCCTGCGCCATGAGTAATTGTTTCTCCCTCGCTAGTGCCGAGCCATTTTTTAACCTGCTGACAGCCAGCGAGGAGGAGGAGGAAGGAGAGGGAGATGAAGGAGAGAAAAGTAGAGGGATGTGAGATAAGAATTAGTCCATATCTGAGTTTTTGTCGTTATTATTTTGCTATAGTGCAGGGTTAGAAAAGGATGTGGGGAGAAGTGAGAAGCAGAGGCAAAGGCTTTAGATGAGAAGGCCAGTTATATTTCTTCCTTTTTTTTATTCTTTCCTCTCAGCCGGGAGTTGTTAGGATTGAGGGAGGTCCCAGGTGAGCTAGAGACCAATGGAGGCTGACATCATGACAGGACACTTCATCAAAGCCTGCAGAGGCTGTTTGGATACCTGCCCGGGCTAAGGAAGAACTGTTATAGCCTCTCCTATATACTACCAGGCAGCCAAGGAACTTTGCCGGATATTGAGATTGTGATAGGTCATGTAATATGTGTGTGTGTGTGCGAGAGAAAGACAAAGTGCGGCCTTTTTTTTTTTTACTCTGACCAATTGAGGATGTCTTGTAGATATTTAATCTTTTTCCATTACTTGTCACCCCTTTCGCTCTTTGTCTGGGATAATTGATTTGTTGCCATGGATATGATATAACTTTTTGTCCCTTCTTAAGTTTTGAGTATGTGTTTTTCTCAAAAAGCTCCCGGAGACACAAGCACACCATATGCACGCACACACACACACACACACATATGGCAACGCTCTTCCAGGATGAATGATTATACAGCAAAGAATTGATTGAGTGGAAGTATGAAGGCTTGCCTTCTATAACTTTAGGTGGGAAATAGGAAGAGCATAAATAAACAAACACCTTTGATGCTAACTTCTGTATTTCTGGTAGTCCCGTACTTTTAGTTATGTTAAATGATTATTATTAAGACTTTTCTTCACAATAAAAAAACTTAAAATAATGGTTTTATTAAAAATGGATAAGGTACACTTTAGTATAAGTGTATAAAAATATAAAAAAAATAAGTATAATAAGTCTTTAATTTGACATGATTAAACTGATGACATGAGCGTTGAAACATTTAGTCATTTAATTGACTAGTCAGTTGGCAGAAAATTGTCAACATTTTATCATTTAGGCCATTTAACATGCAAAAACGCAAAATATTTGCTGATTCCAGCTTCTAAAAAGTGAGAATCCACTGCTTTTCTCTGTTTTGTATGATTGTAAATTGAATATCTTTGGGTTTTTGACTGTTTGTCGGACAGAACAAGTAACTTGAAGACATCTTGTTGATTTCTGAAAACAATGAGAGGCATTTTTCACTATTTCCTTCTTAATTTCTTCATTTTATAGACTCATTCATTAGATAAATCAATTAATAAAAACAACAACAAATCTATTCATAATAAAAACAAAATTAATAATTGTTAGTTGCATCACTAGATGACATATTGAACTGAATGACTAACATGACCCTGTTCTTTACCATAATTTCACACATTTCCTTCGAGGTGTCAATGGGTAACACTGAGGGCACAAGGTTCTATTCTTGGGGAGCGGATTTCTACTTGTCATTCATCCTTGTATCGAACTTTGCCACGCTGTGTTCCCCGCCTATCTCCTCTTTGTCAGATGTCAGTCATTGCTGGCCAGCGGGTGCTACCCTGCTGGGTGGTGTGTAATCCAAACTCAAATACCCACAGCTGTTCACAGCCGGTTTAGATGGAAAGATGGAGGGAGAGGAAAGAGGGAGGAGAGCGGAACTTGAGAGTCGTGAAGTCGATCGGCTTCTCAAAAGTCCCAGCAAAGTCTCTCTCCGTCTCTCTCTCTGTGCTCTGTCCAGAATAACCATTAGGCCGCTGTGGTTGGAGTCCCAGCTCACATGACTCAAGTCCTCCTCTGTGGGAGCTAACTGTTTGGCACCTTTCACTTGTGGGTTGGTGATGTCAGAGATCCGGGTGGTCCCTCGTTGTCATCGGGAGCCGGACTCCGGGCTGATGTCACAAAACTGCCGTTGTCGTGAGCTAGAGCCGCTGACGGACAGCTTGGTGTGTTTGTATGGCACAGATGGTTGGGGAAGGGAGAGGAGGGGGGGGACTTGGGTGCCAGCATGGAAGGTGGCAAAGACGCGTCTTATCAAGTGGTGCCACATGCAGGCTCTGATGTGCCATTGTGACAGGACGTTTTTCTCCCTTTCATCTAAATTTGTCTCCTATTGTCTATTTTCTCCCTATTGTTCCTCTTTGCCTCATTCTTTAAAGTCATTAATTAATTTCTCTTTGGCCTGTGCCTTTTTTTTTTGCTCACTCTTGCTTGTTCTTTGTCTTTCTCTCTTTGTCTTCCTCTCTCTGGCTCGCTATCTTTTCTCTATCTCTTTCAATTTGCCAGCGTGTTTGTCGTGGTTTATCTAAGTCTCTCATCAGTGCTCTCTTTAGCTCTTTCCTGCACTGTCTCCTTCTAATTGGAATGCTTTTAAATCACTCTCTTTGTCCTTCTCTCGGTTCCTCATGTGTTGTTTCCCTCTCTCCCTCCTTCCCTCCATCCCTCCCGTTATTCTTTGTCTCGGATTGTGTCTTTTTCCCCTTTGTGTGCTCTGACAGGCCTCTTCCTCTCATTGATAGTGATGGCAGGCTCAACCCCACTCCATAATGCTGCTGATATTTTTCCCACTGGAGACCCCACTGTTGCTGCTGCTGCTGCACTCCCCTGCATCCATAAAAAAAATGGACAGAGACACCCCTCCTTCCTCCCTCCCTCCCAATCCATACTTCTCGGTTTCCTCTCGCTCTGCCAAGCTTCTACTGTTCAGCAGGGGAGCAGTTCAACAAGACTGGTTTGTTTTGGAGAGTCACAGGGCCCCGGCCTCATAGAGATTAATGCTTAGACAGACTGGGATGACATTTATGAGGCATGGACTGGAGTGAAGGATAGAAGAAGGGGAAATAGTACGGGGTAATGGTGGATTGGATCAAATGTGACCGTTTGTCGAGACATGCTACCACTTCAGAAAGAAACCTTCTGAGAAACAGAATGAGGACTAAAGTGTGTTTGCAGGAGGAAGAAAGAGGCCACATCTATCCGTAAAATGAAGTCCTCATCCAAGATGAAGTCACCATGACAGTGAGCCATCCGTGCATTTGCCACCTCAGCATCATTCAGTGACATGCTAGTGGTCAATTCTGATTGATGGCGACAAACTCTGCGCCAGCCCAGTGTTAAAGTAACTTAATCAAATAATTCATCTCTCAGCTATTTGCCCAGAGTAACCATTAATACATGTATCGACATAGCCTTCAGTTAGAAGTGATCACTGCACTTGAACATACACACACACACACACACACACACACACACACATACACACACACACAGCAGTCATGAACGCATCCATAAATGTCTCCAATTATATCCGCCTTCAGCAGAATGATGAATACTGCTCAATGGCTGTAAAAGGGTGTTTACTCTATTCTGCACTCTAACATGCACAACACATTGCTACAAAGGGTTCTAGGGGAGAAGTTATCAATATCGAGCCAAATTAGAATGGATCTGAGAGGAATTAGAACATGCACACTGCTCTCTCGCCGCGCCGGGCTCCATCACTCTACATGTGATCAATGGGGCTGAGACAGTGTAGCCAAGCTGCTATCCATTCTCATTACTGACACCGCTGTCCGCTGCTGTTGCTGCTTTCTCCTTGTTGTCCGCCAGAGGCTGAGAGCGAGAGCGAGCGAGGCTGTCAGAAGCATTGTTGGAGTAGATTTGCAAAAGTGTTGAAGGTAGGCTTTAAGTTGCCATGTTCTTCGCAATGGAATTAGTGTTTTTAGAGTGCGGCCTTTGGCTGAACTTACGATGTGTCTTCTGCAAATAGTGATGAACCTGCGCAGCTGTGTTTGAAGGAGCATCGCTGTTGATAAAAACTTTGTCCCTGTAACAGTACATTCCTTTTTGCTGCATGAAAACATTAGCATTGTCTGTCCATTTCAAAATGTATGGTATGCACAAAGCATTAACCTCCCGTTTCTGTATATATTTATAGTCTCAATCTATAAGAAAGGCTTTGTGTTATTGTTGCACAGAATCTGCAACACTATTTACATTAAAAGGAGTGCTGGAAAACTAGAGCGAGCATCAAAGACAGGACATGCAATTCCATCCAAAACATGCAATGAGCATGAATGGCATGACTTCAGTGGCCTTTTGTGCTTCCCCAGTGAAGTCCTGCAGAGTTCAGATTATCATCAGCCCCTCTATAACAAACATTCCTTCTTCTCCTTTGAAGTTGTCTGAAGTAAGAAGAGTCCCACTGACTAAATTCAATTTCCCAGAGATTTCATGAAGTCAGCTGTGTCACATAGTGAGTAATTGCTCATGATGTACACATGCGTGCATGCACAGTCACATACACACATACATTTTTGTCTATGCACAAACAACCAACCACACACAGAACAGGAACGTATGGATATGCATTCACAACACAAAAGGCTTTGTACAATGAGCCTATATGTACATGTACTATAGCCTGCAGATGTTTAGATGCAGACAAGAGACAAGTATTTGCACACACGTGCGCTCACAGTTATGTAGCCTGGTCTGTTGATTCTTAATAACTGGAGCTTCTGTAAGGGAACATGCCAGAACACAAGATCCATCTTGTCATGTCTTAATTCAATTATTGTGGAATTCTAAATATCCATGCTTGTTTGTGTTGGTTGAGTTACATATTCATCACAATAATGTCAACTAAACTCCCCACTCAGCGTTCTACAAACAGCTCCATTGTGAGTTGGAAGCCTTTCGGGGCAGGAGGGATCAGGGTAATTAGGTTGAAAGGGTAAATTATTTTTCTACAAACACATCAGAGTGCTGTTGTCATATATGAAGCTAATTGTTTTGGGGGCAAGAGACGTACTACTTGGGTACAAGAAGCCTTTTGTTTTACTGTGTTGTCTTGTGTAGTCAAAAACAGAGCTGTTTAAACAGCCAGAGACATTTAATTTGAGTTTAATAGTACTAGTATGACATATGGCATGGTCCTTAGGGCTTTGTGGGTAATTCAGACATGCCAGAGGCTATGGGAATTGCCAATTGGGAATGTTCAACACTGACATATCTTTTCTCTGTAACTTTTTTTTCTAGTTAGAGTAGCATACTCTTGTGCAGCACACATATATATGTTAGAGTGACCTTTGAAGCACCACTTGTGTGATGATTCATATCTTATCCGTGTTGCACCTGAGAATAAGGCCAATATCATTACTCACCCAAGAGAAAAAGGAAGTAATGAAATCTTGCATCTGGACCATTCTAGCAAAACAAAGCACTGATCCTGCTGCATGTACATAATATCATACCGTGTTGTCATGTAAATATTTTCAAGTAATCCGACAGTATTCCTCTTTTATTAATCCCAAGTGGATTGTTATGACTGAGAACCGGCCACAGAGGCAACAACGAGCATGAAAGGTGATATCGATTTTGATGAATGCCAAATGCGCGCTGCTGGAAATGGGAGCAATTTCACAAGAGCTGGGGGCTGCATTAAAGCACAGTGTGTCTGGTTTCAACCAGTGTTCATTTGGGAAGTGCTGCATTCGATTCATTTGTCCCCGTGTGTCGTTTCATAGGCAGGGCAGGTTACTGATGGCTGTGGTGGCGGAGCAGTCCTCGATCATGGCTGACGGGTGTGACAGTAATGCAGACTGTAGCTGCTAATGGGACCGCCGGGACTTTCCACTGTGTGCGACATCAATCAGGGTCCTCAGCACGCTCACTCAAATGGCCCTCCTCACTCACTCAACACATAGCAGATGTCCCAGTCTGATCCTCAAGCACACGTATAAATAATGCCAAAAGCATGCTAATGACGTCGTTCTGTTGCTTTGACAAAACAAATCCCCATTATGGCTACAAATGGCTGCAAGGTGTTGGGCGTGTTCTTGCACCCTGGTCATTGCTGTTTAACGAAAATTCAGTGTTTCCTATGAAATTTTTGACATTTGTCTGGTTGAAATAAAACTCTTCACTGGACTGAAGTTGACAGCAATTTGTGATATTAGTGGGCCATATCGGTTGTAGACAAGTTGAGCGTTTTATTACAATAAGTAGGAGTTCAGAACACTGGTGTTTGTTTTTACATTAAGTTTAATTATTAAGACTTCAGGATCAGAGAGTTGAGTGTGCATTTGCTCAAGGCAGCGTCCATGAACTGCAACGTCCTCAGTAGGCGTCCAGTCGTGGACCTTTGTTGCATGTCATTCTCCATCTCTGTCATCTCTCTACTGTCTGTACCGTTACTACAAAAGTTGTCTAAGGCCTCATCTGTTGCTGCTTCACAATAAAATTATTACAGTGGTTTGCCAGTGAAAGGCTTTTAATACGAAGCAATCGCAGGAAGTGTTTGTACACTTACTTAAAGGTTCCCTGTCGACTTTTAAACAAACAGAGTTTCTGTTTACATTCAGTGTCACTCACCAAAACGCATTGTGTTTATCCTTGAGGTCAAACAAACGATTCAAACCTGCATTTTTAGGTCCATGTTTACTAGCTTGTAGTCTTCTTCTTCCCTGCCATTGCTGCGTTTCTAGTGTGAAACCATTGACAGGAATGTGCCAATGTGATACAAACAAAACGAGGACCCACTCATAAAAAAACACTCTTCCATGCTGCTACTACTGGTCAAAAACTCCACAGGGTGCCTTTAACAGCAACGCTCTTGATTACGGGTCTTGTGGCAAATAAGAGCGTGCAAATCATGTTATCTGATTGTTGATGGGAATTGGTGGGTAGGTGGTCAAGATTAGCATGCAAACATACTGTATATTAGTTTGTATTGCCAGCTATTTCATATAGATTACAGTAAAGAACAAGCAAATACCATCTTAAATGGCAAAGGAGTCATGCTTAATCATCCACACCCAAAGGGTTGGATGCATTTGCCTCTGTGGTGCAGCATGTATCCCGCCATGGCTCACCTTACTGCATTGTTCCACCAAAGGACGGGGCCAGTCTGTGGTGGTCCCAAGGGTCCCTGTAAGCTATAAAATGACTCACCTTCACAAAGGATGCCACAAGTTCTTTGAGTTAGTTGAGATGTCGCTTTATTCTTTCCCTTTTACCTTGTCCCTCTGGCCAGGTGCTGAATCGACACACCAGTGTCTGTTGGAGCGGAGCATCGATCCCTCCCCCAGTCAGCACGTCCTCGGGGGGGGGGAAGGAGAGAGGGAAGAGAGCGATATGCTTAGAGCAGCATAGCCCCTCTTGTACTAAAAATGCTGAGACAGAGAGGAGATGCGCTGATCTGTGTAAGATACACTCCTGAACACTGCATGATGGACGCGATAGTCTGTAACCTTTTGGCAAAGTTTCAAGGTGTTAGGTACATCAGTGTGAACATCTTTCGATCTTGTTGGGGCTCTTGTCGCAGTTATAATCTTTGCATGGAGGGCACAAAGCCTTGATTCTGACAGTCCAAACAGCTGCATCCCGCTGCCCTTTTTACTCACTCAAGGATTCTGTGGCTTATTTTAACACTACCTGTTCTCCATGGTGAATCACAGCCTCTTTTCCTGTGCACATACTGTTCTGTCACCTCAGCCCTTGAAGAACAAGATAGCCCTTTTGTCTCAATGAACCTGCTTATTTCCTCCATTTCCACAGTGACACTGGATTAAAGGCCCACGATTTCCCCGCTGCCATCATTCCTACCCCCCTTCACCCAGACAGGGAGGGCTTTTTGCAGTTGGTCCCCTCCCCCTGTAGGCTGTAATCACCCTGAGAATGGGGTAATTAGGGCCACTGTAGGGTAATTACCAGAGCTTGAGTTGTTTAATTACGGCCTTCTCTGGTGCTGTCTGATGCCAGTGACAGTGGAGGCTCCACTCACTGATGGAGTGATTTCATCCTCTTGACTGCAGCAGCATGTGAGGTACAGAGAGAGAGGAGACACGGTGATAGAATGAGTAGGCGTGAGTGGGAGGGATCGCAGGAGTTAAATTGAGGGGGAGAGAGTGAGAGGTATAGGCAAAAAGCAAAAGATCCAGGCTTGATAAATGTACGTGTCTGCAATAGCGAGGGGAAGCAACGAATAACACATTTCTGAACAGAAATGTTCCATTGGGAGATGTATTTACCCCAGGTTGTTTTATGCTGGTATTTTATTCTATTTTTTTCATTATTTCATCGCCTGATTTATTAAGTGCACCCATGACTGTGCAACATCAGTAAAATAAGTGAGAACAGCTGAGATAGTGCACTGCTTTGTCTCGGATTACTTCCATATAGTGCTAAAACAAGTCCATTGACAAGTCCATCAACAACAACTTTAATAATTAAAAACTGAGAAGCTGGTTTTAGCTTCTCAAAAGTGAGCATTTGTTACATTCTCTGTTTTATAAACTATTGGTTCAACAAATCAAGCAATTTGCAGTCTGATTGGTGTTTTTCACTTTCACTGGGCATTTTCTGACATTTTCATTCTGACAGTAAATCAGTTAATCAGGAAGATAATTGACAGATATATTGTTAATGAAAATAATCACTAGTTACAACCCTACTTCTATGTATTTTATGTAAACCTTAGACATATCCAAAGGTAGCAAGGGGAAGAAAGCAAATAACTGCCTAACTGGAAGTGAGTTGGTGGAGCTCACTTTGGAGTTGGTTTTGGAAAAATATATATCTTATACAGTCTATGTTTTAGATTTGTTTTTCAAGAAATGTAGGTGTTATTTGGGCTCATGTTATGAAATTTACAATGTATAAACCCTGTAATTCATTGTGGTGGCCAGTTTCGCAACAGCAGGTGGCAGCATGACAAACGTGTCCCATTGGCAGTGCAGCAGGTTACTGTTTACAGAATAGCACACGAACGTGACTGAGAAAACGAGGGCCTTCCTGTTGTCTCTTCCAACGGGCCATGACGCCTGTGGATGGCCATCTTGGACTCCCAACAGTGAAGGACCTGTGGACCTGAAGATTTGTGGGGCAAAGGGCAAGGGGTCATTCCCCAAACTAGGGGAAAGGAATTCACCCTGGCGGCCTGACATTCCCCCAACTGGAAAGATGACTCTGTCTGCACACTGTCTCAGACCAATCCCAAAATAGTGCGTGGTGAGGCGTTTCCCGCCACCTACAGACCATAATTCTGAAATTCTTACCAGACTTAGATATATACACATGATTAAAGCCATGTCCTAACATTTTGACCAAAAGCACAAGGTCATCAAACAGAGGGCTGCAACAGTTTTTGATTTAGCTAGAATCTAGGATTTAGCTGGTTGGAATTCAGTTCAGACTCAGCCAGCATTTCAGGTCAGTGTGGTCAGCAATTGAAAGGGTCTGCTGGACATATTTGCGTGCATGTTTATTAAACATCAACCTCTCCAAATTTTTGATCTCTATGACTGGTGATTGAGAGCCTTTTTGATGGTGCGGCAACCGGTTAAATCTTTGTTCGGATTCCAACAAGCTGCATGTGAGCTGTGTTTGTATTTCCACTGTACCAGAGACCCTCGTAACTCCAAACACCAGATGAAGATGTGAGGGCAGAAAATATTTCCTGACAGATGTGTCGATTGACAGTGGCCCTTTGACCTTTTGAACCTCAACCTCCTCCTCCCATATCACCAGGTTTAGTAGCATTGACCGCATTTTTTTGGGAGACCCATAGGTATTTTTGCGTTGGTTGCAGGAAGTGTTCATTGAAGCAGCATTTTAGCTCAACTGATCCCAGCTCCCCAGCAGCAGGTTGTAACTCTCCTTGTTTCTGAGGGTTGAATGACAGACATGTGTTTCATATACTGATCTTCAAACAGATGAGTTACAGTTATTGGGAACGCTGCAGATGTGACTTACTATCATTCTTTAAGATATTTGGCATGATGCCCGACAGATGTTACAGCATGACAGTGGACGTCCATTGGGTATGGATGGTGATAGATGATCCGCCTGCTTTCCCCGGCTGATGAAGCGCAGCAACGCAGGGAATCACCTCTGCTAGAAGACAAGGATGACTGACTGTGGCACCTAATGGTAAAAAAAGACCTTAAACCCATGACCCGCTCAGTAGCTCATTGAGTTTTTATTTGTTTTCAGTGAGTGTATATTAACACTCTGTGAATGTCAGTCAGGTGGAACTGTCGGTCATATGAGTGTAAAAGGAGGAGACACCAAAGGCTTGTTGGGAAGTGCTATTTCCAGACGGCCTCGCCCTCCCTGGCAGTTACGACGCAGGGTTAGATGGACCCCCCTCAAACATCTTTGACACTCTGCACTCACTATCTCTGTCAACAAGTCTGCTAATGTTTCTTCTAGGATGCAGAGACATTATAATTTGGCCCAGGTACACTCAGAGTCATTTTTAGATTTTGTTCACGCAGTGTTCAGGTTTATTTCGGAGTGAGGATACAGGAGCTTTGTGGACAACATTTTTGTCTGTGTTCAGCAAGCACTTTCTTGCGAGGGCCCATCCATGTGTTTTGGATTATCTCTGATGTGTTTTCCATGTGTGGCACCCTTTCATAAATTAATGAAGGTGCAGGAATTGTTTGAATTTTATTAACTCCCTTTGCTCTGTAAAAGCATTGTAATCACAAGAGTTAAAAAGTTGTTTGCTGTTACTTTGCTTTGATTGGCTGTGGATTGATCGCTCAACATATAATTAGTTGCTTCCAGCATAATTACTCTTTCAGTGTTGAAGTTCCCATACAGAAATAACTCTACTGTATTTAGAACACATCCCTTTTGCCAACATGTTAGCTGCTTACGTATGGTCACCTGGCAGATTTCTCCCAGTTCAATAAGGCCTTGCTGTCTCATGGGATTTATTTTTAAACAAAACACACCGCTTTTGAAACTATTTCAAAGCATTTGAAAGAAGAAGAGGAACTTCATATCAGTGACCTTCCTCAGTTCCAGCTATCTCCTGCATCCGCCTGTGAGTCTTCTCTCCAATTAGTGAGAGAAAAACAACCTAACTCAGAGAACAGAGACAAATCCAGTCGTAGAGTGAAAAAAGGCAGCCTCTGTGTTTGATCTCCGCAGGCAACAGTATAAAGAAACCTTCCCTGAAACGTGTTATCTTTAGAATAGACTGCAGCCTCACCTCCTCCACCTTGGTGACCTTGTCATTTGGCTCTCCATCTTATCAGAGGAGGGAATGATGTCAGCACTCATCCCTTTTTCACCATAACAAGAGGTGAAACCAGACTCTCCTGCAGCCAGTCAGTTAGAAATAATTAAAGTGGAGGCTCAGTGATTTAACAGGAGAACACAAATCGATAATAGCCTGTAGTGCAAAGACTGAAAATGCTGGGTAGGTTGTTGCAGAAAATAAAAGTAAAATAAAAAGCCCTCTCCGTGGATTCTGATGTGTTTCCAGCGTCACATGAGGGTCGGTGTAATGCAGTTGGCTGCCAAAGTCTGGTTTTTAATTGGCTCCCTTGTGTTGATCATTGGACTGTTCTCTCCTGGACTCCTGGAGCAGCAGTACAGTGCTACTGCCTTTGCTGCCTATTAGAACTGACAGTTTAGCATCCATCACTTAATGTCTCCAATTTCTCATCCTCCTCTCTCAGGAAGAACTCAGAGACTTGTCCGGCTACTCTGCTTTCTCTTGTTATTTCTGCTTTGTTGTCCTTTTTGTTTAGGCTGTATGGATGTATGCAGAATTGCATTAACCCCGTCCTCTAGTGTGTGTCAATCAACACAGTGCCTGTCCTTTGTGCATCACGTCACTTTTTGCCGAGCGCCTTCAGCCGAGATGAAAAAGCCATCTGACCCCTTTTAAAGTGGAGCTCCGCTTGCAGCCCTGTGATCGCTCTACCATTTGTGCCCTTCCCCATGGTTTGGGTTTGCCCCCACATTTCATGGCTTCAGACACTCTCACTGAGATCAAACTCCCAAAGTCCCGACCCCTTGCTGGGACTCCCTCTGAAAGTGCTAATGACCCTGTTTGTCTGAGGAGAAACCAGCTCTTCTTGTCTTGTGTCTGCCCCCTCCCTCCTCTCCCTGACTCTGTTCTTACTTTATAGTGATTACTTTGCCACTTGTGCCCTACTTGTATGACCTTAACTGCCTTAAGGGCAGAGAACGGTTGAACTTTCACTGTAGGTCAGTGTCTTTGGTGCGAGAATAGTGCTGGTCTTGTTTTGTAGGCAACAGACGGAGCAAACACCTGCTGACTTGCTGATGACACAGGTGTTGACATGTCAGCGAACTCGCCACATAGTGTAGATTTCTATATTAATACTTGTTAGGCCTACGGCTTCGGATTTAGAAAGTTTTTACTGTGTCAGTTTGATAAACCCACAAGGACAAAATACTGTCAGTAGGAGGACTATTAAATGTTAACGTCAGTGCTGGCTGGATGTTCACAGCCTGAAAATAAATCAAAAATTCTGTGTAAATCCATCCTAAATCACAACATGACAAAGGACCAGCTGTATCATTTCCATCTGGCCATGTTTCAATAACACAAACTATGCAAGGAATCTGATATGAGAGCTGTGGCTGTGTATCCGGTGTTTTGCAGTGATGCGTCTTTCCTCTATGTCAGCGGTTAGGATCGCAGAGAGATCATCTGAACTCTGATGATGCTTTCCTGGGTTCAGACCAACTCTACATTATCCATGAGACTTGAATTTGCCGCTCCCCTCCCCCTCTGCTTGAGGCCTCACATTACCATGAGCCCACAAAGTAATTTGTAGACAGATAATTTCAATGACCTCTGACAGCAACAACACATTGTTGGCTGTTGTCCTTGTTTGGCAGAATTACTCTCAGGGGTTCAGCTCGTTGCTAGTTTTGGGAAAGCTGGCAAGAGTGTCTGTGGTAGCCCAATTAGTGGTTTTGGCTGATGGGCCAGGGGATCAGTGTTAGTTAGAGGAGCACAATAATGTGCTTCATGTTTCAACATCTACAAAGATACAAGATAACCAGTGAAAGATGAAGACACATTTTAAAATGTAATTTGTGCTTATGAAGTTATCATTGTACTTTATGAAGAGACGCGATATGTCCAGCAGGCTCAGTGCGGCTGGATGCCACGAAAATCTCCTGCTCAAATAGCAGAAACAGAGAAACCAGAATCAACTGAGAACTCAGCCTGAGTTCATGCATCAATCACTTGTGCAGATGCTGTTTATTTTTTTCAGTCGTGATCTTTGATGCAGGGTTTTGTCTGTGGACTTCTCACCCTTTCAGAAACACATGTGGACTCAAAGTTGATAAGGTATCAACTCCAACCCAGAATTTAAGCTAGGAAGGGCAGTCAGCACTCAGGTTAAACTGGAAATGGGAAAAACAATCCTACCAAGAAGCCTTCCATAACCAGTAATAAGTAATGTGGCTATATGGCAATGCACTGATCCTATATAGACAGGATTACTCTCATCTCCTCCAATAAGCAAATATAATAGCAAATATGATCATTATTATTTCCAGTTTCTGTTATTGGAGAGAATATGCAGTGTTCCCTTAAGGCCATTTATTAGTACTGTGAGCAGATTCTGCAATGAGAGGCTGACTGGACCTCTCTTTCCTTTAGGGACAATGGCTATTATGCAAGAATGCTCATTCACATAAATTCCTCTCTGTCTTTACTCATTATAACATTTTAGTAATAAGAATACCAAGACAAATATAATAATAATTCAATAGAAATATGACCTACTTATTAATGCAAATTCAAATCTAATTTAAGAAGAAAAAGAGCTATATTATTGTAAGGATTGGGTGAAATTTTGAAGCAGAAATGTTATATATAATGTAGCCTTATGAAGTCACATTGTATAGACTGGGTTAACATGTACACAAGCTTTGTTTAGTTCATAATGTCTCATTAGGTGATGCAGATTTTCAAAAATGCTCAATTAATGATGTTTCCAAAGTTTAACTGGACACTTTTTGTTGACATGTCTGTATATATATATATATATATATATATATGGTGAATGTAGACTAGATGGTATACTTTTGAAGAGTGTTGTAGTAAGTTCACAAATAATCTGTCAGCCTTGTGCTTCTTTTTTCTGGCTTAAGTAAACATTTCTTCCCTAAAACACAAACCAAAACAATAAAACAAGTCTTTGAGATCCCACAGGTCTGATTACATGTACATTGTTTACCTTCAGAAGCTAATCATTTAGAAGCATTGGTAGAGATGATAAAAGACTCTTAATTGTAGTCTGACAGACATTTCTAGGCTATTGTGATATCCATTTAACCAATAACCTCATAACATTTTTGTGGATGTTTTTATTTGCGGGGTAGAGCTGCTCTTGAAAAGCCAGCCATTTCTTTTTTACCACTCTCTCGGCATAGTTAAGCAGTCACATAGTGGTCAGTATAAACTTGTAAAAACACATCCACAATGAGCAAGAAGGCTTCATTTTCAGCACAGAATGGTATGGGAAAAATCAGAAAGCCAGTGACTGGAATACTTCTTGGCAGATGCCTTGATTTTGTAGAAAAGGGCCACTTGTGAATGAGTCAAATCCACTTTGGGGGGGTTCATCGCTGCTCCGGTACCTGTGAGAAAACCACTCACTGTACTCCAAGTCTCCAGTCTGATTAGTCAAGGGTTTGGGGTAAGAACGCCAAATGCTTGTGGTTTTCAATTTAAAGCCTTGACAAGCATCCAAATAATCTTGTGGCAGCCCCGGAACAACTGCTCCGCTTGGTGAAATCTGGTATGTGGAAGCAGAGACGTCCAGTGGTTGATTTCATGCCCCTCGTGTGATTAACCAATCACAGTCAGTGATGAGCCATGGGAAAAGTAAACACTTTCTTCTGTACAACAACGTAACTTCTAAGAACCGAACCTTTAGATGGTTTCCTCCCGTCAGGTTGTGTTTAATCTAATTCCAAGCACAAATTATTTTGACATCATGATTCATTTATGCTAGATGAAAAGTTGACCTGACATGTTCAGGTTGTTGCTATATTTAAACTGGAAAATGTGAACAGAGCCTCTAGTCCAACGTCTATTATTACCTAGAAATGATCAGTTGTATTTACAAAAACAAGAACAAAGCTGTGAAAATACAAATAAGTTAAAAAAAAAAGCTGCCTTTCCTACGTTTCCTGATGTTGTTGGAAGATACCACTTATGTGGGATCAAGACCATATAATGCAATAAATATTTACATAAAACCACACCAAAAGATGAAAAAGCAAAGAATAGATATTCACATACATACAGATTCCTATATAATCCAATAATCCAGTGCAATGAATATAATTACACAAATGAGTTTTGTTTTTGCTTCTCCCCCAGCCAGTCCCCCTCTGCTTCCTCTGTCACCTTCTGCAAAGCTCCAAACTGTAAAACAAAAATATGTAAAAGAATTTAAAATCACTATGTGCAGTTATTTATTTCACATACAATATACTGTGGAAATCATCATTCAATTCAATACTAATTCACCAAACCTCTGGTCTCTGCGTTACACTTCTCAAAAGGATTTTTGCAATCACAACAATAATTAAAACTTACCAGCCTTCAATAAATGATCAAGATTTGCAGGGAAATCATTCTTTCATCACATATTACTAAGAATAATTAAGAAGTGTTTAGAAACAGAATTAAAAAACACATTTTGTAAGACTTATGCTACTGTTCTGCCCTCCTTTGGCCATCTGAAAACTTATAAGAGTAGATAAATTAACAAATATAGACACATAAAAAGCATTAAAGTCACCTCAGTGTTTGCAGTTAAGGCTTGTTTTGTATCTCGCACAAAAAATATCACATATGTAATATCTATTCTAAACATCTCCCAGTTCTTAAAGCAATTAAAAAAAAATCTATTTTATGAGTTTAATGGTTAATGATGATTCTGTCTGTCTTTTTTCTGGAAGACAACGTGCTGGTTCTTCATCGCTCTGAGCAGCGGAGAGCCCCCATCACAGCTGGAATCGATACACTTTTCCTAGGAATGTGATGCATGAATAGATAATTACAGTCACTATGGCACAGGGAGAACGCCAATGAGTTGCGAGCGTTCCTTAATTACTCTTCAGCATGTGAAAATAAGTGCCTGCAGTGCTGATTCTGGTGCTGCGAGTGTTGGTGTTAAAAGGAGCTGATAATGCCTGCAGAGTCACCGCTAGCTGTGAAACAAAAGTAGGTTACGGACTTAAAATGTGAGGAAGAGCTACTGAGGTGACGATACTGTATTCTAACACATTATGGAGTGAAAGCAACACTGAGACATCGTTTTTAACTGTGCTAATTAATTTCCCTGCTTCGTGTTTCAGTCAGATTTATTTAGAAGTTTTACTCTGTGTGTCCTGGGGTAAAATGCTGCAATGCTGTGTATTGTTTGTTTTAACCGCCTTTGGCCCAAGATAGTGAAAGCGTTTTCTGTTTACTCTTTGCTTGAATACAAAATTGGTGCATCCTTGTTTGACCACCCTCCATCCTGCAGAAGGGGTGATTCAGGGGTGAGGGATGAGGTAGGATTGAACAATGTGCCATTAGTCATCAAAACCCCCCCATGTGTAACCGACCATGGGTGGTATTAGAGAATGCAGTTATTGGCTATTTTGTGATTAGGCTGCTCAGCATCGATGCCATGTATCTGTTTTGTTTTACACATGAGGGAACAAGAGGACGTCAGCTCAACACACAAGTCTGATTCCTCCCAGTGTTTTCATGATGCAACCCGCCAGCTTGAGCATGACGGCCAAGTACAGCCACAGGAATCCATTACAGAGAAGCAGAGGCTGATTTTAGCCATGGCTCTACGATGCATAGATGAAAAATAACCTTTTAGAAGCCATGCATGTTATCCTCTGGGACTGACTCCACGCCTCCATTGTGTGTGTGCTGGATATTGTTAGGAAAAAAGAATCAAAGCTCAATTTTGTGCTTGAATTGTTTTTCTTCAGCGGAGCCAAAGTCTTTCCTGTAGGTAGATGGGTTCACTCTCCAGCAATAGAGGCCCTTGTTGTGGTGTAGTGGCTGTGTTGTAGCTGTACAGCAATATAATGGATCTCCTGTGGGACACTGATTGAGTTTGAAATAGGGCAGGTTAGGCCCGAGGTATCTGAACAGGTTTATTGGACCTGCAGGAGCCCCCTGAGGGCGACGCTGGCTAGTAAGGGTCACAGCGGGGTCATGTTTATTCAGTGAATCCTGGAGTGTGCCGAAAACCACGTGGTTCCTCCTTGTCCCCTTTACCCCATTCACCTATTCTGTGTCTCCAGCCCTGACTGACCGTGAGCAGGGCTCAGGCCACATCTGGATGCAATTCCCCTTTAAGCTGACGCTGAAAAATCCTACTGAAATTCTTCAGCCTGGGGGGAAACACGGAGATTTTAATATAACCAAAATGGAAGGAAGATGAAATTGTAAAATGGAACTGCTGTTTTCTTTATTTATCTGTTTTTTCAGTGGACCATGGTGTCTGTCAGCCTTAAACGATTGCTTGTACTGTGGGCTGTCAAATCTGTGGATTTAGACAAATGTGACATATTTATGTGGATATTCGTAGCCTTGTGGGATTAGGCGGAGGGAGCGCAGTTTCATATATGAGGCCTGTTTAAAATGGGCAGTCACATTTCATTAAATCCAACCAGATTTTGGAGTACCTGCCAATAGTTAACTACACTCTTTGTGAGTGATGCAATGGGGAAACAGGCCGTGCACATGACAATCAAAATATGGCACCGATTGTATGTATGTTTGACTAGTTTTCTACGCAGCGCTCTGGACTGTGGCTACAATAAAAGCAGTGTATGATCCTCAGTGAAGGCTTGGCACTCATCTGCAATGTAAGGCCAAACACGACCTATTAGGCTGTTAGCTTCACATTTGATCAATAGTTGGAAGAGAAGTGGGCTTAAAAATGGGAATGTGTTCACCATTAAAAATCTGAAACACTCCATTCACCATGAAGTTAGTGGTAACTTGCAGCGTGGTTTACAGTTCCTCATTAAATTTTATATTTTGCACGAGTTTGTGTCAGTAACAAAAATATTATTCACTGAGCTCATGAGGTATAAATGAAAATATGACATATTTCATTTTAAACTTTAACATACTGGGCAAATGTATTGCCATTAGTTTGCTTGTTATGTCACATATTTTACTGACAAAAGATCAGAGGGGCATAAATTAGGGTTAACCAACACATATAATAATGAAATCTCACTCAGTAATGTTATTGCACTCACAGCTTTAGTAAAGGTTATCACATATAAAAGGATCTAACTGATAATCCTACTATTGTAGTTTTGCTCAGGTTACATTCTGTCCAAATATCGCTCTAGTCAACCTTACTGTAAATCAGGTATGTTTTTACACAAAGTTTGATTCTCAGTCAGATTTATTTGGAATTATCTCATTAACTGGTTATTTTGTGCTCCCAGGAGGTCAAACTGATATTGGATGACAAGTTACTTTGGCTCCAAGTCTCACAGAAGCCCATGGCTACTCAGTTGGCGCACACGTAGACTGAGTTAAATTGCTTGTGAAAGCTGTTCATTTGCATTGATGGGCTGTGAACTTCCTCTCACCCTTGGACTGCGGAGCTAAAGAATGTAACTCCCATTGACTTCAAATAGAGGCATTGACTGAAGGTGAAAATCCCTCTAATATGGAAAAGAATATATGCTGACACCTGTCATGTCCTGTAACACTGAGTACTGAGCTACCAAAGAGTATGAAACGTGTTTATTCACAGATGCTGTCTCTCAAAACATGGTGTTGATTTGCAACTGTTCTTCGGTCTCTTTAGTTTGTGTGTGTGTACTAAGACATATGCATATCATTAGTTTCACTCAGGTGTTGACCATAAATGTGAATGTGTGTGTGTATTTGTGTACATAGGTGTGCACTCATGCAAGTATATAATTCAGAGACACCAGCGGTCAAACCCCAGTGGTCTACTGGGATTTGCGAGGTATCATATTCTGGTTTCGTGATCCGGTGTAAGACGCTGACTGACCCGCTAAGACAGCGGAAAAATCAAAACCAGCTGGGAGACGTCACTCACTGTTTACTGATATTTATCTGTGACTCACACTGATTACATGAACGCTATCAAGGAATCATGAGCTGCTGATGGAGAACGAGTCAGTGAGGAAAGATTTGGTGAAATAAACGGTGAGGGAAAAGGAACTAGGGGAGCAGAGACTGTGGGAGAGGGGAAAGTATGAGAGATAATAGAGGTGATACGGTCAGTTCACCCAAATTACCCATATAGTTTTTGTTTTATCTGCTGATATTTTGAGATATCCATCACTGAGATTTCTGCCACAACCCAAATACAGTGGAGGTAAATGGCATTTTGTTTGTGGTGCTCAGGATTTAAAGGTTTCCAATGAAAATTGTTGACAGTGTGGTCTGTGGATTCTCCAGAATAACCAGGATATTTTTTTTCTGGAAAGACATGTTGCTATTAGAATTCAAATTCTTTCAATGCTGTGAGTACAGCAAACTACATTAATTTCACCTCCATTGCATTGGGTTTGCAGCAGACAGATATCTCTCAGCACAGAAAACCAAACCAAAAGTATCTTTTTGGTAATCAGGAAAAACTAGAGACTGCACACTTAACCCGTAAAAATATAATCAAGGATCTTTCACTATCACTGACACGAGCAACAAGTTTCGCTCAGTGCTTCATCAGATATGCAAACACAGTTTGTGTAGTAATAAACAGTCACATACAGGTTTGCAAAATAGGCTTGACCATCTTAGTAAAGGTGCAAATATCATAATAAACAATATGAAAATACCACAGAGCAATACACACTGGAAAAATGGGGGGGGAAAGTAATGGAAAATAAATATGATAATAAGAAGAAAATTAATCAAATCACATAAAATCGAAAAAATAATAATAGTTATAATAAAAATTTAAAACATGATCTTTTATGCTACTTAAATCTACTGTTGACTATAGGCTCGAGGATACAGCAGCAAACCTTTGATAGGAAGCAACAAGAAGCTGAGGTTGCATGCTGGGATCCTCCTCAGCCTCAACATCTCATCAGATCAGGGGCACCATCCTGTCCAGACCTCAACGTTATCGGCTGTCAGATTAACAGACAGCGGAGGTCTGGGACCCTCTTCCTGACCTGCCCATCAGCTCCCAGAGGAATTCCACTAATGAGGCACTATGGGGAACAGATGCAGAGAGGGCAGCCTGGGCAAAAACAACCTGCCACAGTCACTTAATGGTCACACACACGGTTATGTCACTGAGGCTTTCAGGACGGTTTGTTTGTCTGTGTTTGTTTGTGTATGTGTGAATGCGATAGAGTAATTGAATCTGTTTCTGTTTTTGTGAATCTTCATGCCATGTGTGCGACTAAATCTACAAACATTAATTACACATCCACGATGTGAGTTGTTATTCTCTTTGATGACTCATTCGGTTAATTTATTTTTTTCTCCTCTTTCATACGTCACAAACTAACATTTTATTCAGCCTGTGTCAATCCTCCCATTCTGAGGCATTGTATCTGGAGGAGTGAGGGGGTTGCTGAAGGCATATGTGGCCACACGGTACATTCATCACCATTGGCTTTCATTTCTGTACATATCAGGCAGGAGAGATGCCCTCAGCATCTGGTATGTAATTTCAGGAGGAGCAGTGCCCTCCAGAACACTCTATCCATCCTTTCCGAAGAGATCAAGCAGTTTGTTATTACAGTACGGAAGTAATATCAGATGCGATGTGTCCACACACCAAGAATAATGCCCAGAACATGCCTCAAATCACACATGGTCACTGTTCAACCCCACGCAAATGTACTCAGCCTGCCCTTGGGAAATGGGCTCAGTCTGACTCTCCAAGGTTTCGGGCCTCGACTTCAATCATTGCTGTAAATGTTAGGACATGTTTGTGTTTGTGCAATTGCCTGGTGTATATTCCAATGCCCCGTGTTGTTTGCATCAATTGTGGTTGGATGGGATTAAAGGGCCAGTTCATAAAAACAAGAGGAGGCTGCCAAGAGCAAACAAGAGAATGAAAGGAGGGGAATCTGTGCCAAGTACTCACAGACTGTAAGGAGTCTTTTGAGAAGTTAAACTCTTATGTAATTAACATAGTTTAGCTTTATTTCTGTCTTCTTGGTGAGTCGTCTTCTTGATCAGTATTTATTGTAATGAAGTATGACGTTACTGATATCAAATGTGTTTTCTTATTTTAATAGGATCACTGTGCATCAAGGGAATGTGGAGGAGGGGAGGAGTTAGTTTCATAATGGGAAGGAGGCGGTATATCTGCTCCAGATGTGTGTTGACACACTGTCAAGTTGTTTGATCAGGTACCGTGAAGCCCGGCCTCTCTTTCTGTCTGTCTCCATTTCTTTTTGTCTCACACTCTCACTTGTCCTCTGTCTCCTTCTTACTTTCCTCTCATGCCACCTTTTCCTGTTTTACCTTCTGTCTTCTGTCATTTTCTCCCAGTGAGAGACTTTACATGTTCCCCTCATAAACCCCGTTTTTTTTCTGCCCGTCCAAAAGAGACAGATGATCCAGACAATGGAAATGAGCACATACCAGCTGTTGGTAGCGATCAGCTCACGCTTACCTCAGTCCCAGATCGGACCACAGATTAAATCCAAAACAGAGACCCATGCTTACTGCATCTGGATGCTGATTCCTTTTCATGAGAATCCGAATCGCTTTTGGCACAGCATCAGCAGAGGCCCCTCTTTCATGTACATATTGAGATTTATGAAGTTCCAGCACATGATAAAAGTTGATATATAGGCTTCGGCAGGTACAGATTGTGAAATACAGATCGTGAAATAGAGATCAGGGTTGACTTCAGAAATATCATTTTCTTTGGTCTTTTAATTGTCTTTCTTCACTATCCCCAAATCTATTTTTAACTGGACAGTGCAACAATGTGTATTACTTGAACTGAAAAAAATAAACTTCCTTTTTATGACTTTTCATTTAAATTTTGTGTGCTTGGAGCTGAAAAACGTTTTTAATATGTATCAAGTTTAAATTTACTCTCTGACTATGTCCACAACTTATCTGTTCCTCCCTTAACAGCACGGTTTATGTGTCTAGACACATTTATAATGGTTTGCAGTACCTTCCATTTACAGCTAGCATTAGCACTTTCCTGGCTGGAAACAGGAGTTGAAATGCCAACTCAGCAGTGTGGCACAATGAAATCTGCACAAAACAACTGGGCCCACCCAAATCTACACAGTTTAACAATGTGAAAATAAGAATGTAACAGAGAAGGTGCTCTGTAGGTCCAGCGTTGCTTAGTGCTAAAGGTCTTTAAATGTCTCAGGGGAAAACATGAGCACACTTAAGAGTGAGGAGTCAGGCTTGGCTTGATAGGAGCTCAATAAGACAAATTTTGTGATTGTGGTTTAACTTGCACAAACATGACAAGTTCCCCCCTGATTAGCCTCCTGCAAAATCCCTGGACGTTACTTGAGCGAGACCTCGATGACTGACAACCTTCTCAAGCTGCCCAATCAGCACAATTGAATTGGGACTTGGCAAGTCTTTACTGATTTTTAACAGCCCTGTAATCATATCGATTGGCCCCCAGGTCTGAGGGTCTACATTGATTAAGTCATAAATAAGAGGCATGTCCTAGTGAGAGGGATTATACAACAAACAGCTACTGAATTTGAGTGTTTGAAGTGGGCGGGTGAAATCGCCATGAACTTTGTGGAAGATTGACCCGAGGGCTGGAGTTGACTGACTTTAAAACTATAATCTCCGTACCAAGGTGCTGTTGGGGTCGGCTCCTTGATTGAATAATCGAAGATGCACCGGGAGGAAATGAGGGAATCAGTTTCAAGGGATTGGGTTATCTAAGTAGAAAATTACACTATTGATTTTCATTAAAGCGCCTGGCCGCATGTAAGAGTGAATTCATTAAGAGGAATTCTTTAGGTCGGTCTGTCTGCACTTTGTTCTTTCCTCACACTGTCTTTTTCCTCTTTGTGTTTGTTGCTCTCTTTTCTCATGGTTTATAGTTTGGCAAGATAGTATGGAAGCAAATAAATGCCAAAAGGATTTGAATATTAACTTATAAAAAAATATAAAATGTATAAACAACTGAATACCTAATTGTGAAATGTAATCCCTACTGCAAACTTAATGTTAAAATTTTAATACCACTGAATTTATAGCATTAGACTATTTTACTTTGAAAACCATCTTTTTGAATTTATATGGTTTCAGTTCCTCTCTTTGAAATTACCAATCTCAAGAGGTGCAATTTTGAGTTTTTTCCCCTTTTTTCAGATAGAAAAAAGTGCCCAATGTGCATAAAAAAACAAAACAACAACAACAACAAAAAAACAACGGGCTCAAATTATCAAATTATGATCTAAATATTTAAGTCAGTCAAGAAATCAGGTTGCTCAAATTGTATTGGTAAAAGTAAAATTCAGACTCCTAAATCAAACTTCAACATCAGAGCGGCCAAGGCTGAGCAATCCAGCCTGAATGAAATCAATCTTTACTATCAGGTGATGTTCTGTCAGTCATATGATACAAGAAAGAGAAGTTCAGATGAATGAAAAAAACAAAACTGCAAAAAAAGGGGGATTCAAACCAGGTTTTTAAGTGCTAAGTAGTGGTTAAATTTACCATTAGGAATCAGTTGCTTATAAAATTCAAATTATTACGGCCTTTCTTTGCTTCCATACTCAGTGCCCATCAAGTGCTCTCCAATCAAATCACACAGGTGAATGCAGTGTGCTCTTCTAAAACAGAAAAGTACTTGAGGAATTTCAGAACCCCTCTTTGTAAAACTCTCCTGTCAGAGAACGTTATCAGACTGCCTGCTTCGGTTTCTAATCTTCAAAGGCTTGACTTGCGTTCCTTTGTGTTTTTTGAGAATATTTTGTGTCTGCAAACGTTCCCACCTCTGTGTCCGGTTTCATGTTTCCGTCCATTATGAAACCTCCCTCGTAGCTGAGCATGAGTGATGGGACAGTGCTAATGCAAGGTTGCTCATACTGAAACTCTGGTGGAGAAGCCAGATCAAGTCTCACCGTGTCATAGACAGCACACATTAGAGTCTTGAAATGTCTTCATTGTACCATTGGACAGATTATTATCAAAGACATGCTCATAAGATAAAGAGCTATTACAAATACAATGTGCCCTCTGTATTTTCGCCTGCCCGCAAAGCTCTCCTTTAAAGCCAATATCAGTTTCACAGCAGGTTCCCTTTGCATGATTTTGATCCAGCGCTAGAGGGACAGTTGCAGCTGAAGGTTATGAGGAGTTTTTTGGTGAAATTGATATTTCATCTTTGATGGGATGTTTTGGACAGAGGAATAAAGGCTTTTATGTACTTTACCTCTGACCCCTGTAACCTTTTGCAAAGTGTTTCCTCGCAGGTCTTCAAATACCAATAATTGAACTTAAGTCAAAGTGATAGACCTCTTCAGCAGAATGATGAAACAGCACCTTCTGACCTATGGGATTGTTCAAGCCATTCTCTGTTTTACCAGTGCAGCAGGGCGTAAGTCACAATGTCAGGTTCCCTAAGCCGGGGGCAATGAATCTTCCGCTACACACGAACCGTCCCCTCTCAAACCCGTTGACCTCTGCACTAATACAGGTAACACCATGGTAATACCGGTATTGAGGCAGCTTTGGTTGTAGTATTGAGAGGAGAGCAAGGCAAACAGAAAAGTGCTTGGCTGGGGCATGGGAATCAATGGCTAGGTGGACAGAAGGCCAATGCAATCAGGGAGCCGAATGAAGCAGACTCAAAGCCTGCTGAGCCAGCACCAATGCACAGACAGAGAGTCATTTGGAACTGGGTGCCTTCTACTTGTCCTCTGGGCAGCAAACGCTCTTCTGCAAACCCAACAAAGCTTACAAGCATTACAAGCAGTACTACAAGCATTACATTTTCTCCCACAGTTAATCTCCATCGTACACATGCACCCTAATGCAAGCGCACACTCTCCACTCTTCACTCAAACCGTAGCCTGGCTGTATTTATTAATAAGAGCCCCTGAGACAGAGATGGATGGATTCCATTTAGATTTCAATGCAGTTTTATTTGAGAGGGAAAATGGCTGCAGCAGGAAACATTTTTTCATAAATGAATGTGTTGTGTTTATAGAGCTGCTGGTAAATGAGAAAAACATTGAGGTATTTGCAGGTTGAGGTCACTTGGACAGTTGTGCAATGTCGTCATTTCTGTCCTTCTAAGTGTGTGTGCTTGGGGGTATAGCTGTGTGCATGTGTGTTTGTTTGCAAGCCGCTTGCGTATGTTTTTCTGGTGCTGTGCATGTTTATGTGTTTGCATGTGTGGAGCGTTCTGCAGAGGCTTGTTAAAAGTGGTGACAGAACTCTGCTGGATTTCCAGGTTCACTTGTAAACATCAGCTCATGGATGTTCTGCAGCTGTGCTTCCCTGACTTGACGCGAAAAGAGTGTTTCAATAATATGGGAAATCTCAACATAGGCGCCTGACGGGGAGATTTGTATCATAGAAGGCCTCAAACATTGACACTTTGATTTTCTCTGGGAGCTTTCAGTTATAGGTGGTCCAGTCGAGTGCAGTGAGGTCACTTCTTTCATTCATTTCCAATGAAAGCATGGGTGGTGTGGTTATTGTAGACCACAGACAGTAGTAGTTACTGTAAAATCAGTCAAAGACTAAACAGGTCTCGCTGCAGAACAGGCAAAATGGCCAATACGGGCTCCTCTGGTTGGAATAATACAGGACTGTTTTCTTTGTGAGATCTCTGCTGGCTGGCCAACGTGCTGGCATGCTGTGTTCCTGTTAAATCTCGGTTGAGGTCTCTGTCCTCTGGCTCCATTGTATACTCAGCCTCATCTGTGAGCACAGTGGGAGTTTTTCATAAGCCGTGTGTACACTGCAGAGATTCTGTGTGTGCATGAGTACGTGACCTTAAAAATTTGCATGTGCAAGGAGAATATATTTGTGCGCGTTGTAGGCCAAAGCCTGACCCTGTGCAGGAAGAGCCATTGTTGTTTTGACATTTTCTGCGGAAATTGGAATTTATCAGAAAAAGTTTCAAGTGAGATAACCTATAGTGATAACAGGAATCTGACTCTAATTTTAACCCGAATGACATTCTCCTCACACTTGACACTTTAGATTTTTCATTCAACCTTTTATACTGTTTGAAATCCTGTTACAATATTGTTTCCCCCAGCAGGATATTACAAAAAGCACTGAATCAATTAATTGATAACATTTTGTTGGTATTTAGATTTTAGTATTTAGTTTTTTTAGCCATAACTGTGAAACTATTATTCCATATACTTAGGGACTGTTTGCAATGTCAATAAATTATTTTAATCAAAAATGATACTTAAAAGGAATACTTTTTTTGTACTAAAATATTGGTACTGTATGTTGAGTAGCGAATCCATTGAAGGAGGTTTAAAAGGCCCTTTTACTAATATGTCATATTCAAATAATCAGTCTGCTTCTGTCATTTAAATGACACCATCTTTGTTCATTGTTGAGCTGCTACATTGCTAATGAACAACTTTCTTGAGTTTTTAAAAGTGAACTTAAGTGTTTGTTTGTGCTTATGTTCAAAATTAGCATGTACAGTATTTACTGCCTGTTACTATTTATGAAATGAGAATGTGCTCATGTCCTTGTGAAACTCTGGTTCCTGCATGATGTCATCAAAGTCATCCTCTGCATGTATGTTGATGACACACATTGGAAACATGGCTTTCTTATATATATTTTAGCAGAACATGGTTTCATAAATCAAGACTGAATTGTTTATATGGCTGATTAGAACATCTACTGAATAATGAATAAGGTCTCGGCAGAGGTTTTAGTAACAGACTCTTAAAGTGTGTCAGCTGAGTTGCATTGGCTGTGTGTGAGAGAGAGAGTGTGTGTGTGCATGCAGGGTTAGATGACCGACTGGGCAGTGTGAAAGCACATTGTGGTAACTCCACTCAGGTCAAACTCTCTCCAGGGACTGGAAGTGGAAAGTGAATGCTGCCAGTTTGGACATCGGGCTATGACAACTGCTCTCAGCAGCATCTCATCTGACAGACCTATTAGTACTGACGCCAACACACATGCACAGAGACGGCGGACAGACACACTCAAGTATAAACATAGAGTACAGTTGGGAGAAGCCATGCTTTAAAACTAAGTATAAGCAAAAACTTTGACATCTGTCCTCTCTGCACAACTCTCACATACACACAGTAGGCATGGAAGAACACAAATCACCAGTGGGCAGTGAAGGGCACATTTCGCATTGGTGCCTCCTTAAACACGTCACAAACCTTGGACCACAGGGTGAGAGACATTTGTGTTTCATTTCCGTTCACGTACCATTTGCCAACGACCGTGTCTTCCCCACAAAGAGGAAATTGAAACATCAAACCCCTGCGATTATCCAGAATATAATTATTTTGAATTGATGTACAACATTGAGAATTTCTTGGAGACATAAATTAAGAAATATCTGGTTACACTATCCAAAACTTATGGCAGTTAGCTGAAATTGCCCCTGGCACTTTGAAATCTTGGTTTTACCCAACACACCTCATTTCACATGGAGGGAGAAGTGTTTGGCAGCACTGGCCAAGGATTAGACAAGTTCCAGCCCTTTTGCATTTCCTCTGTCCTCCTTTGATTGTTTTCAACAGGCGTTTCTCTAATGACTTCAATCAAATATAGTGCTGCCAAAGCAAGAAAGAACCCAGTGCCCCATTTAAATCATTTATGGCACAATCAAGAGACAGAAAGTGGGGGAGAGCCTGTCACTTGGAACCTCACACATAGATTAAATGATGCAAGCAGTTTGTAGATTTCTTTACAAAGTGGCTTGATTTTGTTTGTGCTCAAGCCTCTTTTAATGCCTCCGAGTGTGTTGCGTACAGTTGGGTTTGTTAATGTGAAGCTCTTTGTGGATAAAAACTTGGATCTTGGTTATTTATGCAGACTTTCAGCTGTTTATTGAATGTTTACTGCTAAGTATTTGATTAATGCGTTCAGTTTCCTGTTATTCATATTTTGTTTGTGTTGTGTCTTTGATGACGTGTTTCAGGTTTCACTCCAGCGCCAGCCGTTCAGCCATTCGTGTACCTTTTCCGTAGTTCTGGACCGTGTGATCAGAGGTCATGATTTGTGCCGCCCCGCTCTCGATCATCTATTCTTGCTTTGATTCTTCTGGCTGATGTTGTTGCTCAGACACCCAGGTGTTTCTCATCAGTTCCGTAAGAAGGAGTTTACTACTCACCTAAACCTTTCCATACGTAGAGGTACCCTTTTTCCTCTGCTCAGGTTTCAGCTTACTGGCACTGATGAACCTTAACAGAAAGCTCCGCTCCTTTAGACCTGGAGTTTGTTAGGGCTTTAGAAAGAAATCCAACATAGAAGAAGGAGCTGTTGAGAGTTGTTGCGATCTGTTAGTTTGTAATGAGTCCTGTCCTTCTCCACTCACTGACTTCTCTGTAGTCTCCCACAGCTACTACTTTATGGTTCACATGATACTGCAAAACCATACTGCAGCTAACTACAGTAGTCAGTTACTGTATTTGTAAAAATAAAATGGTTCTCATATCAAAAAACCCCACTGTCATTTTGGTGTTAAAAAAGACCAATAGAGTGATTAGTCTGTCGGTCAGTAAACTATTTTGTGTTTGCTGACTATGAACACAAAATAGATAGCAGTCGAGTACTGAACAACAGCTAACGCTAGCAGATAGTAATAGTTGGAATCGCTCGGTCACAGTTTAACCACATCACATTCATATTTTTATCACCTTAATTGGGATCTTCGGACTTTCAGAGCTGAGTAGCAGCTTTCCCTGTCATTATGTGTAATTATAATGCTAATGTTAGCTCAGCACCCAAAGGGTCAATTTAGATCATATCAGAAATTTTCAGCTTTAATTGTCAAACGTGACTTACCAGCAGTTATTAATCATTATTGCCCTTCGACAACTAAATATCAGTCACCATGTGTGAATGTAATGATTCAAATAATGAAAATAATGTTTTCTAGATACAGTACAGATTAACTGGCTTAATCAGCAAAATACTGATTAAAATATTTGTTAGTGTCACAGTGAAGCCCTGGTTAAACAAAGGGATAACCCTATTTTTTATCTATATGATTTCATAATTTCCTAAAGATACTCTTTTGTTTAGATTAATTGAAACCAAAAGTTATATGTCTAAAAATATGTCTAACATCAATTCTTATGTCATTTTAATATTTCAATATTTTGTAGCACTCACTGGGCATGTGGTTGTTTTTTCTCTGGGCTTTTCTTTGAGCTATAGATATGTCTCCATTATTATTATCATTCCTTATAGGGTTACTTTCCCACCAGATATCACATCTTTAAATCTGCTTTTATATCAGAACATTGTCGTTATGATAATCCATTCTGGGCTATGTGTCCTTATTTCTGCCATATGTTATGAGGCTGAATTAATCTGCCATGTGTTATAATGGTTAGCAGACACCTGTCAGTATAACACCACTCGGTATTGTGAGAGAGGGCACTCAACCTTCACAGGGGCCACTGGCCAGTGCTTCAAGCTATTACAAAGCCTGGCTGAATTCACGCCTCTCCATTTAACAGCCCTTGGCCCCACTTTTAGGAAATCGGGCCCGTCCTTTTCATTGGTGCACCTGGAACAATTTTATTTGGAGCGGCTGGAAATATTCAAGGTGCAAGGATATGGAGCCATGGTGGAATGAGTCTCTTGGCTTATATTGTCCCGAGCAATGCCAGAGCACTTTTTTCATTACTTCCCCAAACAGAAATGATTTCCTGTTGCTCAGTTTGGTTGCTACACTGATAGGGTGAATAGTTCTGAATAGGCTGGACATTGTTTAGCTTGGAGAGTTTTCTTTTTTGGGACAGTCATTTATGTAAGACGACTGTTTCATGCAGGTCATCCCTGGGTGAGGTTTTGTGCCCATCCTTTGTTTCAGTGATGTGAATCCAGAATGTCAGGTTTTGACATATTCTCTTCCTCCAATGTAATCTGATTTGCTGAGTCAAGAGAGCATTTTTGGATATATTCTGTTCCTATTATTGTCCTTTTCCCTGTTCCCAAATCACATCAAAACCTCAAGCAGTTTCTTACAAGTTTCTTACCCTACCGTGTTACTCATTTTATTCTTTCCTTTAATTGTACCAAACATACTTCTTCGAAAACCACAAACTCTTAAAAAAAAAATCACCGGCCAAGAAATGGCATTGCCGACAGTCTCGAAACAAGCACTGCATTTGCACACACTCACACAAAAACACACGCACGCACACATCTGGTTTCAGTTTCAAATGCCTTTCCTTATATATGTTCCCCGTTCATCCTCACACACACAATAGTCTTTTTATCCCTTCTAAATCTGGCCCTGCTCGACCACAGTCACCGCGTCCAAATAGGCCAATGAATCGCAACATGTCATCAGCATGATTAAGCCATTTAGTACAGAGAGCTGAATGTGTCATGCATTTCTTACGATGCCTACCATTTCCTCATATAGATCAGGTAAAGTATTTTAGTTGCTCTTTATGAAAGGCAGGGAGGAAAATAAAGAGTCTTCAGTGGCTGTGGCATTTCAAAAAAAGCAATTACCATCAGTCATGTTGAATTCTGTGTCAAGGTGGCCTGGAGTTGATTCCTGCACCGTTGGGACAGCGTTTTGACAATGACATAGGATCCTCTATTGGCTGCAAGCAGGAACATAGAAGATGAAAGATCCTATTGGACCTAATGGGGGCCATGGTCTCAAATGTAATGCATGGCCATTGACTATCATTATGCCCTTGAAAAGCCAATAAACTGCTGTAGGACACAGACCATTATATGTCATTAGAACCCAGCTCATACCCTTCATCTAAACACGTTGAATTATAATGTACCCTTTTAGTAACTAGCACAGACTCTTTGGGAACAAAAGGGTGCTTTTCAGTAAAAGAAGGTTAAAGTTAGCAAATGACATCACATACGGGCAGGCAGGGACACAAACAAAATAAGCTTTTACTTTTGCCGGTGATGTTTGCACCAAATTTCCTGTCAACATAACCACAACTAGCTCTCCTTCACAAACCACCTCCTCTCTGTCGTCTATCATTTTCCACTTGACACTTAGCTGCCACTGCTGTATTGTACACACGAGGAGTGACTACACACATAATAATCAGCTGTTTCCAAGTATCTTCCTGCGAGTGTTAATAGTCCCAGTGAAGGGAATTGACAGATCCCACTTCTGTTTTTCCCGCCCTCGGCACAGAGCATTCCACAGCTCCGCAGAGGTGTTGGCTAATTAGTCACCTGACCTTATAGGTCAAAGGTTGACGGTGTACCCAGCCTCAGGGGGACCCAGTGATATTTTAAGGAGTTTTGATTGTGGATACTTAAAACAGAGGAAATACCCTGAAGGCTCCGCAGGCTGCCTTAAGTGCATTACCTGGGTCACATAATGACAGGTGATAGGTATCAAGATGGAGCTGTTGAGTTTTTTGACCCAAGCTGCTCTGCTCCCCCAAAGCTCTCAGGTGAGGAAAAGAGCCAGTAGTTGATGATGCAAGGGGAAAGGGGCAGTCCTTCAAAAGATGACCTGAAATAGTTGCTTCTGGCTAGAGTTGGGAATTGCAGCACATTCCCTGCCTGGACTGGAAAGGCCCAAGGGACCAAAGGGATAATGGCTTACCACAGCACCTACAGCCTACTCACAGCCTGCCCTCTTCCTTTAATTGACCTAGAGAGAGTTAACAGTTTATTTCAACATGAAATGTCGATATTAGAAGATTCTGCAAAACCCTGCATTACGTTCAGTGACTGAACTTTTTCTTTACATCCAATTCCAATTTTATTTTGCACATGACAACTATGATATGGTTAAGGTTAGGGAAAGATTGTGGTTATGGCAAATAAAATATGGCTATGGTAGGGTTAAGGTTTGGTAACAAACACTTGAGGGTGAGGGAAAGATCATGCTTAATAAAAATGGGAACGTAAATGCAGGTCTGTGACAGGATTCAAACTCCAGTCTCCTGCATATAAGCCATATTCACTACACACCCATCCTCCAACCCAACCTCTGCACACTTCTTTTCCGCTTTGCTACATTCACACAACTTCCAGCATTGGCAACAACAGCATTGGACATAAATGGTGAGGGGCAGAATCATCCAATATGGACGTAATTCCTGGGGATACTGGACTGTAAAAATGATACCACACAAAAGTTGAGTCAGGTCATTTTTTTTTGTAGACAAAATGACAAATATTTACAGTCTGTACAACATATGACACCTTCTTTTCTTAGTTTGCTAAGCCTGTACCTATGCCTGTCAAGCTGTCTGTTCACGCATGGCACACGACAGTTGCTAAGCTATGATTGGACAATCGCTGTTCAGGGGAGGAGCTCAGCGAATGGTCAATTCAGATAGAGTGAAAAAACTCAGCAAGAGCAGCACAGGAAGGATCATTCTTCCAGGACATAAAGATATAAAAAGACATGTTCCCTATGTAAAGAGTAGACAGGAGTAGAAGTAGTAGAATTACAATATTAAGCAAATACAGTACCTAATATGTGATATTAAGTAAAAATTCAGTGTAATAACTGAAAGAGTTTGGGACAAAAATGTAAAGAACATTATGAGAAATGATGCTGGTGAACTCAGAGTCCTAGGGTTCATAGAAACATCTCACCTCTAAAGACCCGAGCAGTCATAGACAGCGATAGAGTGAGAGAAAAAACAGGTGTGACAAAGTGGAAAAAAGAGCCACAACCATGGAAACCTCATTTACAAGCTCTGGCCTCTTCATTATAGATCTCTGCCTGTATATCTTCCCCAGTTTTTGACAGGTGATACCTGACATGCATAAATCCATAACATTCCTTCCCACTGATCTCCCACTGTATCTTTACTACTCGCCACCCAGGTGGAATATATAGCTGTACATATTTGAGGTCTTTGAACGAGTGATCTCCCTCTCCTTTGCCCCAAGGGTGTTTGAACATAGTGCAGATGACCTGCCACACCATTAAACTCACCAAACCACATTCAGGTGCACTGTGTGAAAGTGCAAGCTATGATTTACTCAAGCCTGTCCTGATGCATATGGCTTTTGGGGTGTTAACTGTGTCATTCAAATAATTTAGTTATTTTCTAAGACTTAACCTTTGGCTCACTTGCGAAATACTTTTTTTGATTGATGCATCTCTGTAGAGCCGAGACCGGGGCTGATTTGAGCTGTCTCACTGTATGGATGTAAGAGTTCACAGTGTGCTGAGACCACAGCTTTGGTGGTGGTGGTGGTGGTGGTGGTGGTGTTTGTGGGAGAAAGAAAAAGTCCCAGTCGCCTTTGCAGTGCTGCTGCATCCTTGATAAGTGTCCTTGTGTTGTTGCTGCAGCCAGTCTTTCTGTGGTGGCCGCAGTGCAGTACATTGTTTTATTTTCCTTTGGCTGTCTTTGCCATTGTCCTTCCAGTTAATTAATCATTTCACATAAAAACAAAATAAGAACAAAGTGAAAAATTGTGGCCAAAAGCCGTCAGAGTTAATTCATTATTAGTTACATTATTAATGACTCTATAAATATTAAATGTGATATTGAGAACTCTTTTCTTCATAATGTTTGTTGTTGAGTGCAATATTAAATTTGTCACCATTGACGATTATCATTTGCAAACCATAAATAGGTTTTACCCCTGCTCTGTACTGTCACCCTGGGGTTTGCCTCCCACTGTTTCTAAATCCATGTTTTAAGCAGTGGTGTTATTGTACAGTGAGCAGGAGCAGCAGGAGGTTTACAGAGTGTGTAAAGCATTAGGAGGCCACACAGACAGTAATAAGTCTGCTCCATCCTGACTGATGGGTCCATTTTATTACACCAGCCAGAGAGTGCTCGAGTCCCCTCAAGGGACACATACCTATCTGCATGATGGATGAAGATTTTAGTCGCAACATAACCCCCGTTTGCTTTGGGGGGAAAAGTTTCTCATTTTTATTGAGGAGTATTTTTGAACAGAACTATTTGGCAAGTGTGTGAACAATTAAAGTGCAAGTGGAAAGTTAGAAGTTCAAGCTGATAAGATATTGCGGATTTGGGGGAGACAGTTTTCGCAGGGTTATTTGTTTCCCCTCCATCCGCTGAGGATTCGAGTGAATGAGCTCCACTGGGCGCAGAGGCCAAGCACTTAGGAAGTTTGGAAAGTGTGAAAGTAAGTTGAAGGTGCTAAGTTGTCAACCAGACATCAGGCAGCAGGGTGGATGTAATGAGCTGAGTGTGTATGTGTATATGTGTGTGTGTGTGTGTGTGTGTGTGTGTGTGTGTGTGTGTGTGTGTGTATGAGTGCTTTTGAGAGAGCGAGAAAGAAAGATGTATTTTTGATTGTGTGTGTGTGTGTATGCTTGGATGTGTGTGTTAAAGAGTGGTCATTTCTTTTCCTTTTCCCCTTCTCTCCCTTTCCCTTCTATATCCTTTATGTACACATGAACACACACATGGTCACACAGGTCGCTCCGACACCCATTTTAATGAGAAGAGAACAAAATAGCTTACCAAACACTGCAGATTTATCAAGACTGACTACTTTACACAGGCTTTGTTAGCTCACTAATCCCTGCAAATACAGGATCAATGAACACTATTACAAGTCACGCTAAAGTTCATTTCCTGCTTGTTTACAGTGGCCCACTGCATAGTACATCAATAGCAGAAAGGCCATCTTTCCATAGAGGTGGGTCTTTGTTATAATTGTTTTTGAGGTCCTTGAATGGAGGTCACTGCTGGTGTTGGAGTGCAGCTTTGCATATCGACTCCGGAGAATGTTTGAAAACATGACTTATTGATTCATATTAGGTCGTTAGGTTTATAAAAGTCCAGCACTGATGGATGGATGGTGGTGTTGGCTCAAAAACATGTCAGGCTGCCTGATGGATGTTTGGCCTGGGCAACATGTCAGTATTGATAGGCAGGGATGAAGGGATTCTGTGCTAAAACATGCGTGTGTATTGATTGGCTGATGCAGATGAACCCTGTGCGAGGGTCAGAGCGGGCCCTCGGGGGCCGTGGATGTGTTGGTGTGAATGTCAAGCAAGGTTGGAACCAGTCTTTCTGTAGCACGTGTGTTTAGGAAGGGCTGGGGGCGGTGTGTGTGAGTGTAGCATTGCCCCATGGATGTGTGTTGACACTCAGCATCAAAGTGTGTCTCTTCATATTTGAGTGTTTCTGCTGTGAGCACAAAATTGACTAATTTCCTAAAACGTTTTCCACCACATACTGTATGAGCTTCTTTGGTCAACTATGCCATAATTGTGCAGTAAACATATGCAATAAATGTAATTGCATGGCTATCAGTCCTATGGCATATAGCCATACCAAGATAGATTTGCAGAGAGATTTCTTCAGACAGTTGTATTCACTCTATTTCAAATGTGATCTAAATGGAACCACTGAAAGTAAACTAAAGTTGCATTATTTTCATAGTTTATAGATTGTCAGTAAAGTGGTAAGCCTCACAATTTTCAAACCAATGTTTCTAACTTTGCTTATGTTGGCAAAAAAACACAAAAACAATAGGTAGAAGTGAAAATGATAGATGCTGTCAGAGAAACTAAATAAGAGAAGGGAAAAACAAGACCAGAGGGGAATTTTCATTTAAGTGCTGTATAGAGTAAAGGCATATCTCCTTGTCTTCTGCAGACAGCTTGGATTGTTCCCTGATTCATGAGCACTTCAAGTTGAAATGGGCATGCCTTCTGTCAGTAGGAAGGTTGACACTTTCATTTGGTAAAATAAATAGTCAAATGTTTAGCTTAGGAAACATGTATTTTGTTGCTACAGGGCATGAAATATGTCAAACTAAGCTCAATAATATTGATAGATATATACAATTCAACACTGGCAAATACAATTTGGTATGGAGAGAGATTTGCCTCAATACTGGTGACAAATGCATGTCTCATGGTCCACAAATAAAAACAAGATTTACAAATGTGTATGACGATTTGTAAGTAATTTGTGGTGTTCACAAATGCATTTTCTAATCCACAAACCAATACCAACCAATCTGAAAAACTACAGTCAGTAAATTTGAAGTTGCCTAAATGAAAACCATGTGACGCCGGAATATTCCATGTAGAAATACTTACTCGGGTATTGCCTGATCAAAAGGTATTGTATGTTTCGTAAGAACGTCTTTCCCCCTTAAATTTCTACATAAATGTGCTGAAAAGGCGGACGTCCGAGTTTTCCACCAGCACATAACGCAACGTGCATTTGTAGATTGGATCACACATCATTCAAAAGCAAATGTTGTTAATGAACTTGAAGTTGGAAATATATACTAACATTCATTCAAGTTGGGTTGTTTTGATTTGTAAAATTGTTTGACATTTTGGTTGGTATAGTTCTGTGGATTGGAACATGCTTGCATTGTAAACATATTTGTAAATCTTGCTTTAATTTGTGGCTCATGAAACATGTATATGTGAAACAACCAGTATTGGGACAAATTGTTCTCCATACTAACATGTCTTTGTGTCGAATTGTATATATTTTAATGAATTCCCTAAAGCTTAGTTTGAGCAGTTTTGAATGTAGTTCTCTAATCCTGTAATGGCCATGGAGGAGGGAACACCTGTCTCCCTCATCCATCACTATCAAGGTCTGAAAATCTTGAGTGTGGTGTAGATTTCCTCTGATATTTGTTCAGTAATTGCTAACAGAGTAATCTTTGTTACTAATGTTACAGTTATTGTGTTAGTTTTGTTACTATATGGCAATTAATCTTATCTAGACAATCCTCTAGACGCAGCTCTGTCAGATATCGTCATTTGATCCTGGTGATCTCACAGTCCGACCTGTCATCACCTGATAGCAAAGGTTAATACTCTTTCCAATGAATACAGTTCCTGTTTGGATAGTATGTACAACAAGCCCTGGTGGTTTGGATAATATTGTGACAGTCTGTGTTTGTGAAAATAGCCAGACTGGACTGGACCTGATCCTGCTCTTCCATAGATCACACTGATTATTTTTCTCTTCAAGCTCTTGGAAAACTTAAAATACCATTGAGTCATGTCCCCACTGTGTGCGTATCTGACCTACAAACGTGGACCGTGTCATATTTAATGCATCTGGTTGCCACGGTGAGTTAACCCTTCAACTTGGCTCCGGTCTCCGCCTTTGCATTCTATTTCATTTTCCAAAGAGAGAGAGGGAGACGGTGCAGTGCGGCGAACCTCTCTCATCCTCACACCTGCACCCGCTGTGGAGAAGAAAAGGAGGGCGGGAGAGAGAAAAGCAGCGGTGGATCACATGTCTTCATGGCTGTCCAACAGTAAATTAAAACGAGGAGCAATTTCCTGAGGCCCAATTAGCAGAAAATTGGTCCTGTCTGTTGGAGTGACTTCCCCGGGAGGAGGGAGAGGTGGTGGGGGCTGTTGCTGCAAGAAACAGAGAGAAGGTAAACTCTGCAAAGACTGTCACATTACAGTGTGTGAACTAGAAATAGTGTGAGACGCTAAACCATGTTGAATTGACAAGCAAAAATAGATTGCAGTGATGATAGAATTGAGTGATAGAGATTGTGGCATAATCTATAAACTCATGCATCCACAGTAGCATTTTCAGGTCATTTTTGTAAAGATCTCTCATTAGAAAGACAGCTGAATCTCTTAATGTTTGGCCGTTTTCAGCTGGGGGGGAAAAAAGCCCACAAAAAAGCAACAGCTGGTTTAACTTCTGTTCTGTTCCCTCCAGCTCTCAATCATCACTCATACTGTGTTTCAATATTGTAAAACAACTATCATGCACATATTTTTCTGTTTCTGTTGTTAGGCAATTAAACAAGCATAAAATAACGATTTTATTGCAAGTCATCCTGTTAACCAAGGCGAACAGTAATTCCTGCACTGCTGCACTGTCTGACAAAATAAACATAAAGGTTAATAGATTTTCGGCTGTACTGACATTTAAAATGAAATAACACTGAGAGTGTTAGGAAGTTTTACAGTAGCTCTACTGCCACACAGCACCCAGTTGTGTCTGTGCAGGCGTGCGTCATCGTTTCCCCTTTCCATTTTCCTCATCCAGGGTAAAATGCAAGCTGGCGTTTTCAGATGTTTCCACTCTGGAAAGCGTTTTCAGAAAAAACGCCAAATAAATAAAGAAATAGAGAGAAAAGGTTGCATTTTCAGATTCAGCCACTTTAGTGTGGATGTAGTCTGAATGTATAAGGACTTTTACACAGCAAGGCAACAAAAACACTTTGGTTAGCGTCAGGGAAAGATTGTAGTTTCAATTTAAACATGTCCTGTTTCATGCTTCAAGTTGCTGTTGATTTTTTCAAATTTTAACCAAGACCATCATCTTTCCCTGACCTTAAAGCTGGGGTAGTCAAAATCTGTCCAACCTAGGCAAAACCTTCCGCCTCTCTCTCTGCTGCCTCGTATCACTCCGCTAAGCCCCTCCCACCAAACCGGCAGCAGAAGGAGTCGGTTCCCCTGCGAAACCGTATCCCTCGTAGGGCTCGCTCTCCACGGCGTGAGCCTCACTGAGACCGCGGTCCCTCCAGCCGCGACTTGTCTTCTCAAAGACGACCCTCCAGCGCTTCGCGGCCGCAGAGCAGAGCACCCCAGGCTTCAGAGGCAGCTGCAACGCCGTCCAGCAGCGGGATGAGAGGCTAGTACACCACACGCGCGCCACTGTCCCCCGTCAAAAGTTATTCCTCACTGTTTGTCATCGTGCCTCTTTGCCACTTGTCGTTATGAGCGCCATGGCATCGAACATAATGAGCCCTAAGCTCCGTGTGGAGCTGGGACGTGTTGTTTTGTACTATATGCCGCTGTAGGCAAAGGAGGTGTTGGAAATTTACCACAAGTTTCAGGATTTCGGCAGGATTTTCTGCCACTGAATCAGGTTTTCAACATCTGAAGGGACGTGCACACATATCTGCTCTTGTAGCTTAACCAATACCAATGCACTGTCTCTCTGAAATAACCTGTGATTGACTAAAGTCTACCATCACAGGCTAGATTTTCTGAAGCCTGAAAACAGAGGCAAGAGGGGGGCTGAAGTAGAAGTCTGCTCTCAGACCACTTGAATTACAATATGCTGCACAGTTAATATGGCATTTTTGCCCAATGACGCCAAAAGAAAACTGCCTACCCAACCTTTAACCAAGTACTGTGAGTGCCTAAACATAACCATGAAAAAGTTCTATTATGCCTTTGTTGTTACAAGTGGATACTGTATTGCAAGAGTGGATATTGTAGGAAAACAAACAAAATGAGTTGTCGGTGAACATTTTGCAGATACGCTCTGTATCAGCATTTTGCGATGTTCGTAGAAAAACGTCATCGGGGCAACATTAGATTTCTATCAGGACGTATTTGCTGTTGCAAATTAGTAGAATGTAAACATAATCAGAAATAGAAATGGGGTGAGAGAGGTGAAAGAATGCAGGAAATTAGTACGATCAGAGCCATTGAGAAGCTGTATTTACTTTTTACTCACAACGCAACACTTCCACTCGTCTTTCAATCAATTTTTACTTTTATGTGAGACAAAAGTCAAGTATGTTTTCTCTCAAATCACAGAACGACCACATAACTAATGAGGCGAAATGTTTGAGTGGAAATCTGCTGAGCTTTAATTTAACCATAATCGAGAATTGATAACAGAGGCAGCGTAGTGATGGATGTGGGTTTTTGGATGAGGTCCAGTGCTTCCACAAGTAATACTCTGCATGTGCTCTCCACAATCAATTCACACACATTTTTCCCCCTGGCTATTGATGGCAGTGATGATGGACTTGGGTAGACACAGGACTCATGAAGGGAGGGAACTGGGTCAATGTCAGTCCTGGTTCAGGATCGACCCGTCTCGGTTGCGCGTCACTCAGTGTTAATGAAAGTCCCAGATCGATCCCTGTGCACAATCCAGTCACTATAACAGAACTCATCAACCCAGCTAAAGTCACTGACGGACTTATTGTTCTTGCTCTGGTAATTAAGAAAACATTTATTTGAGCTTTTCTCTCCAAGGAAACTCTGGGCCATAATTCTCATAATAAATCTTGCTCTCCAGCTTTTTCCATGGTGGTACATTTGTTTCAGCACAGAGTTTGAAAAACATCTTATGAAAAACACCAATTATGTATGACCTAATCGAGGCAAGGAGATAAATTAGAAAAACTGCTGACAGACTAACAACAAACAATGCTTGCATCAAGCCTCTATATAGCTGTATTTCTGTCAAAACTGTATAAAATAGCATTTTTCATCAATGATTGCATGTTGCATGACTGATTTATAAATTTTAAATCACTCGTTTTAGCGTCACCACTCAAAATCTGTTAACCATTATTTCCATTTGAATGAGACTGAGATTAAAAAGAAATTATCATACATTTAATCTCATGAGACACATGTTTACTGCTGAATTTTGGCCTAGTTAGTGTTTATGAAAATGAGCGGTTCTATTCAGTCTTTTCAGTTTTTTGGATAACAAGGTTTCAAGAGACAAGAATAGCCTCTACTTGCTCTGAGGACCTGAATCACCCTCTTGATTCATTCATCCACTTCCTTTAAATTAAATAAATGATAGCCTGTCCCGGTTAATGAATTTCATCTTATCAAAAAATCATCCCAATCCTCTCTGAACTAAATTATCATCTTCTCCTAGAATCAGAGCCCGTCCTGATGGCCCAAAATGAGCTAAGAAGAAATCCACATATTCAATCACAGAAAACTAAAGAATATCATCCTTAAATCCTTCAATAATTTAGTTTTTGTTTGTGCATATTATGTATTATGTTGAGTTAAAAAACAACATTCCTTTAGTCACGTGGAGAGTAAGATGAGGACATGTCTGCAACTCAAGCAGTGTTTGACTTTGGTAAAATCAAATACTGATTCCAATGAGACACATCTAAAACAATCCAAAACTAATTTTGCACAAAAATAAAAACATTTGTTTAATCTGTCGAGCATCAGATTTAGTGTACTGTTTTGTCACACTGAATGTAGGACAAAACCTTTAATGAGCATGCCTCTGTGGGTCCAACAAAGAGACTAGGACATGGCGATCCAGTATTGTCTGCTTCCCTGTTGTTCCTTGCTGATAAGATTCAGCCCCATGTCTACTCATCCATCTAATTATCTGTCTACCTGCCTGCCTCTGTCCATCGCCACCCTCCTCTATTGTCATTCACTCCAGGCAGCACAAACATGACTTGCTGACCTCTGGCCATTAGAGACCTTTCAAGCAAAAAGAAAACCGTGACCCTTTTTACCTGTAGCGCTCAGGGTCATCGAACGCCACTGTTTCAATGCAACATGCCATTATATCATTTGAAAAGAGGATAATGGCAGTTTGCGCTTGCCAAGTTTCATTGCCTCAACCCAACTTTAACTATGGCTTCCAAGAAGACAAAAGCAAGATAACCCCAACTGAAACCAATTGAAAACTTACCCTCCTTTAAACATCTCTGAACATAAGGACGGAGCTTCTCCTGCACTTGGGGGTTAATATATAATCACACACTCAAGAGTTTCTTCCAAGATCTCAAAGACACAGAGGGAGCTTGACCTGGATTTTTGTAAAGCTCTAACTCCGGGCAACAGTCGTACTATTCAGGGATATCAAGTCTTATCATCTTCTCTTTTGTTTTCTAAGTAGGATCGCTTACTTTCGTAAAAGCTCTGGCTCGTAACAAAAGGCCTTATTCTCTTGGTGATTGAGGTGTGGCTTTATGCTATAGCCCTTGATGCATAGGAAGGTAATTTCATGGCTCCTTCCTGCAGACACGAATCAGACACAGCGCTCTATTATCAAGCCCTGGATATTAGGCTCCTAGGTAGGGGGTGGAGGTGGAGGGGATATTAAGCCTCAAAGTGTGTGTATGTGTGTGTGAGAGAATTGGAGACGGAGCCAGAGAGAACACGAGTATATGTGATCTTCATGAAGCAATAGAGAGGGGGTGGCAGTGGAGGGGGGGGGGGTTTTGAGCGTTCCTGTGTATGATGTATCACATTGCCGACTGTGTGGCTGCTGCCATCACATCACAGAACAAAGGGGTGTTTATGTCAAGCCTGACTGATTTAGTTTTTATTAATGTCTTACCTCCCTTACTCCCCCACTACCATCAGCTTCCACACATCACTTCCCTTCCCCCACTATATTAACTCCAAACGTTGCTTTGGAGACCACACCGATTTCTTTTGCATTTGTCTCCCACACACACACATGCACACACATACACACACACAGTGCAGGGTTCTTCTTGCCCGACTCGGCTGGGGCCTCCCTGAAACGTGCCATGTATTCTCCCAGAGTGGATGAAGCGCACAGGCAGACATTCATTCCCACTTGAGTTCCTCTTTCTCCCCCCCGAGCCATTTACACAGTGGAAAAGGTTAATTGCTTGAAACACCAGCGGTGTTATTTCAGCTGAATCCAGAAGCAGTGGATTTGATATTAAACAGACAAGAGATTACTGTGATGATAACAAACTGTGTGCCAAGAGATTATTTGCACATGCGAATGGGATATGGTCTAATGCTTGGGATATGTGATGGAGATAACTTTAAAAGGAAAGACACAAATAATAAAGCTAAGACTCCAGGTTTCTTTTTTCTTTTTTAAAATATGGCAGCCAGTACAGTACAGTAAAACCACGTATACCAATAGAGAGAGAGAGAATAAGAATTTAAATCAGCTCTAAAGTGTTAAATCATTTTCAGTTGAATCTGCCTTTACTCTCAGCTGTCCTCACCCATGAGTGATGGCTCCATGTGCAGAGAGCTGTGCTAATCCCTTATGACCACATTGTGCACAGTATCGTCACCCCATGAAGACCATTAGCATCATAGCTGTGGGTGATTGGTTTCTGCAGCTCAGGGTCAGCGCTGAGTTTACTTTGAGGTAGCAAGAGCCCGGAAGAAAGAAAGATGTGGATCAAAGTGAGGATTTTAACGGAGACAGACAGACAAAGACAGAGGGGGATTAACTGAAAGATACATTTGACTTGACAAAGCGGAAAAATGTTGTTGGGAAAGAAAGACCCAAACTACAAAACGTTGACAGATGATTTACTAATTCAATGGTGCAATGTTATTGCATAATGCAATGGCTTGCATTATACAATGCCATTTCTCAAAAACCTGTAATTGAACTAATGTAAATTTGCACACAAGCTGAAATCCAACCAAACACAACTGAAGTTTGTGTAATTAAAAAAATTCATATAATGAAATCTACATAACAAGACTCCACAGCCATGCTAATGCCTTTGAGCTAAATGCTAACACTAGCAACATGCTCACAAATGACAATGCTAACATGCTGATGTTTAGCAGGTATAATGTTTACCAAGTTCCCCACCTTAGTTTAGTGTGTTCACACGTTAACATTTGCTAATTATGATGGGAATGTCATATGTGAACCTTTTGGTGGCGGTAGAGGAAAAGACTGGAGATCACCAAAGTTAGTAATATTCATCGTCTGGGAACCATGAATGTCTGTACTAAATTGTATAGAAATCCATTCAACAGTTGTTGAGATATTTCAGTCTGGACCGAAGTGGTGGACCTGCCGATGGACAGTCATTGCCATCCATAGAGCCATGCTGCTAGCATGCCTAACAGTGTAAATTAATGAAAAATCCAATATTATAATCAGCCTCATAGATACATTATAAAACACACAACAATTCTCAACAGGGTAGAATTTCCTTTAAATGTTAATTATTTATTTTTTAATGTATTTTTCTATTCATGCCTTTGAGTATTTACATCTTATCATAATGTTTAATTAAACTCAAGATTGTAATTGCTGGCACAACAGGCTGCTGCCTCGCCTCATGTTATTTTCTCTGCTTTCAGCTTAATCAGTTGTATGCTCAAAGGAAAAGAACATTCTGTGTATGTGTGTGTGTGTGTGTGATTCTGTGAATGCTCAAACACATTAGGTGTAAGTGGCGTCGGAGAGGCTAGCATCGTCAAACAAATTACACAAAGAGAGAGGTAGCCTGTGCTCTCAAACACGTTACAGCGATTGAGCTTGAGAGGTAGAGTGTGGCATTCTTTAAACACACCGTGTTTGGGGAGAAGTGGCATATTCAAACATGTATAAGAGAGACGGGGGTCATGTAGCAAAATGCATTACACAGTCTGAGAGGTTGAGGGAGTGCAACATTTCTAAACACATTATGCTGGAGCGGCGATGGCATGCTTAAACAGAGTGTTGATGGAGAGCGGAGAGAGAGCGGGTCAAGAGAGTTTCTGTTTTATTTCGGCAAGGTGTGTGTGCTTTGTCTGCCCATTAGAGTGCTGACTGAGTTTTGACATCAGCTCAGCCTGGGTACACAAACTTACCATAGTGATTCGTCTCACCTAAAGCACACTTGAGGGTTTATTGGCACACACATACACCCATGGACTGACAAATACACACATACATGCACATAGACATGGACGCATATGTGAATAAAGTCACAAATTGACACGCACACCCAGTGTTTATTGTTTTTTTAAACTTGAGGCGTCCAATAAAACCAGCACGTAGAATCACTCCCAGAACTACACTCCTGACCCCGCCGATAAAGCCTGTCATGAAAGATTAAGCTCAGATCCAGCAAAACACTTCAAGACATGTTCCCCCATACTTTATCTTGGCACTGTGTCCAGCCCAATTAACCTTACAAGCAGGCCCTTTTTCACATTGCCAACTCTGAAGCAGCAGGGGTACCTCATCCCTGGCATTTTTCTTCGCCTGGCAACAGAACACCTTGAACAATGCAGAAAAAAGTAAAGAATGCTCTCTTCCACTCTTCTGCTCCTGTGGCAGGTCGAATCTTTTCAATTAGCCAGGTTGACTTTGCAAGGCTAATTAAGTCCTCATCCTTGATGAGCTGTCTGACTTCTCCTCCAAGCCTCTTACTGGGGGCTTACAGCCCCGCAGGGGCCACCGGCCAGACGGATTGTTGTCCAGCTGGAATGGGATTAGCAGCCCGCCAGGGGCCTGAGGCCCACAGTCCCTGAGCTTTTGTTTGAATCTGAAGTGTCGAGTTGGAAGGGGTGAAGCAGGGAGAGAGGATTGAGGTAATCCCCTCCTCTTCAGGACTGCACCCCAGAGGAGTGAATCCCTAGTAAACCACTGAACGCTGTAGACCACCAACCACCATCAGAGCCACTGTTTACCCATCACAGCCCAGCAGGTAGAACGCCAAAGAAGAAGATTCCCCCGCCCTGACATGAATTAATGTATGTTCTGAAGGGTAATGTTCAATGGCTGTAATCAAAACATGTTGTTCCCTGGCCAAGCGTAAAATATAGGAGTTGTCTGGCAGGATTAGAGGCTTCACACTGTGTAGCAGCAGGTTGTGAAATCCATCTAGTCCAGTGGGATTTTGTTTGTTGCACCCAGTACAACTAGATTATTTATATGATTAACCAACTGCCAATTTCAATAATTTGAACCCCCCCAAAAAAGGATATTGACAAGAAAACATTAATTAGCACACCCAAACAAAAACTTGAAATCTGGAAAAATAGTCCCTGAGCACTTACATATAAAATGATATAAATTTTTTGCGGAGCTACAGATGCTTTGCTTTTTAGATTTCATTTGCACAAACATGTTGGCCAAAACTGAACAATGTATGTTACATATGTATCAAATGATTCTCATTAATAAATGGCTGAATGTAAGAAAAGAGTAAATGATGCTGACTCTCAAAGCACTCAAACACACCTGTGCTATGCAGGTGTTAGTAGACATGTTTTTGAGGTAGAGTGTATACAGTATGATTTTACAGTGTTGGTGTAGATAATAATAGATGATTCAAAAGGTAGGCATTTTGTCAAAGGACATGTCTTGTTTTGTAATGTAGGTTTTGCCTACATTTTTCCCCTGACAACTGTTGTTTTAAGGTAATCCTGCATATAGAAAATGAAGACATGTTAATCACAAATAGCTTAGCTGTGGAGGCTAAACTTGTCAGGTTTGCAAAATCCTGTAACAAAGAACAGTGAGTGGTTTGTTTTAAAAACCTCTACCCTTTTTAAAGGATTAGGGGAGGAAAAAAATCTGAATTCTGTAAATTGTCAGGTTAGTCACTGCAAAATCAGGTTTTACAAGTTCAAACCAGTATGTATTTTCTGCTTGAGGGTGAATGAGGTGTTCATAAGTATGAATCCCTATTAGTCAGCTAATTTGTTTCATTTGTTTTGCAAATGTGCCTTGGATGAACACCATATTATTTTGTATTGTTTGTGTTTCTGATGAATATTATTGAAGATGCAAATGCACTGTAAGGCTCAGCTAGTGGTGTGACCTCTCCTCTCTCATGGTGCACCTGTGCCTGTGAGTCAGCCTCAGCACTGAGCCAATACCAACAGGCTGTCTTTCATCGCAGTGTGACAGAAGCCCATGAGATTACAGCAGAATCTACCAAAAACAACCACACTGAGCTGAGGGATAATCCAGAGCCCAAACATCAGAGGGAAACAGGAGGACTCTGCTTCATCTATCATCCAACAAGAATCCACCCCGAAGAAAAACACAGGGACGAGATGCGCCGCTATTGTCCAACCTTGCTGGCACAGGAAAAAACAGGAGTTTCTGTGATGAGTTTCTATGCCTGAGGTGACTGGTGAACCACTGTGCCACCAGCCCTGAAACTTGTGATGCTATTGGAGCAAACAGTGGCTGCATACATGTTCACAAAAAAGTTGTCCTGTTGGAAGCAGACGTGTTAAAAGGTTGGCAGCTTTATCAATGAGATGTGCATTGAAATGAAGCTCTGAATAGACTTCAGGCTTCAGGGCATTTTTTAAAAGTTTGGTGTGGCTGAAGAAAAAGCTGTGCTAATTTGAACAGTGCACCATTATGCACCATTCACTGCTCAGGTGACTGATGTGTTTTTTTTACGCAGTCTGTACTCTACATCTTATTTTACAGTCATCACAAAGGCTTTAGTTCAAAGGCGTTATTCAATGCCAGAACATATGCAGTACAGCTGTTTGAGACACTTAATACATCGGTATCATCTTAATCTTTTCTTTTTATCATCAACCAACACCCCACCACACACACACACAGCCCCCCCCACTAATGTACAGTACAGTATCTTGTTGGCTCTCCCTATTGAAATGCAAGATGGCCAGAGTACAGTGAGTCTGTATGTCATTGCATGATGTGATTTGTGTGTGTGTGTGTGTGTGTGTGTTTGAGAATGCGTGTTGCGAGCTTTGCCTAGTTCTCACCAGCAGGACCAGAGGCTGTTTTCATAGCTGCATTTCTTGCGTCAGTTCTCGGAGACGTCAGGACTGACGGGTCAGAGAAAAGGAGCCTTCGACTGAAGAAGAATGAGACTGATCCTTTGCCAGACAGCCTCAGCTGGGGGCCACCATCCAAATGATTTTTCCAACAAGTCCTAGCCCCCACATACCCTCCACCGTCCACCCACTGTCCACCCTCCCCGCATTCATTTCTGGACGTGCACTGATAACAGAATTTCCGGGGAACTGTCCAAACAGACTGCCCTGTGTTGCTATGTGCGCTGTGTGTTGTGTTTTTGGACATGGCGCAAATCGGGATTACTCCATTAGATGGGTATCGGTTGCTGCTGCCTTGTCAGCATTTCAACAGGGAAAAGAAAGTTCCCATTTGTGACGTTGAGTAGTGGAACACACCACAGCTCGATATTTGTCCTGTAAATTGATTGTGTTTCTATCTTTTCTCCTAAATTGCAAGATGCAAGGCTGAGCTCCAGATATTTTCTCTCAGGCCCCAGATGGACTGTGTTGTGCTGGTCGAACAGAGCATACAAATGACACACTGACTTATTTATTTTAACAAGGCTCGTTGTACAGACACAAACTGCTGACATTTACATTCCCTTCTTCCTCTTTCTGTCATCCTCTCTGTCTTTAGAAGCGGTCAAAAGAAGCGTCCTCAAAAGTCAGCGTCACAGTCATTCCTCCTCATCTCTGGACAGTCTTTTCTTCTAACTCATGGAGACATTTTTTAAAGACATTTATTATAAGACGGTAAAGAGTAATGGGGTGTTTCATTTGCCACAATGAAACCTAATCACCCTGTGGACAGTGCTTTGAATCCATCTGTCCAGTGGTTTTAATAGTCCGAGTTGAGCCGCGGAACAGAACGACTCTCAGTCTGCAGGCTGTCAGGGAAAGCAGTTGAAGGAAGGGACTCCTTTACATCTTAAAGGGTTGAAGTGTGTGGATGATTATGAAATGCGTAGTTGGAAGTCCAACTTTTTTCCCCTTGGGAAAAAATGGATGCTGACAGATGCTGGTGAATCCTTTAAGAGAATTGTCAATGGGATTTTTCAGGAGGAAATTAAACTATCCATTCTACTGTATTTGTGCTGTAGTGCACAAGAGCCCAGTGTATAGTTTTAAGGCCTGGTCACACCAGCATTTAAAACAGCGAAATCTTATGGCAAAATCAGTTAATTCCATAGCTTAATAACTGTGTTGCACCATTCACTTTTATTTAACGCTTCTCTGTTGAGTTTTAAACTGCTCCACAAAAGAGGAATGGTTTGCAGACTGTTATGAGACAGGAGTCGATGTTACAAATATGTCTTTTTAATAAACTATTTGAACTTACTGTCCCGTTAGCGGTCGAGCTAACAAGGTTGCTCATGAACAGCTAGCAAGCTTGCTAACTGACACTTAGCAATCTCCTTAGCTTGGAAAGTTCGTTTTCCCACTTCAGTAATAGTAATAAAATTGTTGCATAGTCCCAAGAACAAAATGCCAGGATTGAGTAAACAGCCCAGTACAGAGAAAATAGAAAGAGGCTCGAAAAGCGGACTAGCACTAGCATGTTCCCGGCTGGCTAATGTGTTAGCAGTCTAGCTACATTCATTTATGAACTAGCCCTACCATATATTTCGAGCGCGGATGAAATTCACTGTGGAGTTTGTGGTGTGACCAGGCCTTTAGACTTTTATATGGACTATATGAATGAAGGAGGTACATGTACACAGACGATATAGTGAGAGAAATATTGGCTAGATAGCAAAAATTCACATTAAATTGTTAGCTGTATAATTATCTCGTTTTCCGAACAGCACAGTATATCTACATATAGCTTGTCTATAGTGCACAGGCAAAAGTTTGCTGTTTGGTATCTGCCTGCCTGTGTTATTTGCCAAGCAAGTGTGAAAGATAATTGGTCACCTAGGAGGTTTTAATGGAGCTGCTTTGATGGAGTCATTTAGTTGCACCGCTTTGCATTTCATCACTTCTGTCTGTCAATTATACTTGATTTACAAGGTGTCTAAGGGGCAGCAAATGTGAAGCATCAATTTGTGAGTGGGTGATTGCACTAGAGAGAGAGAGGAGATGGCAGGATATATCATTCATTAACATGGCTGGATGTCCTTCAATTATCCCTTGTCGAATTGGAGTGAGTCATTTCAGTCATTACTCTTATCAGGATCGACCTCTCCCAGGTACACGGTGAGAGTCTGCATGAGTGTGCATGAGCTTGTGTGACTTGTATGAGAAAGTACATAACCACTTCAGACTTTTCCACAGCTATTTTGTACAGGTGGGACTCATCGCTCACCATACCGGCCTGTCAGAAGTCTGTGTTTACACAGATGGTTTGTATTCACCCAGGGCCCTATATGAACGCTGTAAAGCTGGCAGAATACGAGGACTTTGTCTGCATAGAGTAATGAAAAGAGAGTACATGACAGTTTTGTTCTCAGGGTTACATGACAAGGGGTCTCATAAAAAGTTAAAGGCGACAGACATGAACCACTTTCCCAGACAGACTGGGGCACAAAGGTTGCCTGAAGTTCCCCAAGGTTGCATTATGAGCCCTGATAAATTTGAACTGATAATATTGTGCTAATGGCTTCGAGAGAGGGCTGGGACAATAAATAAAAGAAGGTAATTACGTTGTTAGAAATGGGAGCCATAACTCTGTTTCAGGGTAAAGTCTTTTATCTGGAGGAAAAACAGGGTTAAGTAATGAGAGGTGATGAAGTTTGGTGCCAGTCGAGCAAGACTACCGTGTATCTGCGATGAGTTTTCTTTTTTTGATAAAACACAGACATGTTTTCCCTTGGCGTGGAAGTGTTAGCCTGTTCACACAGCTGGGGCAAATCACCGTGGAGAAGTATGTGGCGGCTGAGTCACCCACATGCCACAACACATCTACTATATTAAAAGGAGACATTCACCAACCAAGCTAAATTACATAATTTTACTTTCAGATAGCCTTTCCTTGAATCATATGGTAGTGATCAATGTTGGGCTCGCTTCTCAAAAAATATATTGTTCTCATTCATCATTTCAGAAGGAATATTATCACTTTACTTATTACTCCCTGGAAGCAGTGATTTATCATACTTTTTACATCACTTTTTAGTTATACACCACAAATTGGCAAGTGCTTCTTCTCCTACTCCTAAAAATGAGGACAACTCAGCTACCTCTCCTCACTTTCCCTGTGAATGATCAGCGATAAAAATGAAATGTAATAGCGTAGAAATCCAATACTCCATTCATCCTAGAATAGAAGGAGTGGAAATACTTCCACAGCGAGAAGAGAGGTGCGCCATATGTGAGGGCAAGCAGCTAATGATAATTTGGAGGATGTGGTGTCATGTTTTTGTATAATTCATATTCATCCATATATCTTAACATGACTTAACTAAATGAGACTTTGTAACTGTAATATAATTGCTGGAAATGAAACAGTCATTTGTCATGCTGCTCAACACTGTGGGAAGTAATTAGATTATTAAGTAAAAAGACGTTATTGTGGTAATTCCACTGAGTCATAGTCATTGCATTTTCAGCTATGATTCTGTTATAATATAATATAAAATAAAAAAAAACACTCATGATGGTAGCAGAAACACTGGGGCAGCCAGAATCCCTCTGCTAACTTTTCTGCACATAATCCAATAAACCAGTCAGATTTCTATTAAATAAAATTAGTTGAGATGTTTTAAAGAGAGATATAAGTACACTTTCCTCATGTGGGATTTCAGGCTTCGCTTTGACTCAAAAAAACAAAACAAATTTAAAAAAAAAGGTCCGAATTGACGATTGGACACTTTCTCAGCAGTATGAATGCAGTTGGTACATGTGTCTCTCTGTCTGTCTGTCTGTCTCTCTACCTCTCCTTATTTAACACACATATTCTTGGAAGCGAATGTGAGCCATATTAAATCTGACTCCTCTGCCGAGCGGTAATGCGAGCGCCGGCGGTTAGTTTTATATGTTTCACAAGCGTGTAAATATTTAATAGAAGAGCGGGATGGAGTGCTGTGTCACTGTTCCTGCCCTGTCAGCCACGCAGACATAGACAGAGAATTACTGAGAGAAATTTCTTCCTGACAGGAGAAATTTATGGAGCGCCCAGAAGATTCATACACAAGTCTTATTCTTAACCGTATTTCGTCGCAGTCGGATTCTTGGATCGTGTGACACAGACATGGATATACAAGCTGTTTATGGTTGCAGAAGATGTTAGTTGGTATAGATGTTGATACCTAACTTGATATGTATGAAACATGATGGTGACTAACAGCGTTCCAAACTTGGGATGTGTGTTTGGGGGGTCTGTTTTGGTGTTTTGTTACTGCATACTGTGTGCTTACAAAGGCTGGTGGGAGTTTGGATGCATTTTTTGGTCTCATAGCATTTTCCATTCATATTTTTGAAACCCACAGGTCTTGCACACATTTCAATCCCATTTTAGATGCTCAGCTTGAAATCCTAATCAGTCGACGGGATGAGTGCTTGTGCAGGACTAAAACAATTCTTCAAAAATGAATTAACAAACACTGACGTCTAGTTTCCAGTGGAACGTGTTATCAGCTCCAGCCCCCTGCGACCCTCTAAGGGTAAGTGGTATAGATAATGGATAGATGGACTCTTCGTGTTGAGTGGTATTCATAGCCATTATTATGTTTGCTTGGCCGACTGTTGTATCTCGGCAGATCTGTTAATGTATTTCATGTCATGTTCAGTGTTTCATGTTTTAGTTATATGTCAAGTTAAACTCACTCACGGCTAGTCTCGTCTTGCACTTCCTGTTTTATTGTGTACTCACCTTCCCTCTCGTTTCAGACCCTGACTTCCTCCCTTTGTGTGATTTCCCGCCGTTGTGATTGTCTACCCCGCCCCTGATTGGTCTCACCTGTGTTCCCTTACCTCTTGTATAAATAGTCCTTGTTTCCCTTTGTCCTGTGCCAGTTCGTCTTGTTCAGTCTAGTCGGAGTCGAGCCAAGCGTCCTAGCATTATCCATGCACCAGGTTATGATCACGTTTGTTCCTTTGTTTGTTTTTTGTATTTTTTGGAATATTCTCTTAGTGAGCGGTTTTTGTTGTACTTTTGAATATCCTCCTTGAGAGTGCCTTTTGTTTGATGACCTTTTGTTTCAGTAAAGTTCTGTTTCTAAACTTACTGAAGAATCGTGCATTTGAGTCCTTCATTCTTGTGTCCAAGTTCGTGACACCGACACATTGCAGATAAAGTTGAAAACTTTTTGAAAATGCTCTTTACGGGGTGTGCTGCTCTTCAGAGTGGATTAAAGCTGAAACTTTTTTAATCGGTTGTCAGAAAACTAATCAACTATTTTGATGGGGCGCCCTGGTAGCTAGACGGTTAAGGCGCATATCACATAACTGCAATGTCTAGGGTTCGATTCCAGCTGGGGACTTTGTTGCATGTACCTGTTCCTCTCGCTCCCCTTGTTTCCTTAATTTCTCACTATCAATTACTATCCAATAAAGGTAAACATGCCAAAACAACAATCATTAAAAAAGCCCAACTATTTAGATAATTGATTAATTTATTTTTATTATTGTGAAGCACTTTGTGACCTTGCTCTGTGAAAGGTGCTATACTAAATAAACATCACTATTGACACTGTATTACATTGTGATAGAATGTCAATACCTGTATTATGAAATAATAAATAACAAGTAGTAATGAGAGTTGGAAGCTGACAGAACTATGTTTTAGTCTGAAAACCAATTATCCTACATCAACCATGTTTGTTACAGTAAAAGGCTTGATTCATCCATCCACACTCATTAACTGATGGGGGCAGTAATGCAGGAAGCGGAGAACGAAGAAATACATTTGCTGCTCTTTCAGTGTGGGCGACTGTAAGAAAACTTTCAGAAAAAGTGAAACTAAATTGGCATTTTCCAATTTCATCTGAATTATTGTGGACACGGAGTGAACAAGGTCCCAACGTAATGCTTTTAGTCTCATCATTACTCCCCCACCTTAACAAATCCTTCCCACTCAATTAGGTTACACTTTAATTTCAGTGACCTAGCAGAGAAGCTAATGCTCTTTGAGAGATCTCTCAGAGGCCTTATTCACTTTGTCTGTGGGTGTAGAGGAAAGCAGATTTCTCTGAGGCCTATAAGCTCCCTGATTTGGCCATATAGAGGGAATAATGAGCTTCTCCACTGTTGTCTCAGCCCAACCCCGGACTTAAGTCCTCCCCCAACAAACCTCCTTTCACAAATGGTGTGTTATTTTGCATTTACATATACATACGATTTAAAGGAATCCTTCAGGTCTTGGATTAGCCCACGCCCCCTTCACTTCAAGATTTCTATTGGTTCTTTACACATCAGTGGTGCCTCATGATGAGCTTCCTTTGGACTCAAACGAGTTAGAAGTCTTTCATCTCAGAGTTGGAAGTCGCTCAGTCATTCATTTGTAACATTTTACTTGTTGTGATTTAAAAAGCCCATTGGTTTACATGTAGTGTATATTATTATAATTTACTTCAGGAGAAGAGATTACACCTCTGCTCTGGACATGATTATGTTGCTCAACAAGTGCACGCCAGCTGATGTCAGACAAAACAACTCTTCCGTCCTCCTCCCCCACGCGAACGTCAGCAGCGAGTCTCGGCAGGAAATCATCAGATTTTATGAATCAGTGTTACGTTTCAGTCAAATTTCCTCCTTTCCTGTAAACGGTTCCTGATCTGCCTTGTACCACCGTCATCTTATGAGCAGAGAGGACACATCTGCGTGAGGCCACGCTCCACGGGAGACTTCCGTCACCAGAAGATGGATGGATATGTATCAGCAATAAATACACGCAACAACTTCCCTTCATCCCTCCCTTATTGCAACAGATGTTACAGCTCGGTAGTGTTTTCTCTCCCATGGTGCAATGTGGTTCCACTTTTGTTTATTTATCCTCTCATTCCCGTACTTGTCTTGAGTGGATGTGGAAACTGGATGTGCACGCATGGAACTGCGTATGTATGTGTAGGTGGAAGGCCTCGCTAAAAGAGATTACCCAAGCTCTGTCATGCACACGATGGGGTTGCGTGACCCCATTGTAAACCTGGAGGCCGACCTCTGACCTTTTGAGAAGCGATGAAATGGAGGGAAACCTCCCATTTCCCTCCGCCGGGGTTTGGAGGCTCTTCTGGTGTAGAGGGAGCATTGTTAATGAGCTCTAGAATGGATTTTTAATGCAACCGCCACTTTTGTTTGAAGAGTAAGAGTAGGGCAAAAAGAGCACGTAAGAGCTGAAACAGGTGTCAGCACTTGACTTGTCAGATGATGAAATAGGGGGATGATTTTATATTTTTTGTGATTGTGAATACTTTACCTATAATGAGGTCAAAGTATGTGTCTTTAATCACATAACTGCTAGACCTTCTTTCTATCACACTCCAGATGTCTTTTCTGTTAAAATTGTCTCTTTGTCTGGATTTTGGAAATATTAGATACCCTGAGTTGAAACTTTCACGTGCTAACGGAGAAGTACTTTCAGGCTTCATATACTTTGATATATAGCTTATTGTATAGCTCTCACAGAGACAGACAGGTTTACAGAGTTACAATAATGATTGCCTACACAGATGTTTTTTTCTTTTTTGTTCCTTTCCCATGCCTACACGTTCAGGTAAATGTTTAATTGTAACATACCTCTTGTGCAACTGGTGATATATTAGGTGATCTTCCTTTTTTACAGCCAAATGTGTGTGATGAAAAGTCCAGAGTTGCACAGTTATCTCCTTAACTTATGTGCCTCCTCTTATCCTCCCTTTTCCCATAAACTTTGTCAATATAACTCACCCATGTGCTGATGTTTTACAGTTTCACTATCCTGACTTGTCATCTGTTACTGAATCATTTATGGTGTCATATGATCGTGGCTACGCACCCCATGTGCGTACCTGTGCACACAAAAACACACTCACTCTAGTCTCTTTGCCTTAGCATGTCAGATAAGCAGCTTTAGGGACTTGGATAGCGGTTTACCACCAAACAAACGGAAATGCTGCTCTGTCATAACAGCCCCTACTTGCTACTGTTCTTCCTCTGTCCCTCCCCCCATCTTTCCTGACTATCTCCCACCCTTTCCTCATCCATGTTTCCTGGACATGTCATTTGCTGAGTAAGGGCTTGCTGTTTGACCTCCTGTAACATGGAGTAGGAGGTGGTGAATAGGAAGGAGAACTCCTGTGGCATAAAAGAAGTGATGGCTGTTCGTACCTTGAACTTCATATGTCATTTATCGGAACAGCAATTATTTATTCTGTGCTTGCAGTGGCATTGGCCTCAGGAACGTGAGGTCAGTTAGGATATGAGCAGAGCGGTTTGTAGGCGTGTGCTAAAGAGGGGGAAAGGTCAAAGGGCAGTGTGTGCGAAGTTCAGGGTGGGACATTTCCGATGTTCTCTGTAAAACAGACATCTGGGGTCATGTTACCGTAATCATTTTCTCTAACACACACACACTCAAATACACAGAACATTAACAGCGCTTCACATACCACCGGATGAAGATACACCATCATATCAGTAACAGCACCTTGACACTCGCTACACACACACAGACCTGTTTGACGCCTATCCCCTATCCACTGTGTCCTCATAAGCAGGGTGTCTCATGTCCTCTTCTATTTTTACCGGCAGGCGCTGAAAGCCTCTGGAAGCTCCTTGTCAATGGGCATCTCATTCCACCACCAACGGCGTGTCACCATTTATTAAGCCGTCATTACTCAGGGCTGCTCCGGCTGCTGCGGTGCCGGGGGGTGTCTCAAATAGATCGGCAAGGATAGGTCGGACTGTTGCTGCACTCCCTAAAGGGCAACCCATAAAGGCGTGTTCCAGCACATCTCACTCCACCGGGGAAGATCGATGCAGGTAGCCAGGCTGCCATTAGTTTGGCTAATGCAGATAAATGGGAGGATGGTGGCTGATCAGGGCAGAGGAGAGAGGCAGAGGTCGATGGAGAGAGGCTGAGTGAGAGAAGAGGGTACTTTCATGTGTCTGTCCACACATCTTTTTGTTTTGGGTAAACAGCTGAAAAGGCTGTTTAGACTAAAGGGGTGATGAGATACGAGGACGTGGACGCCACGGTTGTGGAAGTGAATGCACAGTGGAAGACATGGATGCATGTAGGCAAACATCACGATTAGTTCAGAACAACTTAAACAGATAGAAGTAAAGAGGTGCATTCGCTTTGACACACACACAATGTTAAATTCTTATAGTCTCTATATAGAACTCTTCCATTTTCACACATCAGACTGTTTACATGTCTTGGGGAGTACTGCTGCATATATAAAACAAAATATAGTATATGTATGTATGTATATGTATAAAGCCTTTTGTGGGTCCGTGAGGGACCTGCGTGAAATCTGATAAATTGCCTCAAGTGATGTCACTTGAGACGGTGTCGGATAGGTTTGAAGTTTGAAAATGAAAAAAATCTGGAGGTGTGGAGTTAAAAAGAAGTAAGCTTACCAGACCTCGGTAGCCCACTCCTCATCTCTGCTTGTGGCTAACGGCTCAAGGCTACTTTACCCACTACTAGCATAACACACCCAAATCTCTGACTGAACTGTTGGCGGTCGAGTTGCAATGTATGTGCCAGGTTTTGACAAGGAAGAAGAAAGCATGGAAGGAAAAAGATGATATCTCTGGTTCTGTTGTATCAACTTTGATCTTTTTTTTTTGTCCATCATGAGTATGAGAATGCCATAGGAGAGGCTCAACAACTTCAAGAAAAATGTGTTTGTTTATTACAATTTAGATCTTATTTTCATAGATTTAACCATAGTTTCTATTGGTTATGACAACATTGTACTCACTAAGTCAATTGCTGAGATCTGGGAACATGGTGAAATGGCTAAAAAGTCAGATGAGACAAGAAACACAGTTTCGCAGTTAGATGATCAGGCAGGTTGTAAACAAGTCAACTGTTAACCAGATTATCTAAACCACTTTATTTGGAGGTAAACCCGAAAGAAAATACAACTGAAATGTCAGTATTATCCCTCATTACACAGGAAAACTGGATGCCCACAGCTACTGTAAGTATAGTATAGTTAAAGTTGAAACAGGGAAATTGGTCTATAAGCTGTGATGGATGTTTATAATGGACAGTTTGGATAATAATTTTATCGTTTGGCTTAATTTTCTCTTCCAGATCATTTTGGCTAAACTAGGGGTTTCTACCCTGTCTGACCTTTTAGCAATGACGCTGTGTTTCCAGATGTCAGCAGTTAACCCGGAGAGTACAATGTTATTTGTACCAATAGGAATAATGGCAACTACAAAAATAAGATCCAAGTTGTAATAAACTGCAATTAGCCTTTAAGAAGACAGACATCCCACATGCTTTGGCATGCTAACTTTTCTTGTACTTTTTCCAGAAATGATTTAGGAAACAGCCATGTCTAAAAAAAATTATGCTGCAATTTTATAGAACACACAAACACACACAAAATGCCAGATCAGATGCTTTACAATGCAGCAACAATAGTTTCACTACACAAAGCACCGGTGGGAGTGCTGAACTATGAGGGTACCCTTATATCACAAGCACACACTCACCACGCTCTCTATACCAGCCCAATTCTCAGGTTGTTTTCTTTTAGTGTCTTGAGGTGTGTGAGTTGACACATCAGCACCCCTGTTTATCAAAGCTTTTATCACCGCACCACTGCAATGTCCCCCTCAGAGAGGAAGCAGGAGGTTCCCACTCACACACACACACACACACAAACACCTGCAGAGACTAGCGGCGGCTGATGTGAATGACTTAAACAGATACAGGATCCGTCTCAGACTATACAGGTTAACTACCAGCATGTGTTCTCTTTAACTGGGAGGTTTCATCTGGATAAGTCAAAAACACACATTTAAAGGCTATACTCTCTGTGGGAAAATTGTGACTTGTAATTTATACACACTATTCCTCATAACTCTCTTTAAAAATATGTAAATAAATGTTCTGAACTCAAACGAAAGCAAATGTGGAAAATTAATATGGAAGTTATTTTAACAATAGGCAGACCTTTTGAAGTATCTTCTCATCTACTTAGAAGATACTACTTGAAGGCGGGGCTTGGAGTATACATGATATGGCTGTTATAGAAATTAGACACTGTTGTTCTGTCTTGCCTGGCCCCGATTTATTTCTCTCAACTTTTCCCAGGACCGTGACTGTTTTTCTTCATCCATGTCATCCAGTCCGATTCTTACTAACTCCCACACCCACTTCCATCCTAAGTTTCAACCCAAAGATCCTGAAAAGGTCGTGATTATGATACGCTACGCATTTAAAATTTAACAAGATAATGTGGAGGATCCTTCATTTGCCTTTTTCACCTGCACTGATCTAACTCATATTTGTGTATTTTCTGTATATTTCCTGAACGTTTGTTGAGCAAATAATCACATATCATGACCCTGTGCTGAAACAGCTGTAGCTTATAAAGTCACCGTCAAATGATGGAAAAGCTGTAACATTTAAATTCCTCCCAAATTCTATCTCCTCCTATCAAAACTCTTTCACAATGTAAAAAAAAAACACCAACAAAGTGCCTGTTCTGGAGCTTTTACTCAAACAAAATCTAACAAATCAGTCTCAACGTTTAAGTTCCATGACAACTAGGCTGTACTGAGGAAGACTGTGTGATACGGTCTGAAGATCCAGAACAGCTACAAAATGAACCTTGTGGTGAGATATTTTTGTCAATTATTGTTTTCAAGGTCAGGAGTGCACTTTCAATCTCAAAAACAGTTTTCACATTTTTTTTACCATCGAATAACGTAAACCAGAAAAATGGTTCCTGTAACTTTAGGGACATGGTATCCACAAATCACGCTAAGATGCACAACAAAATATGATATTTTGACTAATCTTGCTTCTCTAAAATAATTGAGCCAATCATTAACAAGGTAAAAAAAAAAAGGTACTGACTCAAAAACCACAAACTGAAGGCAGGGGTCAGACAAAAGATCCTTACAGATCTGTGTGAGGTTGAAATGTTGTTTTATTAAATTACATGTATTGGGAGCTATCAGTTCTGGGACATACAGGTGAAAAATCTACTGACAGGGGCATTAAACCCAGTGAACACCTTGTTTGAGTCTTGGTGTAAGAGATATTAGAATAAAGGAAATGGAGAACTGATGACTAACAAAAAAGAAATAAGTGCAGAAGAGACAAAACTATAAAAACCTAGCCATCCACTATACTTCCTATCCACTATACTGGTTTCATCGTTGCTCTCAAGTCCTCCCGCCCCCCTCTCTCTCTCTCTCTCACCAGCACTCCCCTTCTCTCTCTCTCTTTCAGCTGCTCTCCCTCCCCTCCCCTCTCTTCCCGTGGATGGTGTAGCTCTCTCACTCTTTCTCTCTCTCTCACGCAGTCTGGTGGAGCCGCACACAAGGATTAGAGGGTTGCTGTGAGAGTCTGCTCAAAGAGAAGAAGCCAGAAGACAGAAAGAGATAAAAAAAAAAAAAATTCTCTGGAAAAAGGATAGCCTTGCTATTGTGGATAAGTGATCTGATTTACCTTTACACAGGCTATTCCTCTCATCTCATTCACGCCAAGCTGAAGCCTTGCTGAGCCTTCACCTGGGGGACAACAGATAAGCCAAGGGACTATAAAGCCTGGACCCTCCACACGGGGAGCCATGTGAGCGGCACCCCTCCACCCACTTCACACTACAGAAGTCCCCCCACAGTCTGCACTCTGAGCTGGGGAGCACAACCAGGATTTTTTCCCCCTCCCTGGAACCTCCACTTTCAGGGCTCGCGTGGAGGGACTCTCCAGGCTCGGCGTACCCCCAGCGGGAGACACTCAATCTCTGGGCACTGGTCGGGGTGTGAGTGCCCCCTGGTCTGGAGGCCAGCCAGCAGCACTCCAGCACCATGGATTACCTGTTTGGGATTGTAGTGCTGCTGTGCGGGGCAGTGCAGCCAGGAAGAGGTGTTGAGCCCAAGCACAACGTACCCAGGCTAAAGCTGTCATTCAAGGGTAAGCCCATTCTCCATTCTCCCCTGACTCCAGGATATATGGGACCGCGGCAGTTGCTGGTGCTTTTAACATAGTCTTGCTTGTCTGGTCTATTTTTCTTGCCCGTGGGTGCTCTTTCATGCTTTTCTTTTCATCCATTCTTTCTTATGTTGAGTATCCCTTTTTCTTCTTCTATTTCTGTGAATCTATTTCTGCCTGTGTCTCTCTCATTCACTCTTTCTCCCTCTTGGTCAGTACACAGCATCTAACTCTCTGCTTAACCTTCTGTATTCCTCTCTCCCATTAACTCACTCCTTCCTTCTTACTGGCGTTGCCTGTCTCTCAGAATGCACTATTCTTCTTACAAATAGTCAGATTGGTTCCATATGCCGAGGAAGGGCTCTTGCCTGGAGTTAAATGTATACATTGGCCCCTGTACCAATTTTCCCCTTGTGCTGTCCCCTTCTGCTAGTACTGTACAGCCCTGTTAAGTGCTCTGAACAGGCAGCAGAGCCTCTGTTTTGATGGCTTCTGTCCCAAAAACTCTGCTTCGGTCATGACACAGAGTCTTTCTTTAAGGGGCCATGCAGGTTTCCCGACTTCTCATTACTGTATCCTAAATGGATCCAACAGTTGTAGAGTTTTGTTTAAATGGGAAACTATATATGCATGTCGATTTAATGGGTGTGCATTAAATAATGTATCTGCAGTAGAATGTATTGGTAGACAATGAGAGGGAGTTTCGTGTGTCTTTTTATATCGTGCACGTGTAAGTTTTTGACGTATACAGCAAACATGTTATTCTCTCTCCTTCTGTGTTATTTTGAGGGGAGACTGCGGAGCGCCGGTTCTTCCTCTCCTCCTCCTCCTCCTCCTCCCTCTCTCTCTCTCTCCCTCTCTCTGTCTCGTCTCCTCTCTCACACCCTACACTAAATCAGGCTCTTTGTAATAGCAGACTTTTCATCTCAGCTAGAAATAACTGGCAACATTTTTGGCATATTTTGGGAAGTTTCTTTTTTTTTTGTTTGCTTTTTAATGTCAGTGAGGGAGGCTATTGTGGTTCTTTGTCCTTAAACATGACCCAAAGTATATGGGAGTGTGGTCTCTTGATTCTTTATTTTAGTCCTGTTTCTCTCATAAAACATGCCCTCTGAAAATTTATGAACATGCTGATTTGCCATCGTTATGCAGCTGAAAACACAAGTGTGTGGTTGATAGTCCCCTTGTGTGTTTGACTGTCACCCAAAGCTTTGGTTCCTCAGATAATTTCAATCTATGATGAGGGAAAAACAAATTTCGGTCTTGAAGGGGGCGAATATGATGTTTGTCACTCTAATTCATTTTCTATCTTTAGCCGAAACATTTGGTGTAACTTATGTTTAGAGGCCTGCTATATGACATGCTTTATTCTTTAGATGGAGTGCAAGTTGTAATTTTGGTATAGTATATTTTCCTTTATCACCCTTTCAACTTCCAAGTGTTTATGGTGATTGTCTTCTAAATCTAAAATAAAAAGCCATGTGACTTTTGTATTTTAACATTTAATACGCTTTTTCAGTGTGTCCTGATGGCACTGTGGTTTGGTATGGTTGGCATATGATGATATACGATTTACGAAGGTGATGACATGCATTTGCCATGTGAACAAAATAAATCTGGAAAGACTCATAGTTGAACCTACCTGCTGCAAGTCACATATCCCCTGGGCTCCATCATGTCAGCTCTCACGAAGCCGAGCCTCTAGGCATGATGGGAAAATGTCATCCCTTCTTTACGCAGCCATCTGTTTAAAGAATGTGAATATAGTTCCCTCCTGCCCCCTTTTGTGATCCTCTTCACTGTTCAGTCTGACAAGTGAACATGTTGACGACAACAATACTAGACAAGAGATATGTCATCAAGCATCAAAGTCTGCATTGACTGACTGTGCGAGTGATGGATGTGTGTCGTCAAACCAAGAGAGCAGGTCTGCTGGGAGAGAGTAGCCTGCCGTGATAGATGTACTTTTGTGGATGTACAATTATTTTTGCTAAGAGTACATCAAAGCCTCGTTTCTTGTGTGTGTGTGTGTGTGTGTGTGTGTGTGTGTGTGTGTGTGTGTGTGTGTGTGTGTGTGTGTGTGTGAATGTTCTTGCCACGTCTTGGTGTGAGGACTCAACACCCTCTCTTGTGATTTCCTCCCCTTAGACTGTAAGTGGTGTCTCGGTGTGTGAGCTTGTGTGTGTTTTAGCGAGGCAAGAATGTGTCAGGTCTGGCGTGCACTCATATAATTAGACACCTGGTTTTGTGCGTGTGCACGTAAGCATGAGCTCACAAATCGGTATCTTTTATTGTGCTGTTGAATCTGTGTTTCTATAATTATGTGTGATTGCAAACTGGTGTTGGCTTCCACTGCTGTGTGTGTGTGTGTGTGTGTGTGTGTGTGTGTGTGTATGCATGTCATTGTGTGAGTGAACATGGGGTGTAAAGGCATCAGAGTGTATCGTCTTTGTGTGTCACTACTCGCCAGTGTCTCGGGCCCACAGGTGTTTGATGGCTCTCTTGATGCCTGTCAGGGGACAATTCTCAGTTAACACCCACACTGTGGCGGATGGAGGGGTGGGTGGGTGAGGGCGATGGTGGTGGGAGGGGATTTGGTTTTAATGAAGGAAAAGCTGGCAGACGTACAGTAGACGACGCAGAAGGAAGGGAGGCTGGTCGTTAAGTGAAGTGTCACTCATCCCCTCCCCGTCCACGAAGCCAGTATAGTAATTAAGTCAAATAAACGACAAGGAGGAATCCTCCTGGGAAGGACAGTCAAACAAACGCCGAGCAAAAGAGTGGGCCCTTGAGTGGGACGATCGCAAGAACAAGGAGGGCCTGTGATTTGGGGCAGTCAAATAAACACAGAGCATGTCAGCATGAAATCATTCTCAAATGAGTGCTGATGACACGCCTCCGGGGACTGAGAGTCAGAAAAAAGTGAGTGCCGGAAAGGACAGGCGAACGACTGCCGAGTGAGCAGTTTGAGAGGTAGAACGACTGAGAAATGGAGGCAGGTAGATAAAATGACCTCTCATGGGACGGCTGGCGCAGCAAGTGCAGAGTAAATGATTTCCCAGTGGGGTCAGTTAGACATTCAGCTGAAAGGATCTGGCTTCGTGGGGACAGAACTATGATCACAAGAGTTAATGATTTTTTCTTCTCCTTGAGACTAGAATAGCTCTTACTTTCCTCGCCTTGACTAGTAACATAAGGAGAGGGAGGCATAGAGTGAAACTCAAGTCCAAGTTAAAATAATCTTGCTTAGCAAAGGTATTACGCGTATTGATATAATTTGATCAAAGGCTGACTTGTTCAAACAACTGATAGAAATCAATGTTGTGTTGTAATATTTAAAGGAAGCAAATGGCAACCTGATTTCCTACTAAAAGTGAGTCATCATCACTTAGAATCACCTAGCAAACTGTCACCATATTGAAATCGTCATCTTAGATCGTAGTGCTTCATTGTTGCACAGCTGAGACTATTCAATGCTGCTGCTGCTGCTGCTGCACTACTGCAATACAGCAACCCTATGAATTGCAAGGATAAAACAATGATACACTCTCATGGATCAATGCATACCTGCACACAATCACATTCCTGAACGCAATCCACCCACAGCACTCTCCCATACTGTAAGTAGCCATCAGGAGAAACACTGACCCCTAAAGGTCAATCGATGCACATACAGCACACAATGAATACAATGAAGTGCGGGGGGATCAATGAAACTGCAAAACTTGACCCTATTGTGATCCCTAAAAAGGAGCCAGCGGGCAGCACTTTAAAACTTAAAAGGTCTCGTTAAACAACCTGATAATTACCCTTGGCGTGGGTAATTATGGAGCCTACTGTATGACCTCTTAATGCCATCGCAGCCGCCCCACGCTGGCTGGATGGGTGGAACTGAGGAGGAAAGGCAGAGCGAGACTGAGAAAGAGACAGGGAATCTGGAATTGGCTTGCAAGCCTTCAAAATAGTCACTTGGTGTGGAACCGCACTCAACGCAGTCTGGACGCGGCCCCATAATAAGCCCGCCTGTGTGAGTGTGTCCATGTGTGTTTGTGTGTGGGCGTGCCTGCCTATGAAAATATGTACTGTTTGTATGTTTGTGGGTGTTTTGCATGTGTGTCGGTTTATCAGTGTATCTTATTCATTCTTTTATATGTGAATGAGTCTCTCTCTCGCTCTCTGTTTTCTCTCTGGTGTATCTGTCCATCCTGCGGGCTAAGGCTGACAGAGCGGATGTAGATAATTATAAGGTGTTCGCCCAACGCGCCAACTTTGGAGATGTCTGCCTCTCTCTCTCTTTCTCATCGTTCTTTTCTTCCTACCCCCTCTTCCCTCTCCTGCGGCTCAGTCGCATCTCAAGGAACCACAACACCGCAGACCCTAAGTACAATCTTCAAGTAGGCTGTGTGTGTGTGTTTTTTTTTTTTTTCTGGTCTCTTTGATTGCAGCTCAGTTGATACATATCTTTTGGCTATCCTTCTTTTCAACTCTATTTGAACACACACACACACACACACACACACACACTAAACTACCCTCGTCTTTGCTCCCACACAGCCACATTCCAATACTATAAGCCAATGTTATGCAGTGGTTTTCTTTTCAACTGTGCCCCTATGTTACATCCGAATATATTACATTTCCTTAAACTGACTCACATACCTGACCGCAGTGTTTGGTAAGCTCCCATCACCCAAGTCCACAAGCTGAAAGATGGTATAATGAAGTGTGTGTGAGTGTGTATTTATGTTGACACTCATTGCCCCGCAGATAATTGTGCCTGACTCAAACACACTTGCAAAACAAAAAGCCATTCATCATCAAGTCACAGAAAAATCTGTCACTTGTTTTCGTTGCAGTTTTACACTTGCATGCTAGAACATGGTGAGGGCGATTTTGTTCGTTATCATAGATTGTGTCATACTGTATCTGACTTATCTTATTGTATGTCATTTAAGCTAATACAGGAATACGCGAGGAGTGATTAGATTATGTTACCGTTACTTCATGTGGCAAAATAGGTGGGTATAATTTGTGAGTGTTTATGACCTTTCGATTGCATGTCTCTGTAGTTTGCTTTCCAAGTTGGTGTGTGTTTTGGAAAGTCACGTATTTCTCCAGTGATCATAAAATGTTCCCTAATTATAGTGCTATTTGCTTTAGAAAATATTATTTAAATGAAAATGATTATCAAAAACAATGTGTGCTCATAGGCCACAATAGGAGGTAGTGTCAGCGCAGTGTGTGTTTGCTCAAAGATTAATGTGTGTGCACACAGCAATTGCGAACGTTCAGTGTACATTTTTGCATGGACATGCACACGGGAAAAATATCCTGCGCCTTTGCATCTGTGTTTGGGATGTAGGCTTGGGTTACAGCGCGGTGCAGATTGCTGAACCGAATGGGTATGAATGGGTCCCACCACCTGCTAAGTCTTGTCAGTCAGATGGAGAAAGGGTGCACCATTCAATCCGAAAAGAGTCGTGTTACAAATGAGGGGGACATCTCTGCAGACAGACAGACTGAAGGAATGACGGACAACAGACCGACACACAGACGAAGAAAGGGGAGAGGCAGACAAACAGAAATGTTAAACAAGTACAGAAAGTAGAATGTAATGATTTTGTGCACAGGATTGATGTCACTAAGGATGTGCAGTGATTTATAATAATTATAGACTCTCTACCACTCTAATTGTTTTTAATGTCAAAATCTAAGGCCAACTTGAAATACCAGTCCCTTAAAATCTCAGTAATTTAAGACTAAATTTGCTGTGGAGTAATTTTTTTCTTTCTTTTCCCTTTTTCTCTCTTCCTCATAAATGTCAGAAGCAGCATGAGATATAATGAGGAAGGTTTTGAAAACACTTTTGCTCAAATGTCATATTTTACATTCCCACATTGGAAAATGACAAACATAATTTTGACGTTATATAATTTTAATACTTTGGATTTTATTGATTCTCATTTTCCAGTGCAAATCCATTTCATGAAATGCAGACACAGTATTCATTTATTACATGAAACCTCATTTTGTTACACGAGATCCTTAAATAATGGTGTGCAGAGCTGGAATGTGCATCTGTGCCTGTGGATTTGTGTTCGAGTGTCTCCGTCGCATCAATGTGTTTGCTGTCACAGTTTGCCTGGGACACATTCAGATCTGTAGCCTTGCCTCATTAATTTCTAATAAAATGGCAGAGCTGACATTCAGCTACACTGTACAGCTGACAGGCTGCACTAACAGGCAGTGGCTCCAGACATGACCACGCTAACCACAGCCTGGTTCCTCTCAAAGTCCATCCATCAAACTGCCTCGCGATAGCACTATCTCCCTCTCTCTGCACAGCTTTGCAGAGGAGTGATATTGTGATTTGTGCGTGTGGATACACATGGCACATTTTGCCTGTTTGTACATATTCATATATTCATTTTGTATTTGCATATAAAGTTGAATGCGTATATTTACAAGTGTGTCCGTGTCTGTGTGTATTTTCCTTTAAAGTAATAAGAACCAGAGAGGCTGAGCAGCCTGCTTATACCGTGAGCATTTAGTGGTGTGTGAGTGGGCTTTCTGCGGTAGGCATGGCCAGGCCTCTAGCCGACTGTGGTCACAGTGCTGGTGGAAAACCGCTCTCTGTGGTCCAGCCGTCCAATGACAGGAGGAGACACACGCTAATGAAATGGTTCCATATTCAACCGCTTTTGTTACATGTGTGCATTTCCTTTCTTCTGCTCTCATGTTTCTGCCTTAGTTTGCTGTCATTATCCTTGATTTTTATTTTTTTCTCAACTGTATCCTTCAGTATGTTGCTTTCTCTGCTACTCTTCTCCTGTCAACCCTTCTAGTATCCTGTGCTCTTCGCTCTCTCTCTCTCTCTCTCTCTCGGGAAAACAGGAATGTCGTGCGGTGACGAGGAAGTCTAGCATTTGGGTTGAGAGAGATGAATGGTGCTGTATGGTCAAATTCAACACATACTTAGACTACTCATATAGATTCTGTGTGGTTTGGGATGTGGTCACGTTTTCCTTGTTAGTCCCTCTGATACACATCCTATGGTTGAACATACTCATATTCACGGGACATAATATGGTATTAAAATGTCCCATAAGATACAGTACTTGACTATGAATTATGGCTATGAGTCACTTTGGTTGAAAAATAGAAAATTAAGTTTCTATTTCAAGTGAAACGGTATTTTGCAGAACTGAAATGAAAGCAAACACACTCATTCTTTCTGCAAAGTAATTTCAATATGGCTTCAACAGCAAACTTCTCACATATTTAGTGTGTTTGTAATGAATAATCAATCAACGCACACTTTCTTCATGCACGCGTTCTCTGTTCTTTTGGATTAAAACGCACATGGGAGCTCTTTTTAATTGCAGAGTTCACGGCACTGTGTGTAAGGTAGCACATTTCCTGTCAGAGCTGTCACTCAACTGCACCTGAATGAGAAATCCAATGGCCCAGGTTGTGTTATACAGACGGTCACCATGGAAACCAACCCACACCTGCTACTGTGCTTAGAAAGAGAGAGAGAGAAAGAGAGGGGAGGTGAACTTTTGAGGCATGTGTGGATATCCTTGAGCTTAGGATAATATTTGAACACTTTGTTAAGCAAAGCTCTCAGCAAATTTTCATGAGGCGGCTGTCTCGTCTTTTTTTCTGACACCTGTGTTTTGCGGCTGAGGCCATCATGAGAGCAGCAAAACGTACACCGCACCACACACAGAGAAAAAAGAAAGCATTCGGAGGCAGGGTTGGGAAAGACAGAGAGATTGACATGCCAAACCAAACCACTGGAGATATTACAGTACTGTGTGTCTTTGGTTTTCTGAAGCTAGCCTTGTATTTAAAAGATAAACTTGTAATTCTCTGCGCCAGTTTCCTTTTGAGCTGCCATTTTCTTTTCAAACTGTCTTTTCTTTTCCCTGCCTGTCAATGGAGTAGTTCTTCAGTAATACACAGACAGACACAGACTTACACACTCTTTACACAAACCACAGAAACACACCTATTGAGTCTAAATCACGTACCTTCTGCCAACAGCAGAAGAAAAAGAAAGCTGTGTCAACAACAGGAAATTAACAAGTAAAATGTTTCATTCAAACACTTTTTTTTTACATATCGAAAACCCCTCTCTTCTTGTTGAACCCTCACTGTATATATGAGCAAGAGAAACACTTGAAAAGTGTTGCATTAATTTAATGGAATATTACCCATCTGTTGAATCTCAGTCAAGTGTTTTCCTCTGTCAGGCTTTTATGTTTCATGTCACTCAAACACACACTCACACAGCGGTGCATACACACATTCAGATAAACATAATTTAATGCCCTGTAGCCTTTCTTTCATGTGGTTTCATTATTCCGCTATTGCGTGGCATGTAGGCGTCTAAAACGCCTGCCTGTTTGGAGAATGGGGGAGTGAAGAGTACTCCACACACAATCGCACTTGAATTTTGAATGTAGCTCTTTTTTTCCCCCCCAGGGCTTTTAAGACAAGAGCCAGGTTATTTTCCATAATGGAGTATGGCAGAGGGACAAATGCTAATTTATTTGAATGAATTGCCTGTATTTGCCCATTTCAAGGAGTGTCCTTGAATGTACAGTGTGTGTGTTTGTGCATGGAGTGAATATGAAAATGAAGACATATAACCTCAATGTAGTTAGTACATATACAGTATATAAATATGTAGATTATTATATATATGTATAAAACATATGATAAAACTCAAAACTTCCATCTCTCAATTATATGTTAACACTAAACTTCAAATTGAGCCAGGGCATTGATTTCACCATTTCTTCGTATGCATGCAGTGTCTACATATTTGCATCTGTGTGTGTGGTGTATGTGTGTGCATGTGTTTGCATGTATGTCTTTGGCTGTTTGCATAGGTCACTGTGCCTGTATGTGTGTACTCTAATGTGTAAAAGACAGAATGTGCGAGTGAAAAAGAGCAGACAGAGGATGTGTGTAACAAGAGAAAGTGGGATGGAAGTGGGGAGCGGAGGCTGAACCATGTGCATGTGTGTGTGTGTGAAGTGAAGTGAGTGGAATGCATATGCACACACGAGTATATGTTTAAATGTGTCCGTGTATCCAGTGGCTAGTGTAAGCAGACTGTGTGTGGTGAGGGGGCGCGTGGCATGTGTATGCACACACATACATAAGAGGAGGTGTGTTTTAATGTTTCTGTGTGCGTGTGCCCAGGCTGTGTGCGTGTGTGTGTGCGTGTGTGTGTGTGTGTGTGTGTGTGTGTGTGTGTGTGTGTGTGTGTGTTGGGGGGTCCGGGGCCAGGGAGTGTGTTAGAGGTGGAAGCTGCTGAGTGCACTCACTGTTCCACTAGTTCATGCTGCATAAGCAGAAATACTGATTGGATTACAACTTAGTCTGGGAATAAGTATGTGTGTGTGTGTGTGTGTATGTGTGTGTGTGTGTGTGTGTGTGTGTCTGTGTGTGTGTGTGTATTCAGGGAAAATTGATGCATTGTAAACATTTAGGTCAATATGAATATAATATGCATGTCAGTTTAAGGGTGTGTACTTGTTTGCATTTTAAAAGCAGAGCGCAGTGAATTCAAGTTGAACCTGCTTTGCCTGTGTGTGTGTGTGTGTGTGTGTGTTATTCTATGTATATGTTCACTGAATGTGTGTATGCTTGTCTTTTGCTTGGTTACTATATTTTGTATGAGCTGTGCTGTATCTGCCCATGCTCTCATTTCCAAACGAGCGTGTCTGTGTTTAGGTTGGAGGTCCTTAGGTGCTCACGCCCAGTCCCTCCAATTCTCCAAACCACAGTAGATCCCAGGTCAGATAAAGCCTCTCTGTGTGTATTTGTGTGTGCAGGCCACCTTGTCTTTGTCAGAGATCGCCACGTGTTGAAATATGTGCGTGTGTTTTTCTTCTCTGCTCCATCTGGGGGAAACCTTTCGTGACGGGCCTCGGAGGCTGCCATTTTGGACCACATTCCTGGCTCCTGGGTTCAGCTCCAGGCTCTCACTTTCAGATGATACAGGTTGTCACACATCAAGCCAAGATGGCGGTGAAGAGGAGTTCAGAAAAATCTCTCTGGAAACAGGGAGAAGACAGAGGATATTGTTGTTGCTATTGACTGTTTGTCCTTGTGTCCCAATATCTGCTATTCTTTTCTTCACTTTTTATTTTTTCATTTTCTTTCAGTATCCTTAAACTATTTATCTTTCCATTTCATTCCAGTTTTTATGCCTACCTTGGCTTTCTGCCACATCCATTTCTTTTTCCATTACTTCATAGTTGAAACATTAGAGGACCTCCTCTGGCGACTGAAAATCGCATTTCCTTACTTCCCTCCTGACCCTGCGATGTCATGTTTGATTGCTAAACTGAGAATAAGGGTCTATCTGATTGGCTACCACATGACAACGACGACACCTCATAATTTCAATATTCAATTTCTTGTCATCATAATTTTAGTATTATAGCATTGCTACCCTGTGGTAGCAGACTTACGAGTGTGTATGAATGTGAATGCCAGGATGTTGGTGTGCATGGAATGGCCAGTGTAGAAAAAAAGATACCTACACACACGCTGAAACCCATACACATACGCTCAACCCATCTGTGGTACACTACAAATTCTCACACAAACACACATCCACAGACCTCCATTCATGCCCACACCCACCCACTCCTTTTTCTTAGCCTCAAACTTAGCCTCAAACTGAAATCCAACTGATGCAGATGAGCTGCAACCATCTTTATTAGGTGACAACCACTCCCTCTCACAGTTCTCAACCACCCCACTGGTACTCGATACACAGACATGGCTGACACACCACTTCCTCCATCTCCCCTTCCATCAATCCCCTCTTTTATGTAGACACAGATGTCCAAGATCTTACACACTGTGAGTGGGCGCAGATGGCTCCTATAGCAGCCCGTCAATCAGAGCTTTGCGGGGAGAGCAGGGAGATCACAATCCACCGGACTGTGCTCGTGTGTGTTGCATGTGTGTATATATATATATATATATACAGTATATACGTGTTTGTGTGCATATGTGGGCTTGTGCTGGTTTCTATATTGTGTGCCTGCGTGTGTCCATGCTATATGGTGACACTGATGATGATGGATGATGTAGTGTGATAGTAAAGCTGATGTATTAGAAGACTGTACCTGTGGTGCAAATATACAGCACGTTATGTATCCAGTGGACCAACCAACAGCAATTTCTATTCATTTAATACTGTTATTATCACAATATTTTAGAGAAACCTACACTGTATGAACAAGAATGGGCTACTCATGATTGACAAATTGTACATTAATTGTGATAGCTGCTATTCAGTTAGCTCAATATATTCCACTGGGCTTTCCATAATAGAAATATGTAGTAATTAGATGATGTGAGGGGAAAGAAAAGTAACTAATTAAGTAAAAGTTATATACAGGAGTATTAATGGTGGTGATTTTAATAATGTTTTAATTAGGGCTGCAACTAACGATCATTTTGATTATTGTTTAAGCTATGGCTTATTTATTTCAATTACTTGATTATTTGCTTAGTCTACAAAGTGTTGAAAAATAGTGAAAAGGCCTGTTACAATTTCCCAGACCCCAAGGTACCCAAATATATATTCAATTTACAATTATATAAAACAGAGAAACAAGGCAAATCCTCAAATTTAAAATTAGGAACTAGAGAATATTTGGTATTTAATTGACTAAAGTGATTAAACAATCATCAAAATGGTTGCTGATTAATTTTCTGTGGATCAACTAATCAGTAATCGACTATGTTTGATACAGACTGAAGGAAGATGGATATTCTGCATCTTTCATAGATTCACTTGATCATTCAAGCTTTACTGGTTACACTGTAACCAATATAAATAAACTATTTTGTCTTACTTGTGCTGTGGCATGAGGTTCACTAAAACAAAATTCAATCAGGGGGTTAACCAGGTCGCAGGAAGGGAGTGTGGTTCTTTGTTAATATAAAACTATTGCTATTGTGACAACTGATGTCAGAGTTGATGGAACTCATCTTTGGTGGTTAAACGTTAACTGACTGTCAGAGGTCCGGCTAGACTTCTGCCCATACGTTAAGTCTTGTACTGGTTTTCATTATAGCTTGGCTGCATATTGTTAGTACATACTTAAGGTCTTTGTACACCTGAATGCAACACTGTGCAGAAGTCCATGTGCAGTCACACACTCTTCAATGCTGATTTACATAATAACCCATTTACAGCTACACACTCGCACATACTTACTTATACACAGTGTCTCCCCCTGACCCTGACTCCATATGAATTATTCAACCAATCACACGGCTGAACAGTCTGAACTGTGTCCCCTGATTGGGACATGCTGTGTTCACTTCAAATGTCTCACGCTATACCTGTCTGACGTGTGTCTGTATGTAAGTGTGTGTGGAAAAGCAATTAAGGAAACATGAAAAAGGTAACTAAAGTACTAAATATATACAACAGGACATCTTGATTGGGGAAGCACTAATATTCTTTGAGGTGAAGACAAAACAATTTTGGATCCTTTTTTAGTTCTCAAATTGGGCGGTACTGACTTATAAGTATGAATAAATGTGCTTTCATATAATATTTAATCTAAAAGGTTACATTTTTGCTGCAAATTAATTTTTTTACACCATTCCTTTGCACGTAGTCCACACTTTTAATTTACTAACTTTTTTGCAAGTGCTGTGGTGTTTAGTGCTGAATCGATCTTTTAGTCTTTTGTCAGCCACTCCCATACATTGTCCCATACGTGATCGACACCAGCTCTTTCTTCTCCTTCTCTTCCAGAGATGTTAGAGTCCAGTAACCTCATCACCTTCAATGGCTTGGCCAACAGCTCGAGCTACGACACTTTCCTATTGGATGAGGAGCGAGGGAGACTATTGGTCGGAGCCGAGGACCACATCTTCTCATTCGACCTCGTCAACATCAACAGAGACAACAAACAGGTAAAATTCAGATGTACTAACTTCATTTTGTTTACAGTTTGGGTGTATTTTATATGTTTGTGTGAGAGTTGAATGCAGTCATGTTCTTTTGGTCCAGGTTGTAGGTGTTATTTGAGCTCTCCTCTTCTCTTCCCTCCCTGCTGCTCCCTCTGGAGTCCATTACAGTCCATCTCTTTCTCCCCTCCCTTCATCCCTCCCACTGTCTGTCTTGGTCCAGACAGGGATGTCCATAATTCCATTACTCCACCTGGACTAGGTTAACAGTCTTTTTATCTGATTCGGGCTGCTATCATAGACACACAAGACTGACACAGATTTGCCTGCAGGCTGCAGAGAGCTGAGCAGGGGTATGAAAGTGCTGAAAAATACATAGTCAATGCAGAGAGGTTGAGTGTGTCTCCGAAATGTTTTTGCCCTTGGCTCGGATGTGTCTTTTTTTTTTCCTTTTATGCTCTTTTGTTCTGATCTTTGCGTCATTATGAGATAAAGGCCAAAAAGCAGTGATTAAGCAAATCTAATGTAATTACCCTGAAATGTGCAATGCAGATTCCCAAGAGAGGAAAACTCAGCTGATCTAGAGAGGAGATAAAGTCTAGGAATAGAATGAGGAATGTGTGTGTATTGTATGGACATAATAATGCATGTACATGCGTGTGCATACATTTCCTTTGTTCATCCACATCTGTGTGGCCACCAGCAAAAAAGTGAGCTCAAGCACACCCAGTTTTTGAGAACATAATCATTCCCTTACTCATTACAGCTCACATATGCACACTCGTACGCAACATGTGTGTTTATAATTCACGGGACACCAGGGGCCACAGATGGATTTGCCTTAAGGACAGTACAAAGCCATCACTTATTTCACAATGAATCCTATCTCTTCCAAAACAAAGTAGCAAAAGCCTGCTTTCGCTTCATATTTGAAGTGAAAAGCACAACCATATGCTCAGGATTGGAACTGTAGAAAGGAGTTTAACTTTTTAAATTCCATAATTTGAACCAGAACCCATATTTAGACTATATAAAACAACTACATCGACACAGCAGGTGCAGTATAGAGGGTAATATTCCTATGTATTCTTAGGTACTCTTATTAAATTTGACATAAACACATTTAAGAACATTCTTTTAACTCAGTTTGTCCTCATTTTCATTTAACTGTCACCTTAACCCTTTTTCTTCTCCACTTTTATGCAGTCTATCATTAAACTGTTTAAAAGGCCAACATTTATCTATCATATGTACACGCAACACTGATGGTATGACCAAGGATATACAGGGAAATAAGGAAGTGAGTAAACTATGAATTGTGGATATAAAATTTGACAAATCCAAAGTCATTCTCCTGGAATTACACAAATCTTCATTTCCTCTGATTCACTGCATTGACTCACTGCCTTCCCTGATTCATGAAACATCATGCATAGTATGACTTTGTCTTTCTCTCATTTGCACAGATTGCGTGGCCTGCCACCCCCTCAAAGAGGGATGAATGCAAGTGGGCAGGGAAAGACCTTGGGGTAAGTCCACATTCATGATGGCGTTGTCATTTGAGCTCCTCCCTACAATTTTTGCTTCTATTGTTACACAAATTATACGGTTGTCCTGTGTAGTTCCGTGTAATTCTTCAAATTTCTCTGGGATGCGTGTTTTGGTGGCAACATTAAAACACAGAAGAAGTTGCCTGGATCCAGCACCGGTACAAGTACAAGAGCACTGTAGAGGAAAGGAATTATCTCAGATAAAAATGACCTCTGTGCACACTGACAGCCACAACTAAACACACTGTACGACAGATGTTTGGTGACAGTAAGGTGTACATAGGTTCTCAATGGCACGTGGACAATGACGCATTACCTCAGAGGTTATTTGGTGCTGTTGGGAGTATGTTTATGTATGTACCTCAGAGTGTGCGCAGATGTGCATATTTATGTGGGAGCGTATTGTTTGAGTTCTCGTTATCTGGCGCCGTGTGTTAGCTCACATGTGCCATTCTGCACAAGTTTGCTGAACACATATTATATGCCACCAGCTTTGTTTGTGTGCACGGTGGTGTTGGTGTGTGTTATCTTTGTGTTGCTGTTTGGAGAGGCCCTCTCTGTGTTGTATCTGATCTTAATTTCATGGCTGGATGAGTCTGGAGTGCAGCGGCTGCAGGGTTTTAGGATTATCCAGAATTACGTTGTCCTTTTAAATCACAGAGGTTTTACGGGGGTCTAACTCACCGCCGGCTTTTTTTGGGCTTCTCGCACAAACACAAAGTCGCAAACCACACTAGCAACACTACACCTTCGCTCCCTCACACAGTGGAAAGAGAATGTGTTCTGGCAGCACAAAATCACACAAAACACAATGATGAGGTATTTGCGTGCTGTGAAAATGTTTACCCTTGAAAATGAAGCGGTGAGAGCAGAGACGGAGTGCAGCATGGAGAGGCCTTGATTAGGACATTACTAAAGCATTCAGAGCTCCCAAAGTGATGCATTTCTCCAAACCACAATTTACAGCCGCAGAACAAATGTAACAGCTGCCCCCCTCCAAAATGCCTGATGGCTGTATCATTCTCCTTGGCAGGGTAAGTGTGTAACATTGCCCAGGTTGTTGCATTTGATTCAGTGAACAAAGGGTTCAGATACTGGAGTGTGGATTCACAATTTTGTAGAACTGCCTGATGTCATTTCTGATTATTTCCAGCTATTACAGATATTAAAGGAAAAATAATAGTCCAAAGTTATCCTACATTTCCAGTGCATTTTCCATATTCAATTAGAGACCTCAGCATAATCTCAAAATTCACTCAACTCATCCAAATATATACAAACCCACATACAAATCCACCCATTTCTCCCATGGAAAGTTATCATCAATACCCAGTCCAAAGAGAGTCATTAATTTCTATCCCATAATGACTCATTTATCCTCTGTGGGTGTTGTGGTTTCCACATAATGACATGGTTTGTGATCAGGGAGAGCATTTTTCACCTGGGGGCAAGACGGAGTTTGTTTGAGTGACTTGCATAACTAACGTCTGTCAGTGTTTAGGTGCAGCCTACCTACCACATAGCTAATGAGTCTAACTCGAAGACAGCCATGTAAAATCCCAAACAGAGCTGACATTGGGGGGGATTATAGGAGTTGGTGAAATGCACATAATAAGGGCATGAGAATGATGTAGGGGGGACATGTGCTCCCGCTGTTCAGCAGTAGGAAACACAGAGGGTAAAGTCATTAGGTTACACAGTTGCATAGACACAGAGACGTGCAGGGTCAGCCACAAGACATCATGCAAGTTTAGTTTCCTCTGTGAACTCAGCAATAGTCCTGTGGCTGAAATGTGCAAACGTTGTTGGGATATTGGGTTAATGATAACATGCACAGTTGAAATGTGTTGAGTGCTTGAATGAACCCGGTCAGTTAGAAACTACGAGCATGCTACAGTGTAACATGATTACAACAAAAGTAAGTCAAGATTTTAACATAAAGGTAAAACAGACTTTATATTAAAGAACTAGTTCTTGGGACATTTAAGGAAAAATGCTTATTTGCTTTCTTGTGAGTTAGACGAAAAGATTGATACCACTCTGATGTCTGTATGTTCAGTTTGAAGCTGTAGCTGGCAGCCAGTTAGCATAGCTTAGCATAAAGACTGGAAACAGCTAGCCTGGCTCCATCCAAAGGTTACACACTCTGCCTATATCTCCTATGTCTTGTTTGTTTAATCATACAAAAACTGACAACTTGTGTTTTTATGGGGGTTTATGTGGGAGACTATTTCTTGGCTGGGTGCAGTGACTTGCCACTTGCAGCGGCACCTGGCCAAGAAATAGTCCTTCGCATAACACCCGTAAAACGGATTCAATACATTTGCTGGTTGGCAGATTTTTGTTACCTTCAGTCAGAGCCAGACTAGCTGTTTCCCCGTTTTCATTTATATGTGCTAAGGTGAGCCAGCTTTATATTGAACGTACACATATCTTCTCATCTCAAGTCTCAGCCAGAAAGTGACTAAGTGTATTTCTCAAAATGTCCAGCTATTCCTGTAAGCAGATTACTGAGGAGGAGAACGAGTCAGAGCTTAAACATGAGTTTCTGCCTTTTTGAAGAATAGCAGGAAATTCTGTTTTTTGGAAGAGCTTTGCAGTGTGTGATCCCAGAGTCAATTTGGTGTTGCACTGGAAAATGTCATCACTCCAACCTGAACTCAGTGAAGCCTTGTATCCATTTATGTCTCATATTAGGGACTTCATCAAATCATCAAACTGAAATGTCAGTGAGGTTTAGAAGCCTGAAGAGATACATGTGTTAAAGGGAGGAAGAAGGAAGGATAATTTGGCAAGTGATGTGATGTGTGTGCTGCGTTTCCAAATCCCCAAGAAAATGTGTACTTATTTGTTAGGTGGATATTCAGCATGTATTTATAATAAGGCAAACCCCAGTCTAATCTCTTAAACACATGTGCCCAAATCAACTCCTCGAGGCTGCTAATAAGCCTCCCACATTAACCAATCCTGTTGATTAGCACTCTAATAAACAGTCTCACACCACTGGGACTATCAACATGTGCTGGAGAGCCAACCCAAATACCCTCAGTAAATTCAAACATATGGATCATTAAAGATCTGAGGTCAATTTGCCTGATTTGACTTACAGGTGGGATTTCCTTGAAGGAGACTAAGTTTCAAACAGTAAGTCTTTTCCAAACCAAGTGGAAAGTCCCTGCTTTAAAGGGAATTCCAGCAGAGCTTTTCACTATTCTCTATTGTTCTCTGCTTTCTATTAGTCTCTATTTTCAATTGAAGTCAGGGCTTTTCTCTATTAAAAATGTCAGCATTGTTTTCATAAAGGATAAAACTTAATTTAAAACAATATGATATGGAGGAGGGAATTGGCATTTTGGAGGTTAATGCTAACATATGCAATCTTTTTCATAAAAATCCAAAACGTTTCACAAGCTTTACAAGGCTATATAATATACTATGCTGGTAGGATTACTACATAAACAGAGACAGATATTGCATACACAAAATGTATTTAAATCTCTTTGCCAGCTGTACGTCTCACTGTATAAAACTATACATTGGTTGGGGTTTTGATGTTCTTTGTCTCATTCCTCTTACAGAAAGAGTGTAATAACTTCATCCGGGTCCTCCAACCCTACAACCAGACCCACCTGTACATCTGTGGCACAGGAGCCTTCCACCCCATCTGTGCTTTTCTGGAAATGGGCAAGAAGGCAGAGGTAATACACTGGGTGCATTAATGTTGGTTCACCAAATGTTGTAGGGTTTCTTTCTACATGTTTAATCAGTTATATATATGCAAAAGGCAATTTAGATCTCAATTGAGCATTCATTAATGAGTCGGGAAATGTGACACCAGTTCTATAGTAAACTAATGAGAGAGAAAGTCCAATATCGTTTCCCCTTAAAAGAATTTGTCCACAGCAACCGCACTGGCTGCACTGAGTATTTATTCTCTCACACACACACACACACACACTTTTCTGTCCAGCACAGCAGTAATCACTCCCTTCATTGATTATCTTCTCATCAATGTTTTCTTTTGTGTGAAGAAGCGGGAAAAAATGGTCACTACATGGTTCGAATTCAGCCGTCGGGAATTAAACAACCTCTCCCCTACATAAAAGTTTAATCAGTCATCTTGATAAAGGTCTACAGGTTAATCAATGTACCAGCATGGGCTCTGCAGTCCGACAATGGGGAGGGGAATGACTGTTTGCACCATGCAGGTTTTGAGTATAGCAGACCCTGCATGAGTTCACTTGAATTTAAAGTAGTGTTGTCAGTAATTGATATAAAGAAAACTGAGTAAGTTGGGTCTCTCTTTTGTGACTTTTTTTTTAATATATTCGAAGAGTCTGAGGGTGAGCTGTGTTTTTGCTGCATGATCCCACTTTATTCTCCATTATTCCTTTGTGTTGCGCAGTTGCAGAAACTATTGTTGATCTGTAACCAAAGCAGAACAAGTCAGCAGTGTAAAAAACATGTTATTGCTCATGTCTGGCTGGTGCATCCCATCCAAAAAGCAGTGTGCTGTAATGAGAATTTGGTGTAATTTGAAACACAGGCTATAAGTGTACCTTTGGCCAGGCTTAATGTGGCTTTCACTGGCCTCATTTTGAACTTTGACCCTTTCCACCACAGGACAACATCTTTCGACTGGCCTCACATTTCGAGAACGGCCGCGGGAAAAGCCCCTACGACCCCAAAATGCTCTCAGCCTCACTTCTGATCCGTGAGTTTGATCTCTGCCTTGATTAGTTCCAGGAAGTGCTCATTCACTTCAGAACTGGTCATTTGTTCCTAACTATACTTTTCACACTGGCAGATGGAGAGCTGTACTCTGGCACATCTGCTGATTTCATGGGAAGGGACTTCGCTATTTTCCGTACCCTGGGAGATCATCATCCAATCAGAACAGAGCAGCATGATTCAAGATGGCTGAATGGTAAAAAAAAAGAAAAGAAATAAATAAGGTTTTTATTAGCATGTGAAGGAAAAAAAGTTGATCTGTGTTTTATATGATCTAAATTTTCTTCATGAAGAAAAGAGTTGTTTGTGTTCCCCTAGAGATCTAGAAGTGTAATTTAATATCCAACTGTATTATACTCGGTTTTGTCACTCTAGTCTACTCAAATACATTGCCTTTCCTGGGTTTTTAAATGGTCATTTGCATCTACAAGCTTACAGTGAAAGCTAATAGTGTTCAGACTGCAAAAACTAGATACCATACATTTTCACACCTCACAAACTCCAACAAACTTTACTATTAAGTCAAATTGGACACTTGTGGCCTACATAAACCTACATAAACCTCAACTATTCAGTAGAAGGTGGAAGTAAACCCATGTCATTGGCCAGTTTTGAAGAAAGAATACCATTGAGCTTTATAATGGACTTTGAAGCATTAAATTCTCTCACAAGCCTCAAGTCTCCAATCATTTCCATTCATGTGCAGACATCAGATATCAGAGCCCATTCACAAAGTCACTGGATTTGCCTGGGCTGGTAAGATTAGCACGGCAGTGAGGGTTATTGACTGTTCAGTCTGTCTGGCTATCTTTCTGCACCGTGGAGGACTTAGGGAGCCACAAAAGGTCAGTTTGAACCTTTCCCTGAAGCTGTGCCATCCCTTTTTTCCCCTCTTTCCCACAGAACTAATCCGCTCTCAGCTGTTTTCCTGTAGTGGAGTCAAATTCCTCTCAGTTCCCCTCAACCACCCCCTCCTCCCCCTCCCCCAGCACCATCAAAAATCACAAACACTGCTCTCTGCAGTGCTGATTACTGTGACATATTAATAAAGAGTGATTTAAAAGGGAGAAGTCATTGTTTCCGCGTTAATCCCCATCGATCTTTCACCTTGTTCAAACAAATACGTCAGGGGATTGTATCCATTCGGCTCTGCAAAATCCAGCTCTTTCTCCACAAAGGGGGGATTGTAATTGCATGGATTACTGGGATGGGGATATTCTATTGAACCCTTATCAACAAGGTTACATGGTACTCAAATGTAACAAGAGAGAAACTTGGGAATGAATTCTTAATAGCAGTCAATTCTAAAAAGGATTTAGAGTTAAACGGCAGCTTTGGCTTTGCTGGTCTTGATTCGTGCACTTTATTTACACATCTCTTCACCCTTTAATGCCCTCTCACTCAACATTGAGGTTGGATTAAACCTCTACTGAATAAAGTAGCCTTTTGTTGAGAATTAAATGTAATGAATTGTATGACCTCAGTGGTTGGCGACACCGGCAGAAGCCTGTTTTTGTATGCGAGCGCATGCGACGTTGAATTTGTGAACGCGTAGATTTAATAGCACATATTCACAATAGAGGTATGAAGCGTGTGTGGGGTACACATGATTCATACCAGAGGTCTCGCACCCGCACAGCGATTATAAATCTGCCTCCCACTTTGGCCACACTCGTCTTTTTCACAGCTACTCTATATCCTAAGCGGCCACGGAGGCGTAACATGGCACTGTTAGTTTCTCTCCAGCTAACCCCCGAGCTTTTAGCCACAGGCTCTTTTTACGCGTGACGACGCCTCAGTGACTGCAGCCACCTTTTCTCAGTCCTTCTGCCCCCTTAAAGTCAAGAGATCTCCCAGCCCTAAGGCCTCGGCTCACCCATTTAGCTTTGATTTCCTCTCGTGCTTAAAGTTGAGATAAATGTATTCAAGTGTTACCCGGGGACAATCAGAGCCATGTGTGTTTGTGAGGATGTGGTCTAGAGACAGGGGTTATGTGGGATTTGGACTTGGAGCGCTCACTTGGGGTAAAGTCAGATACTGTAACACCAGGGTGTAAAGTGAATGGCTGTTATTACTGAGCCGTGACTGGAGAATATCATGGGGGATTGGTTTCGGAGGTGTAAAATAGGGGTGAAAGGATTGTCATTGGGGCAGAAGTTGGATCGTAAAATTACATTTGTGTAGGGGTGTGTGTGATTCAAGTGTGTATGAACAAATGTGTGCATATTTTACTGCGTACAATTTCTGTGCTTCATTCGTTTTTCTTTTTTTTCCTCTAGATCCCAGGTTCATAGGTGTAAACTTGATCCCAGAAAGTGACAACCCTGAAGACGACAAGATCTTCCTGTTTTTCAAAGAGAACGCCATGGACGGAGAGCACACTGGCAAGGCTACCATCGCCAGGATAGGACAACTGTGTAAGGTAACAACACACACACACAAACAAAATCCTTATCACAGTTTACCTCTAAGCAACTGACACTTCCTCTTACATATGTGCAGAAATAACTACATGTTTACGTCAGAGTTTGCAGAAACGTATTGAGTTTTTTTTTTGTGTTTGTAATACAGAATGACATGGGAGGTCACAGGAGTCTGGTGAACAAGTGGACCACTTTCCTCAAAGCCCGGCTAATGTGTTCAGTGCCCGGGGTCAACGGCATTGATACACACTTTGATGAGCTACGTGAGTGTGTATTCTTTATTTGTACATGAAGAAAAGTTGACCTCACAGACTCTTTCAAATGCTGTTGAAAAACGTCACCTTCAACCACTCTTGCTTTTTATATTTTCAGAGGACGTGTTTCTCATGAGCTCCAAGGACCCAAAGAATCCAGTTATCTACGCTGTATTCACCACATCCAGGTACACACCCGTCCAGATCTTTTCATGATGACCTCCAAAATGTGCGTGCAAAGGCTCAAATTCTCAAATAGCTTGACAGACACTAGCAGTATCATATTTGTTTTGTTGATTTGTTGCTAGGAGATCAGAAGGAGGTGATATATATTCAACGGGCAACCGTCCTGGACAAGTTATTTCCTCTGTATTTGAAAAACACACACGCTTCATATTTCCTTTCAAGAATTCTTCCTTTTCACATCCTTTATTCTGTCCACTTTATCTGTAATTTCCTAACCATTTTAAATGACACGGCAGGATGCGAGCAACTAAGCGTGCCCCTGTCAAATTCCCAGACAGCGCTCCCCGTCCCGTAATCCACTTACAGGTGTCTTATGGTTGCTTTCCCCTCGTATGGTTCCTCTCCCCACGTCTCAGATTGGAGATTGCTTTTAGCCGATTCCCCCGTCCCCCCGCTACCTGTCCCCCTTTTCATTGAAACCTTGGCAGAGGCTTGTAGGGAAATCAGATTATGGAGCAGGAGGGAGCGAGAGAAACATGATATTCACTCAGCAGGAACGCACGTCTCTCCCCTGGCCGCCGCCCCAGCCTTGAATGGGTGAATCAGAGGCCGGGTGTGGCTCTATTGAAGCATGAGGATAGGTGAAGGCATGGGGCAAGGCAGATAAGTGAGTTGAAATGGCACAGATGGTGGCACTTATCATGATGATGATGAATTTGCATTAAGGAAGGAGGAGGGGGGTATTTTGTGTCCAGTAGTGTCTCTGACTCGCTTTTGAAAGGAGGACAAACACTTCACCATCAATCACCGCTAATGATAAGACAGGCTGAATAGAACGGCGGCGCAAGCTAACGCATACTGACAGGCGCCTTGCATCACTAGGCCCGCACGGCTTTTCTCAGCTTTCTGGAATTTATTCAAAGCAAGAGGTCGGTGCGCGGTGGTGGGCGTACACCTACGTACCCACATGTGCGCCTGGACTCATACACATACACACATGCACGCTTTAAAATTCAATTATGGGGCATTGAGGAATTAGAGTGGTTTAATTGGTTTTCTAAGTGGCCGGTTTTCAGAGATGAATAGAGCAGAGATTCAGAGGGACCGGCTTTTAATATCACTGCTTAATGAGGCACAAAGAAGCTGCCACTGACAGATCAATGTTTGATTGTGCCCCTATTTGTGTGTGTATGTGCATTTTGGTGGGGTTGACTGAATTTGTGTGCCTCTCTCTCAAACTGTGTGCATCTGCACAAACACATGTTCGCCCTTCTTCTTAAGCATAGATACTGGAGTGTCTTTTTTTTGCCCCTGGAGTTAATTGAATTTCTCTGTAATTAACATTTTCAGATGCTAATCCATTCATCTTCTGCGCTTTAGTGAGTACAGTCGGCTGTGTGTATGCCAGCCACATCCCTAATTAGTCTGATACAACTTCCCATTGCAGTCAGCAAGACAAAGGACGTCCCGAATCTTATTGAAGCATTTGGTTCCTGTAAGAGACTTGCTGTCCAAATTAAAACCTGCCATCTGTAAAAAGTGACAAAAAGCTGATGAATGAACTTGAGAAGATTTTTGAACATCTAACCTACAATCAAATAATTACAAATCTGTAAAATTGTGAAACAGATCCCCCTTGTATGTGGTCTAGAGGCTAATGGACTTGATGGTTCTCAGAGATTTAAACAGGCAGCTGACTTTGTCACAGTCTCCACAGGAATATTTAAATAACTCTTTTGGAATATTTATCATGGAATATTCCTGTGAAACTCCCAAATTCTCCACTTTAATGAGTCACAGCTCAAATTGCTGTCTTCTGGATGACCTGGGACAGAGCATGAATTGAAATAAAATCCACATCACTCCCTCTGTTTTTTGCATGATTGATTGACCTTGCCTGCTTTGGACCTGGTCTGGCTAGTGAAAGCAAACTCCACCCATCTGGCTCGAGCAAGCGCTCGCAAAATATTGGAGGGGATTTCAAATATGTTCTGAACCAGGTCTCCCGTTTTGTTGGTGGTGTGCCCAAATTCCTGTCTGTTCTCAGGAGGCTGGAAGCAATCAGAGTGAAGTTCCAATCTGTCATTCCTATACTTAGGTAATGACAACCTTGCTTCCCTCCGTCTTTGTGCGATGAAGGGTCATTTTGTTGTCTTTCTTCAGTATTTCACAAGCTCCTAATCCCTGTCTTGTGACCGATCGTTTATGAATCCCTTTTGTTTGTCTCTGTCATCCTTCTTCTTTTCAACGCCCTCTCACTTCCTCCCTCTCTTCATCCTTAAACTCTTTTTCTCTTTCTGTCTCTCATCTCTTCTACATTTCTTTCTCTCTCTCTCTCTCTCTCCACAGTAACATCTTTAAAGGCTCAGCGGTGTGTATGTACAACATGGCGGACATCAGGAGGGTTTTCCTGGGTCCCTACGCCCACAGAGACGGACCCAACTACCAGTGGGTGCCTTTCCAAGGGAGGGTGCCCTACCCCCGCCCTGGCACTGTGAGTCTCCACGTAAACAACTGTCCACAAATGCAGTGATTCTGCAAGCAATAAAGTCAAATTGGCACACAGAAAACACTGCTTCTCATTCTTGAACATAACACAGATAAAGAAATTAGATAAATAAATGTGAATCATATGCTGTCAATCATCTAAAACTTACCTGCCTGCCATTTTGGTCTGACTCTCAGTGCCCCAGTAAGACATTTGGAGGATTCGACTCCACCAAGGACCTCCCTGATGATGTCATCACCTTCGCCAGGGGTCACCCAGCCATGTACAACCCAGTGCACCCGATAGGCGGGCGTCCCATCATGGTGCGGACAGACGTGGACTACCAGTTCTCCCAGCTGGTGGTGGACAGAGTGGAGGCAGAGGACGGACAGTATGATGTCATGTTCATCGGGACAGGTACACAACTTCACAGTTTGTCTTTGTCATTTGCTTTGTGCTTTGGACCAGGCTGGTCCACTAAAAAAGCTTCTTTGTCTTTCTTAGACATACATTTTGACAAATTATTTAACTCAGAATGAACACAGTTAAATGGTATTTAAGGTTGACCATTTTTACCGATTTCCTAAAAAAAAAGAGTCATAAGAATACTCATCACATTCAGTAAACAAGGTCCTCTTTCTGCAGTATGAGCAATGGAAAATGAATATTTTGTAATCCAGTGTTATACACATTACAATGCTAAACAAATCTTTTACTGTGGCATCTATATACTGAAAAGCTCAAGCAATAACATAAAGCAAGTGTGCATACAGACAGACTTGTACATACATATACTGTATTTCAATGTCTCTATTCTTTCAGACATGGGCACAGTGCTGAAGGTGGTGACGATCCCCAGAGAGAGCTGGCACGACCTGGAAGAGGTGGTGCTGGAAGAGATGACTGTCTTTAGGGTATGACATTGAAAATGTATGGAGCCGATGCCTGTAAAAATACACACGATGTCCATAGATGTGGTAGTAAAGCAGCTGTGCTGTATTTGTTTTGTGCAGGAGCCTACTCCCATTACTGCTATGGAGCTGTCCACCAAGCAGGTAAAGACTTGTTTTCACACATAATAATTTATCCAAAAGTTGTTGACAGGGCTAAAAGCTCAAGTCAAACAAAAAAGTGAGAACTTCTGGGCCCTTAGGCAAACACTGATATCCAAAAACAAAGATATCTAATGTGCCTACTGAGAACCAAACCCACAAGCACCTTCTTTTCACAAGAACCTTTCCAACTGAGCCATGCAGGAATATTAAACTTTTATGTCCTCGCTCTTTTGCTCCCACAGCAACAGCTGTACCTTGGCTCGGCCCTGGGTGTATCGCAGATGTCTTTACACCGTTGCGAGGTGTATGGGAAAGCTTGCGCTGAGTGCTGCCTGGCCAGAGACCCTTATTGCGCCTGGGACGGCACAGAGTGCTCAAGATACTTTCCTACCGCCAAGAGGTAGGGGCATGCACACATCAAACAAATCTTTGACCTTTATTTATCCTCAGAGGGTTTGCTGAGCCCGCATGCTTCTTTTCAGCAACATCCTGCCTTTGTTTTAATGTCGTCACACAAAGTCACACCTGGGAGTTATCAGTACACCTGCAGTCTGCTGTTGCAATTGGCTTTAAATGCTTTGCTCAAGGGCATCTCAATATACAACCTTGTTTCTCCAACCTCAGACCTCCACTGGCCTATTAGCAAGTGCTGTGAATCCAAAAAATGTACAAGGATACACGGTACATGCCAAAACATCTAAACATGGAAGTAATCTGGAGTCAGAATATTACACAGGCACAAAATACAGTCGTTAAAATACACATACACACAGGCAAAGTATGCATTCCAAGTACATGGTACAATCCAGCAACCTGGGTTATAACTTCTGCCAGTAACAGTTGTTCTGAGTTGTGATCCTGTCACCCTACAGCCAAGATGCATGCACATACACACACACACACACACACACACACACACATAGACATAAAGAGACATGCATGAATATACATCTACACAAGCACACACACACACACACTAAATTATAGCCAACAGGAGCTGTCTGACCGCTTCACTCTGCAGCCAGGAGGTATGAACATACACACCCTCAAATTACCCTCTGCTGTATCCAGCGGGATTAGGCTGACCACTTCAGCCCTCACACACACACACACATAGCACTACACCCCTGCATCTCATTCATCCAGAACTTCTCACACCAGCAGAAGTAGGCCAATGGGTATACTCCAGCTTGGCAGGGTTACAGAGGAGGTGGCACACCCCGTGGTTAAGGCCAGGACCGGCTCCTCTCAGCCGTCCTTCTACACTGCAAATATTTTCCCTCCCAGAATGAGAACCAGACACCCGGCCCGCACGTGCTCAGACGGCCAAAAAAGACAGGAATGTTAGCCCAGGAAGCGTACAGAGGAGGGACATGTGTGAGAAAGAGACAGAAAGACGAGCGTCCAAATGCATATGACACACAGAAGTAAGGATGGACGGATGTTAGTGGCCGAATTTCTGTGCAGAATTCACACACACACACTGACCACTTCACTCCATCTGTTTCTTTTTTACCTCTAAATGGTCCTACTTTTTTCCTCTACCTACTTTATTTCCTTCTTTCCAACCCTCGCCTCACCTTTGGCTTACCCCACCTCTCTCCCCACTTTGATTTTTACAGCGCCCGTCAGAGATTTTAAACATGACCATGACAACTAGGAACAGGGGAGACACATTAGTCAGTAAAGCCAGGCTATGAAAACGCCTCACCATTGCAGTAAAAAAAAAAAAAAGCTGAATGACATAGTGGACTTTCATATCGAGAGGACAAAGAGTGGGGCTGCTTTTACAAGGCATTTCAAGGGTGAAACAATACTGTATGTGTTTCATAATAACGGCTCATCAGAAGGCAATGAAGCACGTTGTTTCATTGCTCGACGGGTTTATGTTTTTTACATTCTGTAAAAAGTTTTATTTTTTTCACTCATGTGATTTAACAGTGGAGTGAAGGTTGAATAAATACCCATTCTCTAGCCCTAAAATGTAAGTGAAGCTGAATGTGGACTAGTATTGGGTAACATTGCCCCCTAGTGGTTGAAATTCAACAGTACAGAGAACAGAACGTGCATTTCTGGTCTATTTTGGAGGACATGTGTTGCTTAAATTGCCATTGAATCCAAGTATGTTTTCTCTACTGCCATTAACTGCCATTGTGGTTTCTTCCCAGGCGAACCAGACGACAGGACATCAGAAATGGAGACCCTCTCTCCCAGTGCTCAGATCTTCAGCATCACGGTACCTTAATGACCACACACACATACACCTACACTCTCTCCTCTTCTTGCTGCACACTTCTCATTCCCATGTCTGTGTGTGCGTTCTGGTTTGAGCAGAAGACACGGACGGCGTAGGAGGCAGCGTGGAGGACAGGAGCGTGTATGGCGTGGAGAACAGCAGTATGTTCCTGGAGTGCAGCCCCAAGTCTCAGAGAGCGCTCATTTACTGGCAGCTGCAGAAGCCCAACGACGATCGCAAGCACGAGGTGTGTGTGTTTCTCGTGTTGTTTCTGATTTGCCTCTTGAAAGCAGGCAACAGAAAATTTGTGAATTGCAGCTGCATGATTATAAAACCCACGCAACCCAATTTGGACTAACAGCTCTATCTCACACTAATTAAATTGCTGCAAACAAAACATCATCTCTCTGCCAAAGGCTACACCTTTCCTTCTCTGTGTTATCTTGTAATGACCTCTGACCTTCAACCTCACTGACTTAGAAAGGGTGGTAACCTTGGGGTGTGGATGTTTAGATTGACTTTTGACCCTATGATGTAACCAATGACTTTTGCCTGACTCTCTACTGTGGCTGTATTTGTCTAACCGGGCGTTCAGGGCGTGTGGTTTTAGGTACCGGTGAGACGAAGAAATACAATCCAGGAAGTCCAGTTTGAGTTAAAGATCCATGAATTTTAAGGCTTATCAGATGCAAACCACTGCACAGCAGGTTATAATATTATTTAGTTTATATATTATTTTACTTCTCTTGAAAGCTATCGCGGTGGAAATCTTTTTATCTTTTATAAAGATTTTCTTTTTTGCCTCTGCGTTGACACCCTCTCTGCTTCAACACAATAGTCCCTTTCAGATCAGTTTTCACACAGTGCTGTTGTCTGTCTGAACATGGCCTTAGCTTGTACTGAACCTTTGGAGAAATCCAAATGCAATCCCTCCAGATTTATGGACTGGGGCCTTGGAAACTTAAAAGCCCCCCTCCAGTCAAACATGTGTTTTGCTTATTGTTCACTGTGCAGAACGATGTGTGTGCGGAGTTTGACACTAGAGGGTTGTTTTTACCTTCATCTGCTGAAGGAGGAAAGTTTCTTTGTGCTCACCTTAAATCTGAGTTTAAGACATAAATGTACAAACGATTTTGTGACATCACAAGTAGTTTGAAAGCTGGTTGTGGTCCATTATGTGACTTACAGAAGTGTGATATGGAAACTTGAAACCTCCAGTGCACATACGCTGAGAATGGACTTTTAGGAGACATCTTGTGTTCAGTATTGAAACTTTCAAAATAAATGTAAAATATTATTTTGTGGAAATCTATATCACACAGTATTTTTATGTCCTAAAACTTGTCTGAAGGGGATCTTTAAGTGATAAACTATAGAAATTAACAGATCTAGAAACACCAGTCCACACACTGTTTGCCTTTTAAGTCTGTTTGTCTACTTTTTCTAATTTCTTGCTCTTTATTTATATCTTTGTCTTTCTCTCTGTGTCTTTTTGCAGATCAAGCTAGATGACAGGGTGGTCCGTACAGACCAGGGCCTGCTCATACGCAGTCTGACCCAGTCTGACACAGGGGTCTACCACTGCCAGGCTGTCGAACACGGTTTTATCCAGCCCCTACTGCGCCTCAACCTCCAGGTCATCCCCACCCAGAGACTGGGTGACATCCTACCTGGCCTTTCCGGTGCAGGAGGCGGGGTAGGTCACTCTGCCAAGCACAGGGTGTGGTATCGAGATTTCCTGTCTCTCTTGGACCACCCAGACCTCAACAGCGTGGAGGAGTTTTGCGATCGAGTTTGGAAGAAAGAGCGCAAACAGAAGAGGGTGAAGACACCCAATGGCAACAGTCAGGGTAAACCTGACAACACCGGCGGTACCAACTCTGCATTACGGCCTAAAGCTTCCAACACCCAGAAGCAGCAAGCCAGTCCACCACAGAGCAGGCCATGGATCCAGGTCGGAGCTCCAACAGTGGAAGGGCCAGCACAGAGCCAGAATACCCAGAAAGGTCAACCAAATCTGGGTATGTTGAGTGTCCAGACACCTAAGAACAACCAGAAGACGCAAAACGGCCAAAAGGGGCAGGGCAGCACGGCTGGTTCTCAGGTTGCGGGGGGGTCTCGGGCGAGCAGCCAGCACACAGCCAAGTGGAGACGGATGCAGGAAAACAAGAAGGGACGCAACAGGAGGACCCATGAGCTTCAAAGACCCCCACGTAGCGTTTGAGAAAAAAGCACAGAGATGCACACATGCTATCAGATCTACATACACAAGCACAAACCCATGCATCCACACATATACACACAAGCACATTCTATAGATTGTGTATCCAATGTATGATTCAGTGACCTCACCATGACAGCAGCAGAACAAAAACCCATTAAAAAAACAGCAACACACACTTTTAGGTAGAAATACATGAACTGCTCTCGTGTGACAACAATAAAGCTCTCATTCAAAGACAAATACACCTGTGAAGAGGACAAAGATGAACAGAGGACTGAAAAACTGGGATGCATACTGTAAATGTGTGAGGATATGGCTGGTTGCCTGGGATACTTGCCTGGCAGACACTTCAACCTCCTGTACATAAGCTACTAAAATAAGACTGGGACAAACATGTTTAGTGAGGTGTTTGTTGGGAAGCAGATGGACCTAATATGCTGAGAGGACAGTTGTGGAGACATTAATAGATACACAGACGTTTAAGGAAGCAGAAACGATGCATTCACTGCAGCCTGCTGCCCTCTTTGACCTAAGCATGTGAACTACAAGATAGTGTACATGGAATGGATTAAAAACTCTCATTTTGAAGAACTGTTTGAGGAGAAAAGAACCTTCCATCTAGTCTTTCGAGTCAAGATAGACAACGGCACCCTTAAAGGAGGAAAGGGAAGGGTTGCAATTCACCTCAAGGTGCGCACAGCTTGCACCAGTGGCCCTCATGTTGTTTAAAAACAAATAGAAGCATTATTACATGCAAAAACTTGTCATGCCGCGGTGCAGCAAAAGTGCTTCATCATGACCTTCTCCACCTGAAGCATTGTGCATGTTGTTGTCAATCAATGTTTTAATAAGCTAGTTATTTTATGGAATTCTAGAGGCTTTTTTTTTACACCCTACCTAAAAAAAATGTTACATTTTTCTTTTATATTTCCTTTCCTTTCCAAACCAGTGCTTCTATTTTTGGGGGCAAAACTTACAAGCAACATAGTAGTCTCATTGTGCATTATCCCTTGTGCTCTCGAGGATTCTGTGTAAGTTATTATGTTGTTGCTTTTTCTGGGATTTATAGAATCTGGGCACAAATTCCAGTTGTAGGCTATGCTAAAAAGCCAGTCTGAAATAGACTGCCAGTTGTTTTGTGTACATATATACAACAAACTTAACTCTCTGTGTATATACAGTACATATACAGTACAAGAACACCACTTGATTATTATTTATTGCTCATTGTTTTGTGAAAGGGTTGCATTTATTTTTGATATTATGGTATTTTTGGCTCATCAATATATTGGAGAAGCAATGGCAACAGCAACTAAGAACATTTTGATGGACCAACTGGCTGAATTTGTGTCAAGGAATCCCTTTTTGGGGATAAAAGGGGTTGAAAATGACTTAGGAGCACGAGTACAGGGGTTTGTGTCATTAACTAAATCCCACTAACGATAAGCACAATTTTGTCTTTTGACTTTCGTAACAGATAATTTTTTTCCTTTCTCCCAAATCCATCCATAATGTCTTTATTCATCCAGTAGCCATTATGTGTAAGATAAGTCCCCAAACTGAAAAACATTAGCTGTGAATCTCTGTAAGAAATAGTGGAGAAAAATGTTAAATCTAGTCTGAAGGAGAAGACACGTTATACTGCATGTGAATGCTACCTACAGTAAGTGCATCTTTTTTATTGTCTCTTTACGTGTTTTGTGTGAGAGGTAAAGTTCCCTTAAAGCAAGATGTGAGTTACTTTTGTCCTTTTGCCAAAACAGTGATATTAACAACTCATGATACTCTGGCCAAAGCTGTGTAAGATCCAAGCTCCTTAATCTTCGATTGAACAATGGTACCTCCTGTCTCCCCTGTCCCCTTAATACACGACAAGAGTAATGTGTCAATGCAATAAATTAGAGCAGATAGTGTTCTCTACCAAGACTCCAAAGTTTGGTGTGTCCCTGATTCGGGTCTCTCCCTCAGAGTTAGAAAAGTTGAGAGAGCTGAAAGTTACCGCTGCTGTAACACAGTTCTTTCTGGCATGCATTCAGTTGTCTAAATAAACATCTCCGTTACAAAAAAAAAGTCTCTTTGTTCTCATTTCAGTCAAAAACCTTCTGCTCACGGTGTCCTCAGGTCCACTCTGTTCCATCTAGGGTAACACAAAGGGCTTCAGCTTTTAACAATTTTATGGTTGCTAGTCCGATGACAAAACACAACTAACTTACACATACGGGGTGATATGGTCTGCAAGAAAAAAGCTCTTTCTGTAACAAATGTATTTATGGATCTATGGAAGAACATAAGCAGATGCTATGAATGCTAAAGGGTCAAATTATATAAAAACAAGACTAAGATGCTAGGGGTTCTGTTAGGCTGGACTTTGAGCTAAATACTAAAGTCACACACAGTGACAGAGCTAACTTGCTGATGTATAGCAGGTATAGTGTTTGCCATGTTCACCATCTTAGTTTTGCATGTTAGCATGCTAACATTTGCTAATTAGCACCAAAACACAAAGTACAGCTGAGGCTGATGGGAATGTCATTAGTTTAGCTGGTGCTGTATTTGGTTATAAACGAAAGTAATAGACACATTGAAATTTTGATCTGATGATGATGCCAGAGAGAGGTAAGGGATCGCCAAAGTTATCAGAATTCATCCATGACAATCCATCCAATAGGTGTGATCATGGTGGGGCTAGAAGAAAGTCAGGGTATCACCAACATTGGATCATCTGGACACAATCCATAAAGTAGATGTTGAGATATTTCATTGGATAAGTGAAACCTTTGACCTGCTGGTGCCATCCGTGGAACATGTCTAAAATTTTATCAGCAACGTATCTTTCCAGAAGCACTGTCCCGATTACCCTGGATAACCCACAGAACATGCTGTCAACAGTTTTCACAAGGACTATTTCTTTGAATGAAAGTAGATCCAGTGGCATCTCACATATTTATTATCACAGCAAGCTCTTTGGTTTATCAAGAGGAATCACAACTAAATCATGACAGACCTTTTTCACAGCAGACATTGCGGCATGTCACAGCAGGGAAAAGCACAGGTGTAACTGATGAGCTGTTTCAGGGTCCAGGTATTGTGCATGCTTGCTCACTGTCATGGCTTACTGGGACACTTCATGGAACTGAGAAATGAGTTTCACCTGCGCTTTTCCTGCTGTGACAAGTCAAAATATCTGCTGTGAAAAAGGCATATTCTGGAACACTATTGTATAGTGATGGAGACAGAAATCTCAGAGATATCTCAAAAGATGGGCACATGAAACTTAAACTATTGGTACGGCTAGATACCACTAGAGGTAAGTGAGATTTGTTTTAAGTATTCTCAGCTGCTGTTACAGCTCCAGCGATGAATATTTAAAGTAATTTATAGTTTTTCACAGCAGACATTTTGACTTGTCATAGCAGGAAAACCACAGGTGTTACTAATAACAGTAACGATGGCTCTGTCCTATTCAAGTGTCCCAGTAAACCATAACAGTGTGAGCCAGCATGCACTGAAACTGAAGCAGCTAAATGAAATTCAGGATAATTAACTTTTTCTACTGTCATGTCAAAATGTCTTCTATGAAAAAGGCCTATAAACTCAAAACAATAAAGGGGATTTTGGCCTGCAGAGAATATGATGATTCTCATGAAGAACCACCAGAGGTCACTGTTGTGTAACTGTTGCATCCTGCTTGTGGTGAGGTCTAAGTGGAAGCTGTAACATCTCAACATGTTGTGATATTTTTACAGAAATGTCTTCCTTTCACAGTCAGACACAATTACCCTTGCTCAGAAACTGTGTGCGGGTGTGCGTGTGTGTGCGTGCGCGTACATGCGCGTCAGCTGAAGTGATTAGAGTGCTGCAATCACGTTCCCTGCCCTCAAGTTTCACACATGTGTTATGAATTTGCTGGTCCTGTTACCATGGCGACTGTCCTTGAATGTCCTGTGTGTCTGTGTGCGTATGTGTCTGAGTCTTAAAAATACACATTTTCAGCTGCAGAAAGGAGTTGTCTTGACTTTATGTTGTATTACTGTGTCCTTTGCTTTAGGGGAGCTTCTTCACTGCCTCTTTCCTCTTCATGTCCCCTCCTCCTCACATCCTCTCCTCAGAGCTACCTTTCTGTTTGGTACAACATCTTGCTTTTTACAGCAGATTCATCTCAACAACAACAACAGTCAACTCCCAACATTATCTGCTATAGGATGCATGTACATTCAGCATTCTAAAGGCATTATCAATAATAACAAACAGCATTAAATTGATTATTGAATTCATTCCAAATCAGATGTAGTTATTTATGTTTTGGATTTTTCCCTTTTCCCTTCCAATCTGAAATTTGAGATTTTGCGAATAAAGTCTTAATATTATGAGACCCACAATGACACAATAGCCTATTTGGTTCTCAAAATATTAGGACTATATATATTATATATATTTTTTTTCCTCAATATTAAGACTTTATTTTCAATATCTGAATTGTCCCAAATACTCCATTGTAAAAAATGACCAATTTACTACATTGTGCACTATATTTCTGTTTACCAAGGGTAGAAGTTGCAGCAACAAAGATTTGCCATTTGCAGTGTAATTTATCTGTGCATGATATAGAACAAAATTAAAAATGAGTTTTCAAATTCCAGTTTTAATTTTCATGGTTGAAAAAGCATATTGACTACGAAAAACTAAAAGGAAAACTCCACTGACGAGTAATTTGAATGAAACTGATGTGAAATGTACTTTTCGTTGTCAGTTTGGTGGATGACGTTTTAAAACTTAAAGTGCAAGCTGGTGTTTTGCATTTAAATTAGATCAATATTTTAGCGTGTAATAGTCTGAAATTAGATGGAGATTCCAGTTCATAATTTCATTTGACTAATGGCAGGATTCTCACAGGCTTGATTTCTGAAATTTGTCAAATCCACTCCTCAAACCCAGCGAGCAGCATACAACATCTGATTGGCTGAATTTGTATTGTAACACCCTGATCAGACGACGTCAGTCCACTATTTATATCTCACTGTTTACAGTATGTCACTGTGTGTGTGTGTGTGTGTGTGTGTGTGTGTGTGTGTGTGTGTGTGTGTGTGTGTGTGTGTGTGTGTGTGTGTGTGTGTGTGTGCAATAGGTATGTATTCATATCCAGAGCTCCTTAGGACTCTTGAAAGTAGGCTCTATTCAGAATCTCTGACTCATTCTTTCTTGCCCAGGAGCTAGCCCAAGGGATTGTGGGAAATCAAGTCTGTGGGCAAGGAGGCAGGAGGAGATTTAGGTCAACGGCAGGACAACACACCAGTGGGCTGCTGAAGTCACTGCTAGCCCTGTTTAATAAATATAAATATAGCTTATTTTCTTTCATCAATTTTCTTTATTCTCCTCTGAATTTCTATCTTTTTCTGCTTATCTGTGCATTGCACTAATCTTCAAGTGATCCCATAATTAGCAACCCTGCAGGTGAGTGGCAGATGCCGCGGAAACCATGGCAACTGGGGAGGGATCTGATACAGAGCAGCTCTCCTTGATGATAGATGACATTTTCCATCAAGACTGAACCCCACTGAGCCACAACTGTGTTCACCAGGTGCAGCTTTCTTTCTTCTCCTCACTGATTGCATTCACTGGATTGGTCAAAATTGTCTAGAAAAGTATATGTCAGCACAAGATGATGTCCACTGTCCATTTCAATATCACTTTGTGAGAGTGATCACATTTTCCTTTTTCATAGGTAGACGTGTATGTACTATATGGCCTTTATTTCTTAGTAACTAGATTTTTTACTGTATTAAACCTGTTAACATACAGTTTTCACATTTTATTTCCCTTTTTAATAGCTTTGAGGTTGGTAAAATAATCTTATTCCATTCTATCTGACAGTATATCATATACTGTACATTGTGTACCATTCTAATTGTTATATAATACACTCCACACTAATGTTCAACAGATGGACTTGGGGACTGTAAGAAAATTAGTAAGGAGGGTGGGGGGGTCAGAAAGGGGGGATGGCTATGTATTTTAACTTTTTGCTAAAATGAGGGAAAATAATCATTAGTTGAATAATGCTGTTGAGGGTCTTGCTTTTTAAAAAACACGAAACATAAGGTTCAACCCCTCTACACCAATAATTTCTGCACAGTCCCTTAATATAACATTAACTGAGCAACAATTCCAAAAATGAGGATAGCAATTACGATCCATTTCATTTCATTACACGTTTATTTGGACTAAAATACTACTCAGCCATTTTGCCTTTTCATTTTCAAATTCTAATCGCATAACCAAGCGCTCTGTCTCTCTGCACATATATTCCTTGCGGGTTTCACTGTATATACAGTGCCCTCTGGGAGTGCTGTTTCCCTGTCTGTTGTTACGAAGCCGTGATTTACGGCTGTAATCCCGCCTCCTCAACACCGAGCTACAAGGTTGGGAGTCATAAACGGAGACACCTTACACAGCTGCACAGCCAGGCACGTTTGTAGGGACGGATATAAAACTGACTCACACCAGTTTGACCTCATACACTCTCCATTCACTGATTGCTTGGGATTGATGAGGTGATCAATGACCTATTCCTGTCCGTCTTTGGAGAGAATACTGATTCACACTGGGCTGCCGGGTTATGTTCAAGGACTTGGTAAATCATCAAGGACTGCCAATGCTTTCTGGTCCAAACATCACCTAAGTAACGTTACAAGCCAAGAAAAAAAGATTGTATTAAAACTGAGGCAGTATTTGGAAGATTTCCCTAAGGCCTAAAGAGACAGTTGGCTTTGGAGTATTTTATGTAACCCCCTTGTTTGCTCCATAATGCGATGAGTTTGTGTATTTGTATGTATGTGCACATTTGAATTTGCATTCAGTGTGACTCATCTGTGTTTAGCCTAGCTAAACTCAAGGGACTTACCCCCTCGTTGCAAAGTGATGACGTCACTGGCGATGACGCACTACCGTGACAACAGGTGTGTGTTATTAATGATTCATGAGCTGCGGTGGTGTGTATGACTTGATTGGCATTCAAACCCACATTGCTTTGACATTATCTCTCAACCCTTTCTATCTAAAATGATCTTTTCTTTTTTCTAAAGGACTAATCCCAGTCCTCTTCCGCTACTGATGAATCAGCCCATTAGATCCTGGAGCAGCATTAGTTAAGATGTCAGCTGCTGTCAGTTCACTAAGAAAAATGAAAGTGGAATGTGGAGTGAGAGTGAGAGTGAAAGTGGGAGATGAGGAGAGGAGGAGACCACATAAATCCATTATACTGGTGAGCATTGATTTTGAAGGATTTTCTCAAATAACACATATAAAGCACGAGTCAGATGTGAGCTATGCAGTCAGTTTAGACATTAATATAGCAATTACATATCAGCACTGGCAATTATATTTTGATGAGCTGTTCAAGAACTATAATGCTAAATTAAAGAATAATATGAGAATATTTTATCGATTTAAAATGAAAGGAATAGTTTGATATTTTGGGAAAACTAGATACGAGTTACAGTAGATGAGAAGATTGACACTGCTCTTGTGTCTGTACGCTAAATATAGCATTAGAGCCAGGAGATGGCTAGCTTAGCATAAAGGCTGGAAACGGCTAGCATGGCTCTGTCTACAGGTAACAATATCTGCCTACAAGCACACAAATACCGAAATGTAAAAACTACAAGTTGTGGTTTTACGGGGGGGTTAGGAGTCTCTTCGGGTTGCCTGGCAACCTCAATGAGACGCCAAGACTCCCTGTGTAGCGTCCCAGTCAATAAAAGGAACACTTTGACTGATGGTCTAACACTGTTTATTTGTCTCCTATGCACTTCAATAAACCATCATAAGAGCTGAATAGAAAAGTAAACAGAGGTAAAGACAATCAATTACAATTTATTACAACTGATACATTAATTGGCTAATAACGCAATGTTAGCTAACTTATCACATAAATAAACTCAAAATCCTTACAAATACATAAATTAATTTATTGTACCTCTTAAGAAGCAAAATACTTGTCAATCGATTCCTATAAGGTAATAACCCACAATATATACTTTATCCATTCATGAAGGCTTTCTGCTGTTTTAAAGCCCAGTTTCAGATGAGACTTTCTCTAGAAAAATCCTCCAGTGATGTGTTTTCATTTCTGGCAGCAGCTTGTGTGGAATACACTGTAGAAAACCTTGTTAATTAGCATGAGCAGCCTCCATTGAGCAGACAAAGAAAATGACTGGCATACACACAGGAATTAAAATTTCCAAGGAACAAGACATCAGAGACCTGTCACACTATCGGAGTGATCTCTGGGAAGTGCTGAGAGAAAGAGTGCTGAGCACAAAGTGGAAGTAGCTAAAATCAGGGATGTCACGGTGGCTGACTTCCTGGGCTTTTTAGATATATAACTACAATTATAAATGTATTTGTTCACCAGTATTATTGCCTTGTTCTCACCTCACTGTTACCCATGCACCTTTCATTGGCTAGGAGGTCACTGCTGTTACATCAATCAGCCACTGGACTAGTGGCTTTGGAGGTTGGCTTCTAGACAGTGACCAGTAAATTCTATTAACAGCCTCGTTACCAGTTAAAGTCTCCTTCCCACGTGCTTTACCCGAGCACCGTAGCAACCTCCTTGAAATAAAAATCCTACAATGATTTCACATCTGTTTCCATGTCCAAAAATTATAATCTTTACCCTTGAAAGATAAAATTGCAGAACTTCCTGGCAGTGATTTAGACTGACGGAGGAATTGGAGGTGATCATTATGATCCCTTAATGACTCAGTCATGACAAAGAGATGCAGGTGAGGACAGGTGACATAGAACAGACTGTTAAGCCTCCAGAGTACTAAAGCAGGTAATGTGTGATTTAGCTTTCAGCACGTTAGTGATATTTTACACACTTCATGTCATAAAATCTCAGAGACAGACATTAATTCAAGCTTTTTGATAGTTCAATGCACACATACGTTTTCTTGACTCTGCATGCTTGTGCCTTTTGTGTTTGTGCTGCTGTGTATTTGTATGAAACAAAAGGCACTTGTATAACTCTGACATTGTGTTGAGTCTCTGAATCAGGCGCCTTTGTGTGTCTTCGGGGAGCAAAGAACATTATTCACAGAGAACTCAGCTGGAAGGAAACTCTACAGAGAGAGAGAAAGAAACACGGCCTATTTCTCAAATACTGCAGATAAATCATATATGTTTTCTGTAATGTTCCCTTGCTTGTGTTTACTGGGTTCAACAGATGGTGGTGTTATGGCTTCTCAATGTAGCTCTGGGGATGTTTGTGGCTGTTGTGAGGGAAAGTATTCTGAGGGTAAAATGTAGTTTGGCAAGGGATGAATAATTGATTTGGGAGCCTTTTTCTGCTTGTTTGTTTTGTTGTTTTTAGTTGATTGCGAGTGAGTTAACTTGCCCCTCAAATATAGCAGAGAGTTACAGCAGGACTTTATGCACCGTGTGTACAAGCAAAACAGCTTACAGTGCAGAGCAGTCTGTGATTGGCCTATCTCTCAGAAGAAAAGAGGATTAGAGGGACCTCTTATGTCTGTGCATGAGTGTGTCTTTGTCAGTGCCCGGGCTTGTGTTTGTGTGTTTGTGTGTGCTGGCAGCAGGTGCACCCGAGCACCCATGTGCCTGTGCGCATGCATGTAGATACCAGATAGTAAGATTGAGTGAGGAAAGGAAGGGAGTTTAAAGGTATTTTTAGTCCGCAGTGTCTCACTGGTCAGGAGAAATTGGCGGAATTAGGCGCGTGCCAGGTTGCTAATAGGGATGAGAAAGGCTCAGTCCTAATATACCAGAAATTAAACATCACTTGCAAGTGCACCGCCTCCCGGGAGCCGTCTCACCTCGTCACACTGACTTCAAGGATATCACCAGATACACACTCCTGCACATTAACACACTAAAGTGAAGGTATGTAACTCTTTTTTGCTTGTCTTTTGGAGCAGTAACCACTTGTTTCTTGAAAAAAGAGGGAATTATGGAGTTAAAGCTCTCTAAGGAAGGTTCTAGTAGTTTAGTAGTAGTCTAGTAGTAGAACTCAGCCTGACCACAGTTGTGGTACATGCATGTGTGTACTCTCAAAAGTATCATCAGTCTACAGTAGATCTTTGGTGAATTGTCTTATTGTGTAAACCTGCAACTTGTTGTGTTTAGGAAGATACTGTTAGTACTTTAAAGCTGATTGTTTTAGTTCAACTGCCACCGATCTCTGCAGCAAAAGAAATTGCCTTTTGTTAGTGTCTTTGCCTCATACCCCGACTGAGTATTCAAATTTAATGAACACAGTGCGGTGTGTGTTATCTAGTTACCAGACTCAAGTTACATTGGCCAGGCTACACAGCACAAATACACAAACTGTTAATGTCCAGGAGAGGAGTTGGTTAAAATATAAATATACAGTTTTAAGGTACTTTACTTTAGTATTCCCATTTTATTCTACTTTATACTTTTATTGCACTACATTTCAGAGGGAAATTTTTATTTATTCCACCACATTTATCTGACAGCTGTAGTCACAAGTTACATTTCACATTAAGATTTTACATTCATAGAAACATGATAAGCTGGGAAAATAGACATTTATAAAGATTAAACCAGTGGGTGGTTCAAAACCTTTTTGGCTTGTGATACCTTACAAAAAAAACCTACCCTTGTCAAATTTCAGATGTCTATATATGTTCTGATAAAGAGACAGTTCCCCTCTAAACCTCTCAGACGTTTCATTTAAATAACTGTTCAAGGCCCAAAGAGTTTTTTTCTTTCCTACCACATCTTCCCACCAATTATGACCCCTTATCTTGTGACCCTTTGGAGGGGCCCACCCCCTAGGTTGTGAACCCCTGGATTAAACTACATAACTGTATATAAAGTAGTTAAAACTAGCTCCACCTCAACCTGCTGCAACACTTAAATGCCACTTACACATCGATGCATTGGTAACAATCTACTTCTTCCACCACTGGATAAAATTCAGAAACAGATAAAAACTCAATATTTTGTTTACTCTATAACATAAATATGCTTAAAGGGCCCTGCTAGCATCGTACTAGTGAGTTTACTCTGTGTACACTGTATGCAGGTGTGTGTATAAATTGCTGGGTTTGCACATGCCTCAGAGAGAGCTTGTCCCCAGGCCTGTGTTTGATGTGTGTTTACACCTGTGTGTGTTCGTCTGTCTATCTGTCTGTCTGTCTGTCCGTCTGTCTGTCTGGGTGAATGCATTTGCTTTGCACGACTGGGTGCTTCAGTCAGTGTGTTTATGTGAATGTGTGGGTGAGATACAGAGAGAGAGAGACAGAGAAAAAGAGAGAGCGCATGCATGTACGTGCTGCTTCCGCCTCACAGCGTAGAGACAATCAGGCCATGCTTCAGCGATCAGTGGGAAGAAGGGGAGGACCGGAGCAATTGCTACACTACCATCGTTTATCACTGCAGACAGACACCAAAACTCACCTCTGCCTACACATACACATACGCTAAGGTGAAGAGGAGGAGGAGGAGAAGGAGGGAGGGACAAAGACTGAAAGGAAAGAGGGAGATGACTATTAAAAAATGAGGCATATCTATAATAGGAAAGCCAAGGAGATGAGGTAGGGATGGAAAAAAATATGATTCTAAATGTGCAGATAAAGAAAGAAATGACTAAGGAGGACTGTTGGCCGGGTGCAGTAACTTCCTGCACATAAACCCACGTAAAAAAACACACGTTTCTATACTGTTAAAGCTCACTACTTGTTTTTACTGTGTTAAAGCTGTTTTTGCAAGAAAAGCCAGGAGACGGTTATCTTAGCGTGGCATAAAGACTGGTAGCAGTGTGAAACAACCCATTTTTACACTTTGGTTTTTGTGTGGATTAAACAAACAAAATGTGAATTAGTGAGCTTTAGAGGTGCTAGAAGGTAGATTTACCTTTGGACAGAGCCTTGTTAGCTGTTTCCCCCTGCTTCTAGTCTTTATGCTATGCTAAGCTAAGCTAAGCTAACCATCTCTTGGTTGTAGCCTCATATTTAGGGTGCAGACATGAGTGGTATCAATCTTCTTATCTAACTCTCTGCAAGGAATCGAATAAGCGCATTTACTTGTTATGCATTCTCCTATTGATTCCAATTTATATATAACGGTTAGACTCACAACACACAACAGCAAACACACTGGTATCTAACATCCCATTTGCAGGAGCTGTCATCACATCTAAAATTTGATTTAAATGATGATCTGTAGTGTCACATGATCTTTAATGCTTTTATTCAAACACTTTTCCATGTAGTAAGAAAGAAAGGATGGAAAAGCATAATATTGGTCCTTGGCTATGTTCCACTGGGTACAGAATCTAGTCACCCAGTCCTCCTCTCCACCTCTGCCCAGGTACTGAGGGCTCTGAGCTGGGTGCATAGAGGACACATCTGCCCCAGAGCTCCACAGACAGCACAGCAAATGAGCACTTGCTGTCATATTGCAACACATCTGCTTGACGTACAGCCGAGCCGACGTATTTTAATATCCTACTCACTGGATCTGGCGCCTGGTTGTGCATATTCTCAGTACAGTGCAGCTGAATATACTGGAGGTTTGTTTTGCAGTCATTTTTCAGCATGTGGGCTGATGTAATGCAATTGTACTGCATCATTTTGTTTTCCTCTTCATATATTGGTGCGTGTGATGTTATGTTTTAAAGATGCAACATACTGCAGCCTCTGTGTTGCCTTTTCATTAGCGAGATTTTATATTACGCTCATTTCATCACATGCACTGTTCTCCATGATAACACCAGCAACCAATTCTTCACAAGAGGAGAGGAGATAAAGAATTCATTGTGATGTATCTGGCTAGAGTCAACCTGATAGTCCCAAATGTTTCTGCTTGCTTACACTTGCACATTAACATATTTGAGAATATAAAGGGTTTTGATTTAAAATGAGACATCCTACAACTGCCAACTGGAAAAAAACAAAGCATATGAGATATTATTCATGTTCTGAGTCATCTGAAGACCTTCGCAGATGTCTTATCTGTGTTTTTGAATATTTCATGGTAGCCATTTCCCCTAATATGACATTCTGGAATCACACTGCTCTAATGATTTTTTGTTGTTGCTCTGTGAACTGAATGGCTAGTCCTGGATGGATAAAGATGCACATAGTTACTTATTATCCATAAAGCCTGAAAAGCATTTTTGCTGATCTTGGGATAGACTTTGCATGTGGAAAGGTGGAGTGTGATCATGCAGTATATATAAACCTCCACTAGCCTTTTGCTGGAGCCCCAGATACTTGACCCACAAACAGTATTTACAACTCTCTCTCCTTTTGGCCTTTCTACTTTAAAATCATAATCATAATAAAGGACTAAAACAAAATCATCAATGACCCCCCCCCCACACACACACACACACACCTGTCGTCTCTGTTCCGCCAATCCTCGACTCTTTAAACAATCAACCACATTTCCAAGACACATTCAGTTGAGTTAGTCCCCTTTAAAAACATATTTTCCTCCGCTGATGTCTTCTGATCACCTGTCAGAGGCGGGACATGCGCGGTGAGCAGGAGAGCGGAGAGGCTGTTGGAGAATCTGCGTCAAGATAACCAGTGTTACATAGAAAAGAACGGAAGTAACACGCGTTTGCTTTCAATATAAAAGACTTAAAACGTTGTATTGGAGGTTGAAATGAATGGGGGGTGGAAGTGTGGCGGAGCAAAACCAGGAATCGCGTAGCCTAGCCACTCTTTCCATTTATTTGGTAGGCTTTAAAACCTACACGTATGGCCTATTAGTGAGATATAACCAATGTGTATGCGAGTATTACGATTTTTAATGTTTCTCTTAATTGCAGGTTCTGTATTATGCAGTTAGGGTATTTTTTATTGCACAAAACTGAATACCTACATTAATGCCAGTTAATTAAGATTTTATTTTGTAAAACCTACCGGAAACCACCTTCTGTGACGGTGAGCAATAGCAACAGAGACCCCCCTCACGGAAAACTGTGGTAACTGTAGTGTACAGCTGCAGAGATGCGCGACACAGAAAAACAAGAAGAAACGAGGGAAATGGAAAGACAGCACAGGAAAGGGAAGTAACCACTGAAAATACACCATCTGAGATGCTCCGAGACACCGAGGAACACCGTCTTCGCTGCGCACTTTGGACATAAAAACGCGGAGAGGGCTCGGATCGTGCATTGATCCGAATACAGGGGACGGGAGGGGTCGATCATGGGGAACGAAGCGAGCCTGGAAGGAGGCGAAGGGCCTCCGTCTGGGCTACCAGAAGGGCTGGCACCTGACGGGAAGGGCGGCTTCGTCCGGGTCCCCGATGGGACTCCGGTCAACCTGAATGAACTCAGCGAGGAGCAAAGGAGGCAGCTCGCCGCGGCGATGTCAAGGGCGCAAGGCAGGCAGCCCGGAGGCGCAGCAGCTGCACGAAGGCAGGGCTTTTTACCAGCATTTTTTCGATGCACTTAAAATACCCACACCAACCAAGCAATGATAGTGAGAGAGGAGCGAGTGGATGTGTTGTGGTTGTGTGAAGCATCATTTGGCAAGCGTCTAAGATGCTATAAGGAGGGATAGAGCCCGTTCACGCCCATGTTTAATCCTCCCAACCGCACCAAGAAATGATTCCATCCTTAGAGCTCACTGTAATGGATTATCATTAACATCTGATCATCTGCATGACAGAAAAGGATAGTCTCTCTCGCCTAATACAGCTCTAATATTGTCTGGGCACGTTCAGTTGATGAGCTGCCGCTTTGAACGTTGTGTATCTGCTGTTTTTACATGAATGCACACGCCTCGTTGTAACTACTACGATGGTTTTATGAGATTTAATGTCTGAAATGAGTCTGAATTGGTGAATTGTTTGCCTCAGTGTCCGCGGTTTGTCTCTCTGTGTGAGATCAGAGCGTAAGAGACACACCTCCAGTATTTGTGCGAAATTTTCGAAATGCCTGCTGGGTAAGAAAATCTGTCGTGCCCAGTGTCTTTTTTTTTTTTTTTTTTTCATCTGAACGACGCCTTAACACCCAGCTAAACAGAATCGCAACCTTATCCGATCTCTAGTATTGCCAATTAGAGTGTCTACCTCTGAATTACGCTAAATTGGATTTGAATCGGTTGTGTGGGAAATATGCTGTGTTGTGGAGAGGGAGGTAGAAAGCTGCCAATGAAAACTATGTACTGCCAGCTCCGTAACCCTTCAGATTTAAAATTATACTTATATAATCGTGGAAGATTCCTCGATATCTGATCAAATGGCATGATGTGCGGCACTGCTAATTGGCTCCAATTGGGGGGAGAATTGTTATTTATATCAGAGCTAGAGATGGCGGGGGGGAGGGGAGCATCAATATTAATATGACTATAAATAGAAGAGCGGCGTTAATGTCATCACTCATAGACTTCCCTCCTGCTGCTTTCTGATTTTTCTTTTCATGTAAAAGTCGGATTTCATCTTCTGCTGTTGAGGCATCAGTCTCGGAATGAGTCTGGTCGCTGTCCGTGGTGCTGAAACACACGCTGCAGTGGATTGACCAACAGCAGGCATTGCAACACCACTACTTATAATGTTTGCTGGGCTCTTACCCTCTAAAGTTATGTATTACTCAGTGCTCATTGTCAAAAAAAAAATCAAATGCTGTATTCATTACAGCATTAAACGTTATTGCCTGGGAATGTAATTTACCTCAGACATAATGGGAGAAGCATCAGGGACTTTCAAACAGCAGCCTGAGAGAGTGTGTGTATGTTGCAAACACACATCATCATACAATAATAAAACATTATCCAATCAGCTGTTCTAGTTGACTTTCACGCTTGTGCCTAGCAGTGTGTGTATGCTGTGCATATTGCCTCTCAGCCTGAGCTAACAAAGATGTCTCAGCTTACCCCCATGGAGTTGAGCATTTCCCTCTCTACCTCAATGATCTACAGTCCGTGTCATTCAGCGGTATTCACTTTCCTCTCAGCTTTACCCCAGGGCTGGTAGCTGCACATTTTGTGTTCACTGGTGTGTTGAAAGGGCCTGAGATCACAAAGAGCTGGTTCTGTGGTGGTAACTTTTATTATTAGCACAATGAAGCTATATAGTAGAGGCAGTGGAGTTAGCAAATATTCCAAGCAATATTGTTTGAGATGGCAAATGGATTAAAGACTACATATAACGTAGTGCGCAGATACTAAATAAAAAAAGTGGATGATAGTGGATTCATTGGTTATCTCATAGTCATGATGTCAATCTTATATTAGTATTATTTCAGACAGTGTTTGTATTTGATTTGATTCAGCAGAGAGAACTATTTCGGTTCTCATGATTTTAATGTCAGTTGATCACCACCAAACAAATCACAATGATAAATTAAGGTAGATAAAGGAGCTTAAGTATATCTTAAACTCTCATTAACAGTTAGGTCTGTTGTTTTATTTTGGCAGCTGAGAGTTGGTGTGAACTTGGCTTATACGTTTTTCTCACGTTGCCGATGGAAACACAAATGAACAATAGCAATAACAACAGCTGCTAACAAAAACAATCTCTGTCTTTGTTTCCTCTTTTCCAGGCCATCAGAATCTGATGCCCAGCAGGTAGGGGCCTCCAGGGGCCCTACAGGTCTCAGTAAGAGCCGCACTGTAGACACCTTCAACCAGGGTCCACCTGGCAGGCCCACACCGGGCCGCAGCCCCTCATCCCTCAGCCTTTTTGAATCCAGATTCCGGCAGGAGCCAAAAGACCCAGAGACCAAGTCATCCAGCATGTTTGGCTCCAGCTTCCTCAGCGGGGCCAACCCGCTCAATGCCGTTTCATCTATTACCTCCTCTGTCTCCTCATCCATATCCTCCATGGGCGATTCTGTCAACATCCCCAAGTTTGGACTGTTTGGGGATGAGGAGGAGGGAGATGCATCTGCAACACCTGAGTCCAAGCAGGGAGGAAAGCCACCAGGCAAGGGCCCTCAGCAAGGGCCAGGTCCAAAGGGACCACAACAGGGAGGACCACAGAAACAGGGTCAGGGCCCTCCTGGACAGGGACCAAAGCCAGGGCAAGGACCCCCTGGGCAGGGACCCAGGCAAGGTCAGGGACCACCAGGCCAGGGTCCCCCTGGCCAAGGACCCCCTGGGCAGGGACCAAGGCAAGGTCAGGGACCACCAGGCCAGGGGCCCAAATCAGGCCAGGGTCCCCCTGGCCAAGGACCTCCTGGGCAGGCCCCCAGGCAAGGTCAGGGACCACCAGTTCAAGGCGCCAAACAGGTTGGCCCTCCCCAGCAAAAAGGGGGACCCCCTCAACAAGGACCTGGCAAGCCAGGACCCAAACAGCAAGGGCCACCGGGCCCTGGGGCTCATCCTGGAGAGCCAGCTAAGAGCGGAGGGCCTCCTGGTCAGCAGGGGGCTGGAAAGCCTGGAGGTGGACTCTGTCCACTGTGTAAGACCACCCAGCTGAACAATGGGTCTAAGGACCCGCCTAATTACAATAACTGCACTGAGTGTAAGAACCAGGTCTGCAGCCTCTGTGGGTTCAGCCCCCCAGACTCAGAGGTAAGACAATGATTACTTTCTTTTTTTCCTTTTTTTAAAAAATAGTTTTAAAACTGTTTCAACTGTGTCATTACTTCAACAAGGTCCTGTAATGACTTACACTGATGTAAGCGTTTTGTGTATTTAGCTGTCAGTTTTACAAATGACAAATATCCAATGGGCAAACAAAATTCCAGTCCGCTGCCGGGTATACTGGCATTTATCTAATAATCCACAAAACAGTCCATGTTATTGATGGCAGAGGGTGGGAAAGGTCACACATTATTCAGTTTTCTGTGTGTGAAATATCAAATTATCCAGTCAGTTTGCTCAAGCCACAACATTACACTGCAAAAATGTAATACTAAAAGCTTATTTACTCTAGTTTTCAGACTAAAAATGTAGTTTTTCTTACAAGAAGTAAGAGTTTAGTCAACAATATAAAATGATTTTGTGATACAAAAAAGAGTAAATTCTCAAAAATGGTAAAACTGAATTGGAAACAATGGAAATTATTGAAGATTGGCATGTTTCAAATAGATAAACAATAAGATTTTAAAAATAAGACCAAATTAATTGATAAGGTGCATAATGTGTATTTTCTGTATATTTTAATTCAGAACTAATCTGTTAGCAGCATATTGCTGTTCTCTAAGCCTGGCAAAGGGAGTGCATCTCATAAGAATGGCACATGGTTTGAGGAACAGAGGGGCCATATGGACCCAGGGAATGTTGATCAAGATGACTCATGTCATGGCCACAGGAAGATACTGTGCCAGCCAGTGAAGACACTCCGTCACACATGGACGGTAAACGCTGGTGGGCCATGATTACGGCACAGCAGAATGACTGGTTCCTTCTGCTCGAGCTTCTTTTTCGGACTTGTTACAAAGCAAAATTGGGGCCATTTCTTTAGGAGATTGATCAGTTCAGGAAGTGGATTTTCTTTGATTTTGAATTCAGAATAACGTCTCTACAGACTATGCTGTAGTATACATTTTAGGTTGGTTGAATTGACCTCATCTCTGTTTACATTATATGCAATAAGTACCATTACACACAAAAAATACAAACATTGTTCTGTTCTAGATAGTGATCAAATTGTCAACATTGGCCCTTTTAAACACTGTGGTTTGCACACAGTGGAAACCAAGGAGATACCCTGTACGCTAAACACAGAGGACTGTGGTGTAGCCAGGCGTTTTTGGGAACAGGTGTTATGATATACTGTATGGTCGGAACAGACAATGAAATGCTACTGCTGGTCAAACATATAACTATAATGAATGAAAGATCAAACAGCATTGATACATTAATAGTATTTGCCTTTCTGCTATCAGTCTGTTGAAAATATTCCTCTGGTTTACAGACTTTGTGTTGATGCTGAAATGAAACAACCATGTGTAGAATAACAGTTTTTTTAAATTCTAATTTAATTAAACATTTAATATATAGAGTCTGAATATAAATATCCAGTGCCCTTTTTGACAGATTAGTATTTATATAACTGTTGCCAGATTTGAATTCTCTTGTGTTATAAGAAGCAATTTGGCTGGGGTAAATAGGATTCAATATCATTTGAAACACTAATTAATGGACATGTCTCTAAATTTGTCTTTATTTTATGCTAAACAAAAAGAAAACTGTTATTTTAGGGTTTAATTGGTTATGCTTGACTGTGTATGTACTGTAATTACCCATGCCATTGATGTCTGTGCTCATAACAGTGTGGATATTTGTTCCAGTTAAATCTAACCCATCTTTTGTTTCATGCACAGGGTAAAGAGTGGCTGTGTCTGAACTGCCAGATGCAGCGAGCGATGGGAGGTATGGATCCTCCTGGCATGACAAAACCCAAACAAGGCTCGGCCCCACCCTCGCCCCAGAGACAGGCACCTGGAAAGCCTGGCAAGCTGCTGATAAAGCAGCAGAGTACCACCGACCAAGGGTTAACGCCGCCAACCACACCAAGGCAGAAATCCCCAGGTCCTATCTCTCCTGGGCCTCTTTCCCCTGGCTCCTCAGTGGGAGGATCCCCCAAAATTGACCCCAAGACAGGCCGTCCCATTCAGCAGAAGTCCACTCCCCAGCAGTCTCCAGCTAAAGCCAAACAGGAGTCCAGCTTCTTTGGGGGGTTAGGAGGTATCAGTCTGGGAAGCTTTACAGATGCAGCCAAACCTCCTGCAGCTGCTTCACCAGCTGCCGAGTCCGTTACAGGGAAACTGTTTGGCGGGTTTGGTGGTTTGATGGAATCGTCGAAGCCTCAAGCGCAGGCCGCGCCAAAGCAGGAGGAGTCAGTGGCTGGGAAGTTGTTTGGAGGTTTTGGAGGGTTGACAGAGTCAGCAAAACCTCCGGCTGCTGCTTCTCAAATGTTCAGCTTTGGATCGTCGCTCTTGAGTTCAGCCACCAATATTGTCACTGGAGAGGACCAGAAGGCAGCTGATTCTCCACCTGGGTCGCCGCCAGACTCCCCCGCTGACTCTGGACCAGGTTCTCCTCCAGATTCTGGCCCCGGCTCACCACCTGACTCCCCCTTCTCTCCTCCTGGGTCTCCTCCTGATTCGGACTCTGCTCCTGACACCCCACCTGCAAAGTCCAAGAAACCCCCCAGAACCATTTCTGTGGAGCAGGAAGAGAAGGCCCCAGCAGCCAAACCTACACCTGCCCCAGCCTCAACAACCAAGGAAAGCTGCCCTCTCTGTAATGTGGAGCTGAACGTTGGATCAGCAGACATGCCCAACTACAGCGTTTGCACCGAGTGCAAGAAGAAAGTGTGCAATCTGTGTGGATTTAATCCTACTCCCCATTTAGGAGAGGTAAGCAACCTTATTAGAACTACAATTGTCGTAAGCCCCACAGCCTCCTGTGCTTTCAACACACTGCACCTACCAGTAATTTATGCATTCTGTCTTATATAAATAGAACGCAAACATCCTCTAGATGTTTTATTGAAATAGGTCACTGTAAAGATACCATCAGGAGCGGCAGAGTTTTCAGCTCTGCGTTTTTCCCCACTAGCATCTAGCATCTAGCAAAGTAGTCTGAGAGGAGGATAGCATGTTATTAGTTGTACTACGTACATTAGTTTACCCCAAATAGACACTGTAATGACATCTGCACATGCTTGACCACTGAATGAATGGATGTGGTCAATTATGATGCATTCTAAACTGCCAGGCTCATTACTATCAAGCTTTCTTTAGTAGAGAGGGTGGCCAGAAATGCGAAGATAAATTAGGTTGTTTAAATGGACGTCTCGTCATCAAAGAGCACTTCAAGCAATTGTCACTTGACTCTTTGAAACTGAATACTCTGCATGTGTGTGTGTACAGTATGTGTGTTCACTTGTTTGGACGTGTGTACAGAATGCACAAATTTCTTCCTATTGACAGTATTCTTTTATTGTGAAATCAAATGTATGCTTGTGTGACTTATATGATGCTTGTATGTTTGCTAGAGTGTGTTTGTGTATATGAAAGAGTGTCCATTTATTGTTGTAGCTTGCCTAATGATGACGTGGAAACCAAACACTTTTGGCCTGCTTATCTCCCGAGGTGTGACTGGTTTTCTGGTGTTACCGTGGTGTTTTGTCTCATATGGAAGCAACATCACAAGACTGTACCACAGAACAGATGGTACTCTATGGTGTAGGATCAGTATATTATGAGAATAGAGGCCAAAAAGTGCTTTCGGTTGAGTGGTTTCTCAGCATGCAGGCAAAACATATTCACATATGCTACACCCACTTCATATTCCATGTGAAGTGTCCTAGTTATTGTCTATATGCCACTCATAATCTACACAGTCTTACACATTCCTTGAAAATTATAAGCCATGTGTGGTTAAAGTAAAGAAAGCCATAGGTCAGTCACAGTACAATGCTTGATCATATCCTCTTCACATGGTCGTGCGATTCAGGGCACAATCACGCGTTTGTCAACCAGAAGCTCTATCCAGGCTTCACATGTTAGCTACTTTGTTAGCTGGTGGTTTAAGTGTGTCCTTAGTAATCTGCTGTGTATATCTGGCTCTCTGAAGAGCCTTCTGTAACAGCGAGTGGAACTAAGCTGGGAATGAACTGCACCATATCTATGTACAGGAAATGCTAAATTCTAATGGGAAAATCAAAGAAAAGGAAAAATCTGGCAAAAGAATGTTGACTTCTAAGAAATATACACTTTCCTTTACTTTCTATTAGTATTACTCAGATATGAAGGTGAAACCTACGAAATGTAAGAACAAAAATTACTGTCACTACAGCGCAGTCTGTGAACTTTGAAAGAAATAATTTGACATTTTAGGAAATACACATTTGTTTTCTGGTGGATGTTTAGATGAGGCAATCAACCCAACTCCCAATTCTGTCTGTTAAACATAAGGCTACAACCAGCAGCTGCTTAGCTTAGCCTAGCATAAAGACTGGAAAGAGGGGGAAACAGCTATTTCTCGGCACATAATCACCCTTAAAACAACAAATTGTCTGTTTTACACTTAAGTTTTTGTATGGATTAAACAAACAAGATTTAACGTGTTATTTAGTGAGCTTTAGAGGCTGATTTTGTTATCTTTGGACTGAGCCAGACCAGCTGTTTCCCTGTTTTCAGCTTTTGTGCTAAGCTAACCAGCTGCTGGCTTTAGCTTCACCATACAGACATGAAAGTGCTATCAATCTTCTCATGTAACTCTTGCCTAGAAAGCGATTAAGTGTATTTACCAAAATGTCAAACTGTTCCTTATCGACTTTTTGACATGCCAGTATAGAATGTATCCCGCACGTTGAAAAGTTTGAATGTTAGTTTGATCTTCCATGCCCTTATTGTAGTTGTGTTGTCACAAAAATATAAAATGTACTTTAGATTGGAGAGTATTACTTTGTTAGTCTGCTATACAGTAACAAATGTTCGGCTTTATTAATGAAACTATCCCCTGCCCCACTGCTACAGTAGCATTCCAAAACAAGATGGCCACCATTTGTTTACAGTAGTGACAGCGCTATTAAAGTCACTAGTTCTTTTAAGTTTTCAAATTCTTGTCCTTTTCTGCAGCTCTTCATTGCACACGCTTACTGGGATAATGAGGAACTGAACTGCACAATCACTTTGAGGCCAAGCACGGGAAAAATGTAATTATGCTGGAGAGCTGGGCATCCAAGCCACTGATGCTCTAATTGGATATAGATTAGTCCTTTCATCACCATCTTGTCTTAAAGCCAGAATCCTCAGCTCAGTTTTGTTTTTAAGAACGATGTGGCTAGAAATTGGTACAAGCAGGATGAATAATTTTGGACTCTAGTACTAAATACAATTAATAATTCAGTTAAAATAGCATGATTCAATTGAACTAGAATAGAACAAGTTAAATCTTAAAACAGCAGTACCTTGTGGAATACAGCTGTTGAAGACACACACACACACACACACACACACACACACAACACCTTGGTTGAGTCATCTACCCCCTACGTACTGTGCCTTGCTTCTGTGTCATTCACTGCCATAATGTCGGCTATCAGTAGGGGTTCTTTTGCTGACGCATGAGAGTGGGTCAGACTGTGTGTACCTGAGTGAGTGAGTGAGTGAGTGTGTGGAGGAACTGAACAGTATGTTTTATTTGCAAGACTGTTGATTAAGTTGGGTATGATGCAGACTGAGCAGGCTGGTGTGAGCTCGCGTACTGTAGGTGTGTTGCTTGTTTGAATTACTTTTCATCACTACAATATGTGTGGGTACATTTGAGAATTTAATTGTTTTGTGATTTGTTTAGCTGAGGTTCTGTAGGTCTTTTCATTGAAATACTGATGGTTGAGAGTGCATACATACTGTGTCAACACATGTGCATGTGTAGGTGTAATCTCTGTTTTCTAAAAGGATTTAAAGGGCAACAGGAAGCCTGTCTTTTCTATCTAGGCTTGATCCTAGACTCAGGTGTCTCATGACTCACCTTGATGGTTTCTTTTTCTTTCCATCACAGCCCTCCATCTTTGTCTATCTCTTTCCCTCTGTTTATTTTTTTGTCACCTTTTTCTCAGAATCTGCTCATTTCCCACTGTTTTATGTCTTCTTTTTCTGTATCCTTTAATCTTTTCCTATCTTTATAAGGCCTTGGGGAGACTCATTTAATGCCAGTGGTTTTTTGGTGCTTATCCTCCTTTAAACACTGTCTTTTCTGTGTCAGACTCTCCCTTAGTGGTGCTATCCCTTTGCTTTTCTCACTGTCGCTCCCATTGATGTAAGGAAAGTCTGTAAATGTGTGTCTGTGTCTAGTGCTGCTCAGCGATGTTACTGTAGCTCAGGCTCCATGTCATGTTGCCCTTATCAGTAATGAGTGTGCTCGTCGGAGAAGTCTTACGTAAGATGGGAGAGGCACCACTTTGCTAACAAGCACGAATCAAAGAATCCAAGCTAAGAGAGGCGGCTGCAAGCTACACCCTGCATCACCTATACCAAGGAAACCAACAAAATCTGATTTATTTTTTCATTTTGAAGCTGAATAACAATCTATGGTTCATTTAATAGCCTGCAGCTTAAGATCCAATCATAGATACAGTGATGTAGTTAAGGGAGAATGCACCTGTGCCCAGTTTACTCTGTAAGTCTGACGTAAATATTAACCATACCAAATGTGCACTAATTTTTGTTTTTGTTTATACTGACAAATTAGTCATTTATAATGATGTTTGGGGGTTTACGGTTTACTCACCTTTATACTTACTAATACATTACTGCAGGTATAAAGCTAACAAGGTATTTTACTTACTAGAAGATTGTGCTTTGCTGTAGTACATCAAATGGTCTCCCTGGCCTTAATTATTGAACACTGTAAGGCTTTGGATAAGGGGGGATCCTAGCAACTGAACTGCTTAATTCCAAAACTCACTCAAGTCAGTGATCCTAAAAATGTTCTTAAATGTTTTTCCATTGAATGCTATACAGGAATAATCCAAAACTTTGAGAAATAGGTAATTCTCATCTGCTGTCAAACATTCAGGTTAGAAGACTGACATTACTTTCATCTCAAGGATTTTCTTAACCTCAAAGAGTAGAAATAAAATGCTAACCAGGTTCCATTCAGAGTGAAAACATAAAGTGCTGCAAAATCTGTTTTATTTAAAGGAGTAGTTTGACATTTTGGGAAATACGCTTATTTGCTTTCTTGGTTTAGAGTTACTTTCATATCTGTAAGCTATATATGAAGTCAGCAGCCAGTCAGCTTAGCTTAGCATAAACAGTGGAAACAGGGGGAAACAGCTAGCCTGGCTCCCCTGAAGCTCACTAATTACCATGTTATATCTAGAACTGTGTAAACTGTGTAAAAAAAAAACACATTGCGGTTTTAAGGGTGGTTATGTCCTTTTTGTGGGCACAGTAACTTCCTACCTGGCAACCTCATGGTGACTCCAAGTAGTTACTATATTTTCTGTAGAGATTAATAAAAGGAGATAGAGATACAGCGCTGTATCTTTAGATAGCTAGCAGTCACCAGAACAGTCACTGTTACCTAATTCTGTTCATGGTACAGTTTTGATAATATGCAGATTTCAGTGACTACTAAAAATACATTTTTACTTACATATTTTAACACGTGGAAATGAGCAAATGAGTGGATCACATTTACACAATGGGTAAAGAAGGCAGCTTTGGATGTGCTGAATGTATATTTTTCAAGTATGATGGTGCAAGGCTAGCAGTTTCCTCTTGCTAAGCTAGGTTAAACACTTCCTTGACCTATCTGAATGCATAAAGATGTCATTGTTATCAAGTTTCTCATATCTGGGTGAGGAAGCAAACAAGTGTATTTCTGAAAATGTCAGACTGTTCCATTAACTTTTCATGTGTGTGTCTGTGTTAATGTAGTAATCATATTGTCGGGGCTGAAATTTGTTCACGCGGTTACAATGTGCGTCCCTAAAAAGGTAGCCATTTGCTTTAGAACTTGTTTTTAGGTAACGTTAGAATTATGCAAAGGTTAAAGGTTGGGTTTAGGCATGTAACGGTTATAGTTAAGATTAGGTGTGTTTGTGCATGCATGTTTTTGTTGGTAGGCCCTGGTCCTGTGCACCCTCACGTCTGTGAAGCTTGATATGCCAACACACACTCACTACGTGGTATTTCCTGTGTCCTCCTCCCTCATTGTTAGTCTGTGGTCGTGCCCACAGACTAACAATGTCCACCCTGAACCTCCTGAGTCTGCTCTGGCAGATAAAGGCTTGCTCCATGGTAATACACACAACACTCACATGTACATGTAGAGTACAGTAACAGCCTGTGGTATCATCTGACTGTCATAGACATATATAGTCAAGGCCCACTCAAAATCGTTGCCTGGTGTAGTTTGTTCTCCTCTTTATATAATCTATCACATCTTGCATATACAACTCAGCTATGATATGAATCTGTTTTTTGTTTTTTTACAGTAGTTTGATTCCTGTTTGTGTGTAACTCAGGTTAGTCTGTATCTGGACTACAGTCCAGTTGCCCCACTGCTTTGCCCTCACTTGCCCAGGAGGCTGAAGTGTACAAAAATAGTCACAGCCACAAAAAAGCCACAAAGGGGGAGAACACAAGCTACTGCAGGGCAGCTCTCTCTCTCTTTTGTGTTTCCTCTTTCATATTTCCTTCTTTAAAAGGGTCTTTCTGCTGCACCAGGCAACCCACTGAGTCCCCCCACAGCCACCTTGGAAGGCTTGAAATGGATGATATTTTTAGACATTAAGGTGTGTGTGTGTGTGTGTGTGTGTGTGTGTGTGTGTGTGTGTGTGTGTACGCGCGCAATGCTCGATCTGTCTGTTGGAGAAGTATTTTAGTTCATTTGGCAGTGGAATATACTGTACATATTATTTTCATGTTTTGCCTGAGTGGTTGCACAGGCTAAATGATCACTGTCTTGTTTGCCGTATTTACCAGGTCCTAGCTATGACAAGTGGTTTATCATTGTTAAATGCTACAATTGCTATGATGAAACGAACTGTCCTCAGGCACTGCAGACGGCCTCTTCTCTTCCTTTTTACACAGCTCCCCCTCCAGCTCCACTCCAGAATGATTTCCAATTATCCCCTTTCTAATTTACTGGTGCTTGCATACTTAGCAAGGGCCGCATTTTAGCCACCGAGCCTTTGGTGCCAAGAAGAGGGGAGAAAAGCCAAGACATCATGTGTGCCAGCACTGAGCCCTGTTGAGACAGAGAGGCAAGGACAGGCAGGCAAAGACACACAGACACATTCTGGCACCGACATCATCTAGTTAGCGCAGGCTGTTGTATTTACATCCTGACTGTTGCTGCTCTCTCGCCCCTTGAACAGTGCCAGGAGAGTCTCTGATTTGAGTTGAAAAAGCAAGTTGGCTTTCTGGATGGAGTGTCTGACTCTGACTTCCTCCCTACAAAATTGATATTCAATAGGTGAGGCCAACAGCAGAGCTTGGATTAGGAAATGGCTTCACCTCAAAAAGCCATTTCTGTGCATTAAAAAACCTGAGAGGAAAGTGGATTAGCTTTTTTTCTTTAAAGTTTAAAGTAGTGCTTTTCATCCTTATTGGAGAATATAGAAAACGGTAAAGGGAGTGCAGCTGGAAGGCAATTGTTGGATTGACAGATTGTGAGACACATAGACAAGAGCCTAGTCACAAACTGCCCGTTTATTAATTTACAATTAAATAGTAAGGTGTGAAATCAGCCAATACACACATGCATGAGCCAAGCTGAAAAACGTACACTTTCTATCCTACAGCGATGTAAGAAAAAAATGTGCTGTGAAAAGAGTAAGAAACACACAGACAGATTACATGTGAATGTGGAGTGGAGGACAGGCCCAAAACAGAGAAGAGACGAGAGACAATACTGTGACAGAAAGAGGAGTCCAGCAGGGGGGTCAAGAGGAGGGGGCTGTGTCACAAACGATATGGGTGCCAGCCAATGATACCCTAAGCAGTGCAGACCATGACAACCTGACTATTGTGGTTTGTTTTAGCATGCGTGATTCACGCCTCTGAATCACATTAGCGGCACCTATAGGCAGAATTTACTGTCAAGCAGAAACATCTAATGAAGCAAGAAATGTTAACATCATACAAGATTTTGTCAGAGTATAGGAAGCTGCCGACACTTGAACTCAACATAGCTTTGGGTCTATGTGGCATGTGGCTGCATTGATTTGATTCTAGTCTGTGAGGCTGAATTGTATCCGTGATCAGTTATACTTGTTGCTAGAGTTGAACGATTTGAAGAAAACATCTATTTGCAATTTTGCCATTTTGTTTGATTTAAATTGTTAATATTTTCTATAAATTTAACCCCAGACCTGTGTGTGAACATAATCACAAATTTCTTCTTGTTTTTTCATGCAAGAAATAAAATAATGCAGTTGCTTGTTGTTGAGGACCTCCCAGTGTCTTTCTTTCACACCAGTCAGAGAAATATGAACTTCTAAGTAAACCTGGCTAATTTGCTATAGAAATATTGACTAGTTCAGCACTTCACATTTAATATATTAGTGGTATATATAACATTATTCAGTTGCATCCAAATATAATCATGGCATTCAAAATGCTGGTTTTGGACAAGAGTGTTACGTGTATGTTGTTTCATGACAGAATAAAACTAATCTATAGTAAACTAAGTCACGTCTGACAATGTTTTATATCTGACTAAAAACCTATAATAACTTGTCCATTTTGTTTTACATAATGATTGCATATTTTATGCTACTACACTCTTATATTATAATTTCTATATGGTAGCTTTTAAGGCCATATACTGTATTGTTTGTAGATGTCATATATGTAGTATATGCAGAAATCATACATTATATTCCATGTAAATATGCAGTAAATGTCATACACAAAACATGCATAAAATACTACATTTTCCTATAGAACACACAGCCACAATTACATTTAATGGAAATGCAGCCTCTTTTCTATTGATGTGCTCTCTCCACCTCTTAACGCCATATCTCCCTTTAACAACAGCAAGCTTCCAAATGTTGTTATTAACCAAAGCCCACAGCTCATTAGGCCTAACCTTTATGCTGAATGGAGAAGTGGGTCTTTTTCTCTCTCACCTCTCCCCTCTTCTGGTACAATTCCCCTGTCCAGCTGCACTGATAAGCTACAAACGCTTAGTAATGTTTTTTGCTGAAAACAGCTGCCTGCTGCTGGAAATGTGGTTAATGTGAACAGTGAGACTGAACCATACGGGTAATCTACAGGCTGTAAAACCAAAACAGTGAGCTAACAAGAGGCTAATGGCTAATAGTCCTGTGGGTTTGTCAGGCAACCACTTTCATATTACATGTTGTCATTTGATTCAGTGGTTTGTTTGTTTTTTGCCACAATCTGACATATTATCACCTCATAAAGTTGATATGGCTAATGTGTTAAATAATATTAAAACATTTTATGAGTGGACCTCTAAACAGGTAGGATAGCAGCAATTTGAGGTTTTATTCTCATTGTGGCCACCCAGACTGAATATGCATACATTTATTTTGCTGTATGGCTCTTTGGATAAAAGTGCCCATTGTGTGACATATGATATGTAAGATGACTAAGGGACTAGAAGCCTGAGCCAACCGTGTTTTTTTTAAACCAAAGATACTTCATAGCCATTGACAGAAGAAAGAAAAGCATCTTAAAATCCTTGAGTGTCTTAGACAAAACTCAAGTTCTTCTATTTCAGATGGGAAGCTGACACAGGCAGACAGATCATGAAGTGGGCTGATAAACAAACATTGATGCAGACAGATGATGCCCTGAAACAAGTGTCTCTCTCTCCTTAATCCCTGGGCTCTGAGTACATGTAGGCGCTGTCTCACACGTCTTCCTTTGTGTCAGATCTTCTTTTAAAAGCATAGACTCCACATAGCATAGCATCCACAACGGAGCGACATAGCCTGACAGTCCTGTCAAGTGAGAACAGGAACATCTTGTTTGTCTTTGAGTCGGGTAAAAGATTTGTATATAGAATTGGATAATTAACTTTTATTCAACCTTCATTTACCCAGAAAATGTTTTCTCAGAAGGCTCACTGTGGTTTCCTGCAGCACTCTGCTTCACTCATATTCGGTTACACACATTCCCATCCAGGATCTGACCAGTACAACCACAGTCCTCTAGTGCTCGTTACTAAGCAGCTGAGGGTTAAAAGTACTTTTCTTCTTTTTTTGACAGCAGCATTCCGCTTATTCCCCGCTCAGATTTTGCTGCCTGTTTTGGGATTGAAGCCAACATTCTCCTGGTCCAAAGCCCAGTTCTCGAACCTTAAGGCTATCACCACACACATTACATTTAGTTTCATGATTCAAACGAGAATTACATCAACACATGAGCATGGATCATTTGAAAAGGGTACATACAGCACACTGAACCCGAGATGGGAACATCTATAACAGTGGGACATTTATTAGGACAAAGATCTTTTTTGGCTTGCAAAGGAGCTGATGCTGTGATGTTCTGCTTGCAGTCTAGTGCATTATAATTAAGCTGGCCACTCAGCAACGCTCAATGAGATGATCAATGAGAAAAGGGCAGCGACTTCCAGACTTTAGTTTTAGCACTGAAAGGTGACTTGAGCAGTGCTTTAGAAAGTACACTAGTCTTTCAACAGCCTTGTCATTCATATATTTAAAGATTATACTGTATTTGTCTTGACTTACATGGTCTTTGATGCATCTGAACCTCAGTGTTGCTAAGCCAAGATGTTCATCTCATGTTAGGGCATGTGTAAGCAGTTTCTCACTGCTGATACATACTGATTTCAAAGATTATATCCCTATGTTTTATCTGGATAAACATGTCCATATCATGTGATAAGGGATTTATTATCCTGTCTCTGCTAAATACTTTTTTTTATTTATTTGCCTGTACAGTAGTAGATACCCATGTATCTTGAGATATGGATTGAAAACACCAGTATCATGTTTAAAGGAATTGTTGGGGATTTTTTGGGGAAAAAAATGTATTTGCTTTTTTTTTTTTTATTGATACCACTCTTGTGTTTCTTCGTTAAATATGAAGCTACATCCAGTAGACAGTTAGCTTAGCTTAACAGTTAGCCTGGCTCTGTTCAAAGGTACCAAAATCCCCCTACTAGCACCTCTAAAATTTACTAATTAATACACATACGGGATGGTAATGTACCAGAATATCTTTTGGCCGATAGCATTGACTTCCTGGAGTCTTGTCACTGTGAGGTTGCCAGGCAACCAGGAGACTCCAGATGCTAGCAGGCAGATTTTATTACCTTTGGACAGAGCCAGGCAAGCTGTTTCCCCCATTTTCAGTCTTGATGCTAAGCTAAGCTACCCAGCATGGCTGTAGCTTAATAAATAATGATCAAAACTCTTGGCAACGTATTTCTGACAATGTTGAACAATTTCTTTAAGCTTTTCAGACAGAATGATGAAAAAACCTTCATTGAGAAATAACACTGAGGAATAAAAGCTAGTCGAACAGAAGTTAACCTGGAAGCAGGGCAGGACAATATGCCACTATATGTGTATGTGACGTCAACTAGATTCTCAATCTGTACTGTAATTTTTAAGGTCATTCTTGGCAGTCATCATGAACTGCAGCTTTTCCTGACGTCCCGGCAATTGATTAGCAGATTTACAGCGTGATAATGTTAAGCTGGTTGGCAGGAGCTGGTGTTGAGTCACTTCCAATGACCATTAAGCTCCTTCACTTATTTTGTTTGCTCATTCTCCCTGCTTCTCTTTTTTTTTCCTCTTGCTTTTCTCTCCCCCCTCCACTCTTCCTCTTGCATCTGACAAAACATTATTACCCTTTCTTTTCTCACATGTTCTCACATTTCCTCTACCTGTTTCCTTCTCCATCCTATCATCTGTCTTTATCTCTCTGTCCCATCCTCCTCTAGATCCTCTAGCTCTCCCACTCTCTATGCCAGACTCTATCTAAATTTAGATGGGTAAAACCCTCGTAGGATCCCTATGTCTTAATCAAAGAGCTGCACCGACTTTCACAACACTCCAACTCCCAGTTGGAAACAATAACCGTACGGCTACGGCTACATGGGTACGGCGACAGCCCATCTTGTCTCAATATCTGGTTGCTGTCTGCGGTTTTCAGTTTGTCTTCTTTCTGTGTCCTTGGAGGAAGTTTGAAGAGGACGGAAAGTTGGAGATGAAAGAGAGATGAAAACACTCACACTCAATCTGTCCTTATTCATTCATGTATGAGCTTGTATTTGTTTGAGAAATGTTATGTGGGAAGTCATTTCCTTGCGAGGTATTTCATGCCTTTCATCTGAGTGTATGTCATCATGCCCGTCACAAGCTCATCTATGTGGGTGTTGGTGTGTCAACTTTTTGGTATCCATGCACATGTGATGCTAGAAAACGTCCTTGTAAGATGGTGATGTGAGCGAGTGACTCCCCTGCTTTTATGAATCATCCATGCTGCTGTGTGCAGAACTCATCACAGCAGACAGAAACGCACACAGGCACATCGCATTTATTTGAAAGCTTGCAGTAGGAAGGACTGTTGTATAAAGATACACCTATCTCGTTAGCGTTAATTACAAGGCAAGGGCTGCAAGAGAAGAGTGTACCACCCCTGCTAATTTATACTCTGTGGATTCACTCTATGAATGACATATGTTGAGGGGCGTGGTAGTACTAGTGAGACAACAAAAGAACTATTGTCTGATTATTGTCATTATCATTATTGTCTGTTCATTAATTTTAACCATGCTAGCAGCATGGCTTAATGGATGGCAATGTCGGTCTGTCGGTTGATTGATCCCTTTTGTCCAGATGGAAATTTCTCAACAACTATATGATAAATTTCCATGAAATTTAGCACAGAAATCCATGGTCCCCAGAGGACGAAGCCTAATGACTAGTGCCACCATAAGGACTATTGGATGGATTTTTGGGGGAATTCATTCCTTCCTCCTGTTTTGTGTCACATTGCTGTCAGATCCAAGAACCGCTTCCTCATTTGTTTTTTGGTGGATGAATTGTCATGGAATTTGTACAGATATCCATCCATGGTGCTCAGATGAGCCACAAATAGTTACCATTTTCACTTGATAAATTAATAAAATTGATTTTTTTTAATTGAGCATGCTGTATCAGCTGGCATGATATCTTTTGCTTTTCTTATGCCTGTGTATTCTTAGGTGTAAGGTGATCCAGGCTACCTGGGAAGGTAAGCACAGGCTCACTGTGTACAGACATCTGAAATGTATTGGTTTCAGGGTGTTGAAGTCAGAGCTGCCAGAGTTGCCTCATGTAGCTTTGAATGAACCAGGAGAACAATTAATGACTTCATGGCTTTTCAGGGTGATTGCTGTAGGACGTTAGTAGGAAATACACTGGAGATGGCCACTTAGCAGTAGTGATTTAGATTAAAATGTCTGCTGCTTTATTCCAAATTACTTAAAAGGGGTGATTTAGTTCTGCACAGTAGCTATAAGAAACACACTGACCAAGTGTTTTTGAGGGGGCAGTAAAAGCTTTAAGTGAGCCTGTTGTGATGTGTTGATAACGTCGGAGATGACTGGCACTGAAGTGGCTGAGGCTGACCGACTGTCCGACTGAGTGTGTTTTCAGCTTTTCGTATCGGCGGCCATCTCTCCGGCTCTCAGTGCCTGCTCTCTCTGGTTTAACTGATGGAGCCGTCAAGCTGGAGAAACTCCTATCTTAAGTCCTCCCAGCATTGACGGATGGGAGGGGTCATGTTGATAGCGCGTGCTTGTTCACGCACATACATACACAAATTCACTCGTATCTGTACTGTGTCCACCATCATGTCTGGGATTAACAGGATTTCTGTCGAGTTGGGAATGTAACTCACTAACATCAGCAAACCTTAGCGATGGAAGGAGCACTGGCATCTCTATATGTTGTTTTTTTCGTTGGCCTTCATCCATGTGTCTGTTTCCTTCTCTCCTTCCAGATATTAAAACCTTTTTATATTTGTGGGTACATGCCACTGAGATGTGTATGCAGGTGTGTCATTCTACTGTTTAGGCATGGAGTGAAACATGGCGACTCATGCCTTATTTACCCTGACTTTGCTGCTGCGACATTCCCCGTCTTCTTCTTCCATCCTCCTCCTGTCTCCCTCTTTCTTTCTGTCTCTCTGTGCTTGGAGAGAGGTGGCCTGTCTGCTGCATAGCTAAATATGCAGGCTGCGATCGTCTCTGAAGCCTGAATTTAGCATAAACCCTCCTGTTAAGCCAGGCGAAGACATTCACAAGAGGGGGGTCACAGAGGAATGTTAGAGCATTTGGCGCAATGTGAAATGAGGTATTTACGTCAGAGTGGAGGATGGTTAAAAACATGCTGAGTCTTACCTCTTACAAGACTCACTGTATATGTGTGTGCAAGTGAGAGGCAGATGAGTGTTTGTGTGCGTGTGTGTCATTCCCATAATGCATGTTCTGGGTCTGGTGTCCCCATATTGGATAAATAGGTGTATGCGTTTCCACTGTTAATAGCTACAGTGGGTTTTTTTTTTCTCTCAAATCCAAACATGTTGATTGTTTATCATCTTTTATTTCCACTTAAAGCAAAGCAGTACTGGATATTAAACTCCAATAATAGCTGCAGCTTTTGAATTATAGCCCCCAGCAGGGCCTTTAGCCTATGTATGTTCCTCTAGAGCCCTGTGTTTAAGTGAGTAACTAGAAATATACAACAATAATAAAATAGCCATGACAGGACTGATTTGGCAGAGCTCTGAGATGACCAATTAGAACAGCTGTGCCAGCAATGTGTTTGTTTCTTGTTCCACTGCAAGCTGCAACACTGTTAAGATTTGGGTAAGGATTGCATCCCAGGTGATTTTAAGGAGGAAATTATGGTCAAATTATTGTACTTAAATAATAAACAGCACTGAAAACATTCTTTAAATTGGCCTGTGTTGGGCTTAAGTGTTTGAATATGGGTGTAATTGGAACTAAATAAGATGTTCAGGGAGCACAGAGTCTTGGGAAAAACAGTTGCTGTTCATTGACTCGCACAATAGTCAACAAAAGTACTTGTTTTTTCAGCCTTGAATGTTTGTAAGTGGTTGAATTTAAAGGGTAGTGTTAAAAACAGGTGTAGGATATGTGCACATTCTGCTGTCATGTTAATGCATGCACATATGCACACCAAGTTATACAATCATAAAAACTCAAATACACATTCAAACACAGCCTCTCTGTTAGGTCTGCTACAGTACATTAAATGTCTGCACAGGCCACCCAACCCATTCTGACATGCCTTGGTAAGCCCCTGTCCCATTACCGTGCATTATACATGGGCCTATCTCTTAAGTCCCATAAATGTAAAAGCTTCCCTTGAAATAGAAGAAGTTACACTGGTGCCTTGTCACAGTGACATTTTAACTACATAGAAACATTTTGTTTCACATAACTGTGTTAGAATTAAGATAATACATTTCTAATTATATTATTGTTGGGATTTCCAGCAGTGTTTTCAGGTCACTTCTTGCAATTCAAACCAGGCACTTCACAAAACTGTATAACAGATCTATGCAAGTTACTTATTTTATAATTTAGTGGTATAAATCATATGGCAGAAAAGAGGTTTTAAGAATTCCTATTTATTCCTAACACTTTGTTCTTATCTTTGTCTTACAGAAAGAATGGCTTTGCCTCAACTGTCAGACCCAAAGAGCCATGTCAGGCCAGCTGGGAGACATGCCACCTCCAGCCATGGCTTCCCCAAAGAAGCAACCATCTGCTCCTACTCCCTCCTCCACCCCTGCCCCTGCTATAGATAGCAAACCTGTAGTAGAAGCAGCAGACCTAACCCCACCAGCTCCTGAGACCAAGGTAGTGCCCGCAATCATTCCCACACCTGATAGTGCATTAATTTCACCTGATCATGATGCCCCTCTTTCTGTTAGTGCTCCTCCTCCTGGTTGCGCCCCTCAGAAAACACAGTCAAAAGAACAAAAAGAACCACTAGCAGCTGAACCAGTGTCTGAGCCTGTAATTCATCCTGAACGAGAAACTCCAATTGCAGAGAGTGTAGCTGAGAGTGTCCCTGCAATCCCAGCAGTTGAGCAACAGCAGAACAGCTCTGAGAAAATAGCAGAGGACCATCCTCACCCTGAGACAGAGCCATCTGATGCTGATCAACAAACACAAAGTGCAACTGTCAGTGAAATCCCAGCAGTTGAACAACAACAGAGTAGCTCTGAAAAAGCAGCAGAGGAGCATCCTCGCTCTGAAACAGAGCCATCTAATGTTGAGCAGCAAGCACAGAGTGCACCTGTCAGTGAAATCCCAGCAGTTCAACAACAACAGAGTAGCTCTGAGAATGCGACAGAGGACCTTTCTCTCCCTGTGGAAAGTGAGACGCAAAATCTATTGATTAATACAGGTTTAGACAAGACAACAGTCCCTACTGAGGTAGAAACGGAGCCAAATCCCGAGATTACTCAGAGTGAGGCTGCAGCTCCTCTGACAGATAATGAGAAAGTGGAGCTTCCAGAATTGACAACAAATTCAGCTGACCCAAAGCCTGCCTTGATCGCAGAAGCAGTGTCACAGGAAGTTCCTGTTCAGCTTGATCCAAAGCCAGATTCTACAGCTACAAATGTAAAAGAGGAGAAAATAACAGAGGTAGAACTTGGTAAGCTAAGTGAGAAACCCCAGATAGATGAATCCCAAGCTACTGCAGCAGGTCAAACTCCATCAGATACAGTAGACACAGCTTTTAATGTGAAGCAAACAGACATCACTACAAAATTTAAGGCCGACAGTGTAGCACCTGATGTCAAGAATGAAGTAATTGCAGAAATGAAGGTAGAACCAGAACCAATAATAGAGAAGCCAGTATTCAGAGAAGGTGCTCCTCCTCCTCCAGTTGTAGAAAATTTAGCTCCTGTGACCCCCGCTGACAATGTTGAGGTCCCTAAACTTGACAAGATCCAGAAAGAATTAAAACCAGAGCCAGAAAGAGCCAGAGCCAAACATGCTGTCTCAGCTTCAAAGGAGGAAAGTCAAGCTAATAAAGGTATTATTGAAGGGGAGATAGCTAAGCAGAAAATACGTGAGAGGGCTGATGTGGAAACATCAGTTGAGATGAAAACAATAAAGGACAATGCTGAAGAAAACATTGTTGAGGAGAAAGCTGTTGAAAAAGAAACTGTTGAGGAGAGGGCTATTGAGAAGGCAGGAATTGAGAATAAATCATCTTATGGCAAAGCCTTTGAAGAGGAGCGAGTTCAGAAGAATGCAGCTGCAGAGATGGCTAGTGAGGTAAAAGCTGACGAAGGGAAAGCTTGTGAAGAAGAGGCAACTGAACAGAAAACAGTTGAGGAGGCAAATGACCAGAAACCTCTGGAGGAGAAGGTTAATAAAGCAGAATCAAGTCCAGCACCCTCCTCTACTGAAACAGAGAATGTTTGTCCTGCAATAGAGAAGAAAGAATCAGAAACAGCAAAAGAGCCAGCTCCGACTGTCACTGAAGAAATCCCAAAAGAGGAGATACATATACATAAAGAGATAGAACCACAGACAAAGTCTGAGCCATCACCTGCTGAGAAAAGCCTTGTTGAGACAGTATCATTGCCAGAGAAGTCAGAGAAGAAAGAAAAGCCTATGGTCAAAGCAGAGAGTGCAGCACAGAAAGAGGAAAAGCAGACACCTATAGATACAATGTTAAAAGCAGATAATAAATATGAGAAAGCAGTGGTTACATCTGTTCCCCCAACTCCTGATTCTAAAGAGCAAGAAAAGGTCAATGTCAAGGAGTCAATGCAAAGTGTAGAGATGGTGTTATCCTCAGGTGTCATTAGTGAAATACAAGTCAGAGATAAATCCTGTGAGGAGAAACTCATTCAGGATGAGACAGAAGCTGATTTACAAAAGACAAACAGTATTGCTGAAAATCAACATGAAATAGAGAGAGAGATGTTAGCTCTGAAAGGCAGTGATGAGAAACAGCTCGAGAAAGTCGCAGGCAACACCCAGGAACCTATTTCAGTGTCAGAGACAAGCACAGTCTGTGACAAAGATGGCACCTCACAGATTGATGTAGGAAAGAACACAATATCAAAGAAGGATGAAGTATCAGAGACAGCTTTTGAAAATGGAGGTGTGTCTGTATCAGTAGCTTCAGTCCCTGTAGCAGAACCTGAAATCCCAGTCACTGTAAAAAAGGAGGAGAACACTAACATGGAGGAGAAAAAGGAGGCGAAAACTCAGCCTCTGGGAAAGCCCAGTGATGAAGATGCAGTCGCTGAGGTGACCATAGTACTTAGCACAAGTAGTGGTAGATTATATGATTATCTTTGTACATCATTTGCTTTATTTCTGCTATACTTAAAAATGTATTTAGGTTATGTCAGTTATATGGAAATGGCTGAACTAAAGATTGTACCATATTGAAAATAACTGCAATAAACAATAAAAGTATTTGATTACAAACTCAAAAATTTTAGATATTTAGATATTTTCATTTTTTTATTGCTATATCCGAGGAAAAAACTTAATTGTCTTATTTCAATCCAACAGGTGAAAACAGTGGAGACCTTGAAAGAGCTGGGAGAGATAGAAATGGCTGCCAAAGAGGGCAGTCCAACCAGCCCATCAGACCTAGCAAAGCTGGAAAGCACAGTCCTTCCCATTCTTGAGGCCCAGGCAAGCACGCAACCAAAGGATGAGGAGAAACTAACAGACACTCTAAAGACCAGACGTAAATTAGAGGTGCTTCCTCTCTCACCTGACTCACCTAGCTCAGAAGATGACAGAGAACTTTCTGAGAAGAATACCAAAGGTACCACAAAGAAAAAGCTCCTTGTGCCCATGGATGTCAGAGCAGATTCCCTGGATGATAGCAGTGAAAGCTTTGGAAAAGAAAGCCCAATGTCAGGGGATGATGAGGAATTTATCCGAAAACAGATCATGGAAATGAGTGAGAATGAGGATGCTTCCCCGTCTGATGAGGAAAATCTAATCCGGCGAAAGATCAGAGAGGATGAGAAGAAACAAATGGAACAGAAGAAAACAGAGGCTGTAGAGAGGAGCACATCAGGAAAAGCCAGGCGACTTACCAAGAAAAGCACTATAAGTCCAGATGATGAAGAAGATAAGCAACTCCGCAGTTCATTGGATAAACCTGATATTGACAAAGAGGATGGACCAGAACCAAAAGAAGAGGAGCGTCAGACTGGCACTGCAGTCCGCAAATTCCAAACTATGGAGCTGAATACAACCAGCAGCCCTATGCGTATACCTAATGATGATGGAGAGCCCGAAATGGAAAGCCTTACAGACTCTCCAGATGATCGTTCTAGAGGTGAGGGGTCATCCAGTCTACATGCATCGAGCTTCACTCCTGGGACATCACCAACATCCCTCTCATCACTTGATGAAGACAGTGACAGTAGTAGTCCCAGCCATATCCGTTCTGGTGAGGGTAAACAACATAGGAAAGCCAAACACAGACAACCTGGTCAAATGCTGCCAACTATTGAAGACTCTTCTGAGGAAGAAGAGTTACGGGAAGAAGAGGAGCTGCTCAGGGAGCAAGAAAAACAGAGGGGCTCAGGGAAAAAATCCAAGAAAGACAAAGAAGAGATTCGAGCCCAGAGGAGGCGAGAGCGTCCAAAGACACCACCAAGCAACCTGTCCCCCATTGAAGATGCCTCACCAACCGAGGAACTGAGGCAAGAGGCTGAAATGGAAGAGATCAGACGATCATCCTGCTCTGATTTCTCCCCCAGTATTGAATCAGATCCTGAAGGGTTTGAAATCCATGCCGCAAATATCGCAGCAGTTCAGAAAACATATCAACTACCTATATCAGTATCTCTTCACTCCCCAACAGATGATCAAAATACTGATAAACAACAGAAAAAAACTCTCAAATCTGCTGATGAGGCTTATGAGGAAATAATGCTGAGGGCTACGTCTCCAACAGTTGACAAAGGTGAGATTCAACTGGGAAAAGAGTCCCTTTATGGAGGCATGCTCATTGAAGACTATGCCTATGCATCTCTTATTGACAATTCAACAGCTGATCTTGGGGAACCACAGAATATTGTTGTTCCTGCTCAGCCCAAAAAGCTGAGATCACCAGATGAGGTTTATGAAGACATGATAAGGAAGAGGAAAGAATTCATGCAGCTGGAGCAGGAATATCAAAATATGCAGCCAACAAAGGAAAGCACTAACCCAAAAATTGTGTTGCAACCTGCTGAGAATAGCTTCTCCAAAAGCAGCACAGTAACAATAGGCAAAGATGGGAAGCCATTGTTGGATGCTGAAACTGCCTATGAAGAGCTAATGAAAAGAGTGCTGACTCCTGGAACAAGTCCAACTCAGCAGGGGCCAGAAGTGGAAGCCACTGCATCTAGAAGGGCACTCCACCCCATCCCAGACTTAAAGGTGACACAGTGCTCTTCAGGAGAGTTGTCTTCTGATGACGAAAATGTGATTAAAAAGGAAGAGGAGATAACTGCAGTATCAGACATGACATCTGCTACCGAAACTGAGCCTGTGACAGTGTTTTCCAAGTCTCCTCCGTCAGCCACATCAGATCAGCAACCTCACACCACAATTGCAGCATCCCAGGTTGATGTTGTGGACTTATCTAGTGCACTCCCAAGAACATCAGCCCATGTGATTGCCAGTGTATCACCCTTGCCCACAGTCCCCCAGTACACACCCAGTATTCCCAGTGTAGTGTCAACTGCCCCACCTGTCCCCCCAAAGCCAAGTGTCCTGCGTAGGGCTAATTCTCAGGAAAAAGCAGAAGTACCTGTTGCACCACCACTGCCTCCTCCCACCCCACCAAAACCCACTGTTTTTCCCAGGAAACCTCCAGTTCCACTTCCTCCTCAGGCTTCAGCAACTCCAATCAGGCCAGAGACAGTAGCTATGACTGCAGCCCAAGGACCACCTACAAGACAAGCAGTTACACCAATGTACAAACCTCATGTTCCCCCTCCTGTTCCCCCAAAGCCATCCATTTCTGCTGGGATTGGGGATAGCCACAGACCAGGACATGGTGTCAAACCACCAATTGCACCAAAGCCTGGCTCACAGCCTTCTTCACCCGCCCATGCCCCACATCCACCAAGACCCACTGTACTTCCCACTGGTCCTACTGACATAGCCCTGAATCTGAGCCCTTCTTCTGAGAACAAGCAGTTTCAACCCTCACCAAAGTCTCCTTCTTCTCCAAGATATGCCAGCAATCTTCGTGACACATATGTGGTCATCACACTGCCATCTCAGCCCAGCTCTCCAGTAGACAGTGTCTCAACTCAAGCTCCCTCTAGCCCTGGGCCAGCATCTCCTTCATACCAGGCTCAGCCCCAAAGTTATCACCAACCACAGCCTCAACCTCAATCATATCCACAGCAGCATCCACAACCAGTCCCTCCTCAAACAACCAGGGTACCTCTGGCATACACACGTGTCACAGAATCCATTGAAAATCAAGAGATTTGTGGCCCCGAAAAACATGTATCTAGTTCTTGTCACATAATTGAGGCTATATCTGCCTCAGCACAGCCACCTGTGGTTATGCCTAACCTCATCTCTCAAGTGGTCACTACAGAAGTACAAAGGACCACGGTCTCTGTTGTTCATGAAAGGACAACACCACCAGTGCCAGCTCCAAGGGCAAATGGTATCCCAATCTTGATGGAGAAACCTAAGCCCCAATTGCCAGCACAGAATGGACAGGGCTTCCAACCTTCTGAGGTGGTAGATCTTAGGACTATGAAGGTGGATCCAGAATCAGACATGAATGGTGTGGATCTCTCTGCTAGCCCAGACTCAAGACGTCAGTCCTTTGCAACTGATGTCAGTCGTCATAACAGTGCAGTGCAGTCACCTGTGGTCAACCTCAGTGCTGAATCATCCACTGTTTCTATAGTGACTGATAGCATCACCATTGTGACCTGTGCTGCCACAATCCAGCAATGTGACAATGTAGACACCTCTCAAGCATCTTCAGTGCCCCTTCAGCTAACAAAAAACAAAGCATTTGAGCCTGTTTCTCAAATTATATATCGGCCAATTGATTCTCAGCCCTCCATTCATGCTGGTACAGAGATCCCTATTAACCTCTCACTTGGAACAAGCACAGGTGGAGGAACTTTCCAGACCACCCCTGTCACAATTGCACCCACTTCTATTGGAAGTTGTGTTGCCAATGGATTAACTACAGGTACAACCACAGTGGCAGGAGCTGTTGACCTTAGTACAACGAAACCATTCAACACTGTGGTATCAGTGGATGCTGCTTCTGCAGAAGTGGCCACAGCTGTAATCACAGATGATGATGGCAAACCAGTGGATCTAACTGCAGGAAAAAGAGCTGTATGCTGCGATGTTGTGTACAAGCTCCCATTTGCAGGAAGCTGCACTACTCAGCAACCTACCACACCCCTGCCTGAAGACCGTTTTGGATATCGTGATGACCATTACCAGTATGACCGATCACCTTATGGCATGAGAGGGTTTGGTGGAATTAAACCATCAATGTCAGACACTAACCTAGCAGAAGCTGGCCTGTTCTTTTACAAGAGTAAGAACAGCTATAATTTCAGTGGCACCACAGAGGGTGCAGTAGATCTTACCTCTGCGAAGATTTCTGATGCAGGTCAGTGCGGTAACATTGCAGACCTGTCGCTTAAATGTCACTTTGAACTGCCTCCACTCATTCATGGCTAACGTGGCATTTTTTTGGTTTGTTTTTTCCTTTTCTTTTTGTTTTGCATGGACAATTCATTTTTTTTGTTCTTTCATCATAATATTTTTGCATGTGCCTGCATGCTGTTACTGTACATCTTGTTTTTGCTTGTTGCACTTCTCCACATTGGAGGGTTTTTTTCCCTTTTCCACCTTTTTCATAATTTGGATAAGGCATGGCTTGCTTCAACATTGAATAAGTCTGCATTATTTGGACTCAACTGATATTTTTGACTTTTGACAGGTGAAGCCGTTGACTACTCCAAGAAAGGGACTTACGCAGGAATGACAATTCCACCCTATTCCCAAGCCAGAGTCACAAGTGCTGTTGGTACACTCTTTGGTACAAGCAGCGTCTTGAGGTCATCAAATGGGGTGGTCTATTCCTCTGTTTCAGCACCAATACCATCTACATATGCCATTACCACCCAACCTGGGTCCATCTTTAGTACAACATACAACACCCTGTCAGGTATGCATACCAGCGACACCATGCCTTCCCTGTCCAACCTCCAGAACTTGCCACTTACACGGTCTCACAGTTTCCTGTCCACCATCTCCACTACTCCAACAGAAGAGCAAGGAGATGCCCCACTCAATCTGGAGATCTCTAGAGGAGGTACTACTGCTTCCCATGCTGTCACCACAGCAACAACCTCTTTATCCCTTGACACCTACACTGATGCATCCCTGGAGGCCATAGCTGCTTCACTTGAGGCTCTTTCTTCACCCATGGTTCCTGGGGATGGCCAGTATCAGGCAGAACGTGAGAGGCTAGAGATGGAGAAACTCAAGCAACAGCGCCTGGCTGAGGAATTAGAGTGGGAGCGCCAGGAGATTCAGCGGTTCCGTGAGCAAGAACAGCTTCTGGTACAGAAGGAACTGGAGGAGCTACAGGCCATGAAGCAGCATATCTTGTCCCAACAAGAAGAGGAAAGACAGGCTCACCTTATGATGCAGAAAGAAACCTATGCCCAGCAACAGCAGCAGCTTGAGCAGATTCAGAGACTCCAAGAGCAACTGCGCCTGCAACTGGAAGAGCAAAAGCTTCGTCAGATGTACCCAGGTGGGGACATACCAGGGCATGGCTTGCAGGAGGCAATTGTCCTAGGACCTGATGGCACAGTGCTGGCCCGAAAGATCACAGATAGTGGGTGCCAGACGGATGAAGAGGATGAGGCAGTCAGTAAAGCATACACAGCAGGGAGAAAAAAGAGGAGTGCTAAAAAGAGTGTTGACAGCTGTGTGCAGACTGATGATGAGGATCAAGAGGAATGGGAAGCTCAGACCAGAAACCGACAAAGCCGGCCACGCACTGCCAGGGGTGATAGGGGTGGGCAGTCAGAAATGTCTCTTCAAGCCCACACTGAGATTTCTATTCAAACAGATACCGAGGGTAACATTAGAATGGACACCAGGATGGAGCTATCTGACTCTGAAAGGATCTCACCAAAGAAACGACCTACCCCCTTAGAAATAGGCCAGTCTCCTAACCTCAAAGTTGATTCCTCTACACTTCAAGCACCTCCTAAATCTCCCAAAGTGCTCTATTCCCCCATATCCCCTTGTATATCTCCTAGCAAATCCCTTGAGTTTGTGTCCTATGAGAAATCACTGGGTGATACAAGCCCACAAAAGCTAAGAGGATGTGAGGATCTATCAAAAACCTCTCCAGCAAGTCCCAGAGGACCAAAAGCCATGCAGAGATCCATGTCTGACCCTAAGCCCATGAGTCCAACAGGAGAAGAAAGGGCATCATCTGGCACACAGTATGGTGATAGCTATACTGTGAGTACTATAAGTATCACTTTAATTGACATAAATATAAGAAAGAACGTAGGCGCTGGCTAACAAAAACACAGAAGTGGGTTTATATTAACTGTATGAAGATGAGGATGTTATTTGTGTTTAAATTCTTCTTTTGGTCAATAATGTGCTAAACTAATTAAGATGTTTCTGGAGAGGTATTTCCAACTTGAGCCAATTTCTTGATAAAAATACCATGGTAATAGCTCCAATGATGGCAGTTTTTCTTAGCTTTGGTTTATTATGGCATTTTAATTTTACACTCAGCTTGTCATATAAATTTATGTGACCCACTTGTGGCTACAGAATTTCACAGTTTTACTCACACATGAGTAAATATTTCCAGTACAAATAAGGAGCAAGGGAAACTCACCTTATACCTCGTATGAATTCAGTTTTTATATATTATTCCTGTGAATTACTGCAGCCCAAGAATTACTTCTCCATGTAAAACTAACCATAAGTGAAGTGTCTTGCAACACCAACAAAAGCATCCTTTGTCATGTCATCCTCATGTAGCACAAGTGACATGATGGCTCAGTGGTTAGCATTCCTGCCCCACAGCAATAGTTTGCATGTTCTCTTCATGTTTGCATGAGGAAGCTTGCACACCATACTGTATGACATGCATGTTAGGTACTGGGAATACTGCTGCCATTTTGACTGCTTAATGCTCCTAAACAGGTGAATGGGTCAAATGGAGATGAAGAATTAAAAAAAGAACAATTTAATAGTGTTCCTACCAAGGCCTACTATATACGTAAAAGATTAAATTCTGCTGTATGTAAAGAATTACAGTATGCATTTCTAACATAATACTGTGTTATGTGTTATGAAAACATTCAAAGTAATGTGCAAGGCTCTAATTTAATTTTGGTTTGTGGACATACGTAGGGAAACATATACATAAAGGGAAAAAAAACAAAAAACAACTGAATAGGTTACGCATACCCACTTAAGCATCCTATGTTGCTCCTGGCCCTCATGGTGTATGGAGTCAGTTTTCTTCCTGGGCAATTCACTCTTAAGAATCTCATACATACATAAAAGGATGGGAAATAAGCTGAGCTTGCAGGAAAATATTGAGCTGTCAGAGATCCATAGAGGCTCAATGTGAATAAATTACTTCTTTTGAAAATACACTTAGGAGTGTACAATTTAGTAAGTAGTGGGTAACATTTATGGGCAGGAATGCATATCTTACTGGGACACACAAAATGTGATCAATAAACTGTGTTTTCCAATAACCTTTTATACTGTCAAATTCCTCAATGTACATATCCTAATTTATAGTTATGACTTTATATTAACACTATAAAGACAAGAATTGATGCCCATTTCAACGTTTTTAATTTGATAACATAAGTGAAATCATGCAAAATTTAGCAATAATCTTATATGGTTTAGAGGTAGTCATTTTTTTAAAATTCTGAGGACTACGTAAACTCCTGACTCATTTTTGGGAATTAAGAAAACTGAATTCCTACAGTCCTAAGCAGTTTTTTGTTTACTTTTCATACAGGGGAAAGGCTCAGGTGGCACACCAACAGGCACTCAAAAGAAGGTGAAGAGGACTCTCCCCAATCCACCGTCAGAGGATGAGTCAACAACCAGTGGCCAAACAGCATACAGCACTGGTTCTGCCCGCCGAAGAATGTGCCGCAATTCCAACATGGCACGTGCCAAGATCCTACAAGACATTGATCGTGAGCTAGATTTGGTGGAGCGTGAGTCTTCAAAGCTCCGCAAAAGACAAGCAGAGCTAGATGAGGAGGAGAAAGAGATTGATGCCAAGCTTAGGTACTTGGAGATGGGCATTAATCGTAGAAAAGATGTGCTACTGAAGGAAAGAGAGAAGAGAGAAAGGGCCTACTTACAGAGTGTTGCAGAGGACAGAGACTACATGTCAGACAGTGAGGTTAGTAACATCCGAGAGACTAGAGGTGGGCGTGGAGGTGGTGAAGATGAGGAGATTGAAGGTCATGGTCTTGAACGTCCCAGGACAGCTCCCCAGTCAGAATTGGAGGACTTTGTCCCACCTCAAACCAAGCATGAGTATGGTAAATACTCCCAGTACCAATACCCTCAAAGCCAGTACCAGCAGTCTCTCTACCAGACTCCCCAGTCCTACCAATCTCATTCTATCTACTCCTCTGTCCCCTCACTCACTACGTCCCAGCAGCAGAGTTACCACCAGATGCTCCTGTTGCAGCAGAAAGCTGCCAGACAAGCAGCTCTCCTCTCAGAGCTGGATGCAACTAAATATGAAATCATTAGCCGCCAGCCTGATCCCACATCATCAGCTTACCTGGGAGTCAAGTATGACAAATATGGCAACCACCTTGACCTCAGAGCCTTGGAGGTGGGAAGTATAGCACGTAGCCCCATGTCAGCTGTCTCTGATTCCTATTACACAGATGTAGATCACCATACACCTCGGAGTTACATGTTGCTGGAAGATGCTGCAGAACTGGCTAAGGGCTCCACAGGTCTGTCTTCATCTTATAGTCTGGCTGAGAGGGAGCTGGCTAAGGCAGAGAAACTGCTGCGCAGGAGTGCTGCAGATCTGGGGTCTACTGACTATCTGGGATCCACCTCTAGACTCCATACATTTGGAAAGACCCCTGATGAAGAGGATACAATGGAGGAACCCTACGAACTGAAACTCCTGAAGCAGCAGCTCAAGCAAGAGTTTAGGAGAAGTACGGGTGGGACGGAAAACTTAGAGCAACTGACAGGTCTCTCCCAGCACTACTATACCCCAAGCTCTGGCATTTCTAGTTACTCCCAAAGACACTATCCAAAGTCAGATAAGTACAGCATCAGTCGTCTCACTCTAGAGAAGCAGGCAGCTAAACAACTCCCAGCATCCATGTTGTACCAAAAACATAAGGCTCCATTGTTAGATCCTAAGATCTCCTCCAAGTATTCCTCTATTACAGATAACAGAGGTTTGGAGACAGACTATACCAGCTATCTTGGGTCTACCAGTGCATCCCCAAGATCCAGCCGGCTCTCGCAGGACGAGATTACCTTTGGCCTTCGTAAGAATATTGCAGAGCAGCAAAAATACCTGGGGTCCACCTTGGGTGCCAACTTGGCTGGGTCGCTAAACTTGGGCCAGAGCTTAGGTTTGGACTCTGCCTATCCCAGTGGTAGTCGCTCAAGACCCTCATCCAGGCCCACATCTTGCTATGGTCTGGACTTGTCTATCAAAAGAGACCCTTCCAGCTCTTCACTGAGGCTTAAAGGAGATGGTGAAGCATCTGGAGATGGACCAAGCTATCAAACCCCCTCTGGTCGCACCAAACCCACCAGCCTTCCCATTGTGCAAAGTGGCCGTGGCCGAATACCCATAGTGGCCCAGAACTCAGAGGAAGAGAGTCCATTGAGCCCTGTTGGGCAGCCTATGGGCATGGCCCGTGCATCAGCGGGTCCTCTACCGCCCATCTCAGCTGATTCAAGAGACCAATTTGGTTCCTGCCTGTCCTTGCAGGACTCCCAGCAGCAGCAACATATCAGGGAAGAGCCAACCAGGGGTAGGGGTTATGTGCTGCTGGATGACCTTCAGGGCACCATGTCAGATAGTGAAGGTAAAAAACAGACATGTCACATTGTCACTCTTTTCCTACTTAATGTTTCATCCTTGAGAGTGTCTGGTTATGTTTTGTCTTGCTTGCATTTAGTACTATTGTGCATAATATTTAGCTGTTGTGTATTTATTGAAAGTCTGCATGTGTCTGCTGGTGTTTTTCATGTTTTCATGTTTAACCTTAACTTTGGTGAATGTATCTTCTTTTTGTTTTCTGGTGTCAGTTCTTTTGGTCAGTCAGTTGATATCTGGTGTGCATGCATACCTTTGTACATTTTGCTCGATGTCCTTTGGGGTGTGCTTGAATGTATCTTAATGCATGCACTGTGTTTCTGTCTGCATTCCAGATATTGTGTAACATTTTCCCATATTAGTACACTGCATGACACCGTACAGTCTAACATTGTGTTACAGCTACATTGTGTAGGAGGCTTCCCTCCTTAAATAGACTTGTGGCAGTCTGCATTTTATTTAGAGCATGCTGTCATTTGTAGCTGTTTCAACTCTCAAAAACGATTTTCATAGTCTTTCAAATCCTGCTTGTGAATCAGACCAGGCTTGAGCCACAATAGCAGAATAATACTTCAAAATTTATGTCAGATTTAGAAAACTTTTTCCCCCACAAATAATACACCTCCCCCACTTGCCAAATTTACATAATTGGTACAGAATTCTGTCAGTTGAACCAGTGCAATTATTCCTCAAAATGACAGTATATTGTAATAGTAAATAGCATGTGATTTGTATATATAGCGCGGCACCCGCGCGAAACAGACGTGGCTATGTGGTGCAGTGGTTAGCGCTGTGGCCTCATAGCACGGGTATATTATATTTTTGGATTCTACTATAGTTGATGTGTAATGTGGATAGTGGATAATGTTGGTGTATTTCATAATCATATTTAAGTGTATAAATATATTTGTGGTAAAAATATATAACATTAATAATTTAAATTATTGTACAAAATATAGGCAACATCAAAATGTTACCAAATTATAATGACATCCCTAGAAAACAGGATACTGGCGTCAAAATAGGGGGACCTTGATTGTATTTTCTGAAATGCATGATATTTGGTTGCAACACTTAAACGTGTGTAATAAATATAAAACTTTAACTTGCATGTCTTGTCATGAATACTTGCTTGTATGTATTGTGATACATCAGTGACTTTATGTTGCATGGACTACATTTATACCCATTAACCTTTCTATACAGTTTCTTTATACTGCATTTCTTAAAGGTACTGCCTCACTTTAATCAAAATGAACACACTCTATTAGTATTGCCCATTAGTTTTTCTATTTTTGATTATAAAACAGGAAAGAATCTGATTTAAAAAAAACAATAATGCAAGAATACTACTGAAAATCAGATTATTTAAATTAACATTTGTTGAGCAAACATTCCCTTTCTCTATTTATTTTTCTCTACACTTTCAATTGCTGAAAGCATACTGTATTCTGAGCTGTCATCACCAAGAGGACACCGTTTTTGTAAAATATGCTGTACAGTGTCTTATTCCAACAGGAAAGATAATTAATTTTTTGTACTCAGTTTACTGCAATCTCCTCTTTTATAAACCATCAGTTCAATTTATAAGCAATATATTGTCAATGCCTACTCTTCCAGTCATGACTAAAGCCATTTTATCACAATAATTTATGTGTTTTACGGAATACTTAATTAAAGTAGCAACGACCTGCTCAGTTTCCAAGCTGAGGACAGTGTTTTCATGAAAAGGGATGCAAAATGTGATCGTTTTAGTAAGTTCAGATTCTAATAGAGGTGCCATTGTTTATTTTTCTGGTTTAAACATTTAAAGACCCTAGTTCTGAAGTTGTCTTGAATGCAGCATAACTACTTGTTAATAAATTCATATGGATCCCATCATTTTGCAATGTAAACCCATTTGCCTTGATTCCAGCCCTAAGTGATTCCCTGGTGGCTTTGAACAGAGACGATGCAACCAATGGTAGAGTATTAGTTCAGTTCTCTAATCATCCATTAGCTAACATATTAACCTGCACCACAAGTCAAATGCACATCACCATAAAATGATGACAAAATGTTGGGGAGGTTCAAGACACTCATAAAATGGCAAATAAATACTACTTTCAATTTCAATAATTTTACATCATTGGAAGGAACACAATAACTTTCCTAACAATTGGAGTTAGAGAATTATGTGAAATACATACCCAACATTTACATTCATAGAAAATAACCGCACTATAGGTTTAGATTATGCTACTATACATACTGTACTAATACTGTTTATTCACTCTCTGACTGCATTTTTTCTGCTTATTTTACAATACCTGTGAAACATGTTGTGTTGCTTGGCATCCTTTCCCCTTTTCACATGTTAGTGAAATAATTAATCAACACTTTATCTGGCCCTTGTTTTCCTCATAATGTTATCCCAATTTTGCTTAATGGCATGTAATCACCTTTATTTGAACTGAAGAAACCCATCCTATATAGTAGGAAAAAGTCCCAGTCTCAGATTGGTTCTGAAGTAGTGCTTGTTTTTATCCCTGAAGCCTACCACCTTAGACGAGAAGAGACAGACTGGTTTGACAAACCTAGAGATGGGCGGTCAGAGAATGGACAAGAGAAGAGACAGGTGAAACAGGACAAGACACACAAACATACTGTATACGCAGACAGTGTATACAATTCACTACAATTCACTCACATGTACTGTATACCAACTCCGAGCAGTAATGAAATGTATGCACCCACACTCAATCATCTGGATATCTACATGTGGTATGTACGCTCACATGTTAATGCAAGGCACTTAAATGCTGCATATATATGTCCATGTTTCCCATTTACCTTGTACATACATGACATCTCACCACTGTGTATGGGCCACAGGGAAAAGGCCCGTATTACCCCTTCCCTCACCTCAGGGTCAAACTGCAGAGGGATCCCAAAGACCGCAGTGTCTCAGGTAAAGTACCACAGTTTACTACATTTCATTCAATAACAACAGCAGCATGCTAAGAGTAGGAATTCAATGCATTCAAAGAGGCATATATTACAAGCTAATGTGTTATTGACTGTGATGCATGCATTAGATTTTATTGACCCCATTGCTTACTGACTGCATCAAATATGCACTGTTTACAGCATAGACATGTTTTTCTTTTATTGAATTTGAATGATCATAAAACAGATCCAAAATTATTTTAAAAGGAAAAGACATCAAATGTACACATTATTATGGATCATAATGTCTCATTAGGTTTACAGAGCATGACTAGTATGCTTCATGCGTTTTATTTACTTGATATTTATGCCAATGTCAAGAAACTGGCAAGTCACTTCCCCTGCCATTACGTTCCATCACACCATTCCTCCAGGCTCAAAGCAGGCAGACATTTCATTTCCTGGCTTCCCTTTTGATTTGGCTCTTCTCCATGCATATCAGTCATTGCCATGCTCAAAATGGCATATCTCTCATACTCAGGATTATCTTACGCAATTAACAAACAGCCCACAAAGGAAGCAATTTTGTTCATGAGGACCCGGTGCTGAGCTGAGTCATTTTGCCTCAGTCTTTTTGTTCTTGTTTCCATAACCATGTTAAAGTGTTTCATACTATAATGAGGGATGTTCTGGTTCTGTGTAAGTGAAGGCCTTATTTGTGACTTGTGGAGGGACAGATAATAGATCCATATGTGATTTGTAGATAATCGGTAGAGGGGTTGGCGTGTATGCTGTTGTCTGTACTGTGTACTAACTACAGAAGCAGTGAAATGGAAAAACTGGTTGAATGTTTTTAAGCTGGCCAGCAAACAGTAACAGAGAGCTTGTAATACCTTCATTTTTATGCCTGTTTAGGCTGACTAAGTACCAACATAGCTGCCATATAACCAACATGATACCTAAAAAATGCCTTTGGACAAACCTCTAGGGAAAATACACTATCTACAAAAAAAAGTGTTCTTTGGCCTTTCTTGTCCATTTGAACTTGTCTTTTGTCTATTATTAATATTTACAGTATATTAAAATCAATAATACATTTATCTATAATTCAGTACACTTAAATAAGTGATTTAAGTAGCTTAACCACACCAAATCACAAGAATTTCTCTAGAGTTAAAGCTGAGATGACAATACTGCCACTCTGCTAAGCTAGTAACCTTTAGCAGGAGTTTAGCTTAGGAGTTTTTTCCATTATGATTGGATTTAGCTACTACCTCATTTAGTAATAATGAACTAAATTACCAAGATGCTGGTTCATCAATGTGGATATTTTTCAATTACAGGTTTCAGGTAGGCAAAAATCTGCAAATAAATTTAGTGTAGCTTAAGCTAAGACTTTAGCTACTGTTAGACTGAGGAGATATCTCCCCAACTAGCTTTCACTTGATAAATCTCTCCTTGCTTTAGCTGTCTGCTTGTCCATCTTTCTGTGACGATTTTACATGCTGTCTCACAGAAATTACTTAATCATTTCAATGCCATAATACTTGTAAAATTGATGCCAAAAAGTCAAATTCCTGTCTTAACTCAATTTTGACCAAATATGTAGTTACTGCATTCATAGGGCAGTATATTTGTGCCCATACTTTCTCCTTTGTTGTGTGTATTAGTGAGTCTGAATGTGTGTGTGGGCATTACAAAAAAGTAGAGCTTAAATGCCAATAAAAACACAGACTAATTAATAATGCGGCTCACAAGTCTTTGTTTTTGTCCTAAATAGGAAATGGTCTGGGTATCCGTGTGGTTGGAGGGAAAGAGGTCCCTGGCTGTAATGGAGACATTGGAGCCTATGTTGCCAAAGTCCTACCTGGTGGAGTTGCAGAACAAACAGGAAAGATACTTGAAGGTAAGCTCTTTTACCAAATTATACTTCCCTTTGTGGAAAGAAAATATGTTGCAATCAACTTAATTCATAGGTGTAAAGAAATTAAATTAAAAAGGATATTCTGAAGATGATGTCATTTTTATGTTTTACAAGTTTTTATGGGGAATATGCTATTTGAGTGAGAATAGAAGACTGAAACCACTTTCATGTCTGTCCAGTAAATCTGAAGCTACTGGTTGCAAGCAGCGGTGGAGAGTTTCTAAAGCAGGAGTTGTGTTTTTGGTAATAATGGATATATTCATTAAAAAAATGTTAGATGAATTATAATGGAGATTTGCAGGCAGTCACACTACTTCTGTTTCATATACCGTAGCCCTGAAACTGCAACAGCTTCAGTTTTTCTGTTTCACCAATCCACCAAGTTGCCATTGTGCACTAACCCACAGATATATGACCTGTGATTTCACTCTTACATACCTCTCACTGACACCACCTCAGGATGAATTGCTGTGTGGTATATTAACAGGAACACATTTCATGAGGTGGTATTGATTTCACATGGGGGAGTCTGGGAACAGTTAACCCTCTCACCCTCCCAGTCCATCTGTCTACTCATAGTCCTCTTTAATCTCTGTGTGAGCCACATTGAGGGTGTCGGACAATTGGTAAAGCTGTGGCCCAAGCCTTTTTGAAGCTGCCGCACTGGTGATCTATGGTTGGTGAGATAGGGAGAGGGAAATACTGCCCAGTTTGGACCTGTGTAGTGTGCTATCCATCTGTCTGTGCTCTGTGGATGTGTGTGTGTTTGAGCGTGGGCATTTCTTTTCGTACTTTCTGTTCTTGTTTGTGTCTCCTTCCATTTCCTTCCATTTTTTTAAAAACCCTTTTACATTGCTGTCTCTTCTGTGTTTTTCTCTCTCCACTTCTTTATGAGGACATTCTAAAAGGGTTCCCATGAATACTGCTTAATGAAAAAATACAAATAAAACAAATACAATTGGGAACAATAGTGGAAAATTGCAGCTTAATGTGGCCTACAGATCTTTTCTTGAATTGAAAAACTGATTTTCTTTACAACATAGCAGGAGTTACTAGATCCCCAATGTAACTTGATAACAAAATGAATGCATTTTTTATTGCGAAGAAGGGAAATATAAATGTAGCTCATGTAGCCATGCTAGCAACTCTGTGAGGCACTAATTAGGCACAGCGGTGCTTCGAGCTAAATGCTAACACCAGCATGCTCACAATGACAATGCTAACATGCAGATGTGTTGCAGGTGTAATGTTCACCATGTTCACCATCTTAGTTTAGCATGTTAGCATGCTAACATTTGCCATTTGCTAATTAGCCCTAAATAGTACAGCAGAGACTGACAGAAATGTCATTAGTTTTGCAGGTATTGGGCAAATTAAAATTTTGACATGTTGATGGTGCTAGATTAACAGGCTGGGGATCACCAAAGTCATTAGAATTTGTTCTCTAGGGACCTTGAATGTCTGTAGCAAATTTCACAGCAATCCACATGTGTTTGACATTGCCATCCCTAGAGCCACACTGCTATCGTGTCTAAAAAAACTACAAAATAAATATTTTAAAATGAATAAGAGAAAGTAACTTTCTATCACTTAATGACAAGTAATCACTTTAGGTCAAATTTAGAATAATATCAATACCAAGGTCCTTCTATCTAGCATGTTGTTTATGTATTTTTTTAAAATCATAAAATCATGAAACAAGATTCTTAATTGAAAATTAAGTTGCATTTTCCAGCTTTAATCAGGATTTGAATGCTTGGAAAAGTCTAAGCTGCGTAATTTCCCAAACTCTTTATGGACCTTTGACTTTTACATACAGTTTTATTGTATCATACTGTTTCTTATGTTAATTGCTTCCTATCAATTCTCCTCTCCTTTTTACTATACCCCTCTGCTACCCATTACTGTAATCTTACCCTGTCTCATCCATCGTTGTCCAGCCCTTTCTATACTAGTCTCTTGCATTATTATTCTGCAGAAAGAAGTCTATGGTATACACTGAAGCTGTTGATGATTGTTTCAGTTCAAGAGTCAAAATGCATCTGCGTTGTTGTTAGCAGTGAAGACAGCTCAACCATGATAACACCCATAACCCTTTCATCAACACTGAGCAGAATGGCTGCAAAGTACTTTGGTTCTGCCAGTGGGAACACGGCGTCTCACCCTCCGTGGTGTGAATATGGAGAAATGTTGTCAGATTCAACAGGCGTAGAGGCTTAGTGTCACAGAGGGACAGAAACAGAGTGTGTGCATGAATACAGGCTTTCTTTGAATGTGTGCAAACTGCAACACACATGCAAGCCATAGAGTGCGAACAATTTGATGAATACTATCAGGGTGAAACTACAGCAGCTTCCCTGTCATTCACACATGCAGCTCGAGACTATCGTCGCAAACCGAAGACGCTCCTGAGCTGTTTCAATCTGTGTAAGTCCTGCCAGTGTGCAGGGTGTGTTCTGGAGGATGCAGTGGGTTTGCTGTGCTGTTCTTTCATTACTGCATCAAATACAAATATATGGCCAGTTCCTTCTTTGAGACATTTGTCATTGCTACACTAGATTGGAGAAAACAGCATCTGATTGGATTCCAGGCCATAATTCGTCATGTTTGAAATGTTGTCCTGCAAATTATAGTTTTATAGCTAAAATAACATGAGGCCATTTTCATGTTCATTTTAACCCAGTTCTGTGCCTGAGCGCTCCACGAGCAGCTTTGTCACACAGCTGCTGTTTGGGCTGTCACCAGCATTTATCTCTCCAGTTTTGGCTTGCTGTCTGATGCACATGTCGTTTGAGTACAAGAATCAAAGCTGGTTTTCTCTCAAAAGATTGCTCACTGTGAATTGAATCAAACGATGGATGTTAGACCCTGAACTGGTCCATTATTCAGGTCAACATGAATTTATTTTTAGAATGAATTGATCCCTTTAACCATTGAAAGAGCTACTCACTTTAAGGCTTTGATTTTGGTTTGGTTTGAAGTGAAATGTTTGTACTGTACAGTATATTGGAAAATATTGAATCAACAGTCATTCTTTAAGTATACATTGATTGTTTTCTTGTGTGTGCTTGTGTATGGCTGCGTGCAAATTTGTAATTGTGTATAGGAATGCAAGTCCTGGAGTGGAATGGTGTTCTTCTGACGGGGAAAACCTACGAAGAGGTACAAGGGCTCGTCGGACAGCCGTGTAATGAGGCAGAAGTGTGTGTCAGACTGTGAGTATAACCTTTGTCACTTTCTATCTTTCTCTCCTGCATTCTATCTCTAGCATGCCATGCTCATATCCTTCTGTTAATTTTTTATACCCTAATCATCACTCTCAAATCGATTGATCCATCATCTTCCTAATCCAATCATTGCTCTTTTTACATTTCCTGCCTCTTGATCTCCTTAACATCCCCCTCCACTCTTCTTTCTTTTTTCCAGTCATTTTCATGACTTCAAAAAGCTCAGTTTCCCCCGAAATCACAAATTCAATTCTATGAAACATCCACCTTTAAAATAGAACCTAATCTCCCATTTTTCTTTATCTACTGTATATTGTTCTTCTGTTTTCCTCTACTTATTCTCTCTTTTTTTCTCTTTCAGTGATCTTAACATGCTGGCTGAGTCTGAAGGGTCCGAGCACCTGGATTTCCATGAGCACAGCAAAGGTGAGCTACAGCAACTCCAACCCCAACATGCAATTGTCCCCGCCTTCTCTGTATTTCCAAATTAACTTTTGTCTCTTGCAATTTTTAGACTCTCTTCTCATATCACTTTCATCTACAATTCTCTCTTTTCTCAAGTTCAGCCATGCATTACTCATGGCCTATTTCCTCTTTTTGTCTGCATTACACTGGGAACATTAAATTGTTATCAGAAGAGCTACCACACTGTGCAGCCTTGATATCCAACTTGTTGAGTTCATGATTTCTGTTGCTCTTTTCAATGGAATGTAGCCTAGAAACTTTTATTAGACTAAATGACATGATGGACATCAAAATTGACTTTTTTGCAGCACACCCTGACATTGTACCCGCTGTCCATGCACATACTGTCATTGTGGGTAATCAATTATGGTTGCAGTGGAACACTGAAGAACAGGAAAACATGTTTAATCAACTTTTCCTTGATAGTTAGAAGCTAAACATGATGCCTTTGCATAATGATGCTCTTGTTTGTCTGTTGTGACCCTTCTAGGTGACAGACCGCCCAGGTCTCCAGGTGTTGACCCCAAGCAGCTGGCGGCTGAGCTGCAAAAGGTATCCCAGCAGCAGGCTCCCACCTCCACCTCTTCCTCCGGCTTGCCCCCCACCACCTCAGCGACATCCAGCCCCGGTCAGCCAGGATCACCCTCCGTCAGCAAGAAACGCCACAGCAGCAAGGCGAGTCCGGGGGGGTTTGTTCAGCTTAGAATAGGTTTAGCTTATCATTTTTAAGAGCTGATAGTGTTGGTCACAAATTGCAGTTTGCTCCCAGAAGTGCAAAATCATTATGCGCCCTATCACAACATAGATTTGCGGGACAAAATGCTTTCTGTTATTCATATATCTTAAAATCATTTCTTGAGACTTATTCATAGTTTGTATTCCATTTTCCCACTGTGAACAGAATATTTGTGAAACACCAAGTTAAAACCTACCACATTAGGCAGCTTTTCTCTGATTATCAATAAAACATTTAGCAATAAAACATCTAGCAATAAAATTGTAACAATGCCAGAGAGGGGAAAAAGTAAAATTTCACCACTTGTAACTTATCTAAAATGAACATTGAGACAGATGCACAGATGCATCAATTTTGAGAGTTTAACTTGTAGTTTAGTCTCAAGCAATGCATGAAGCACAGCTGAGTACAGTACGTAGTGTACAGTATGAACACCCACCAGAAAACACAAATTACCCACCTACAGATTTTTGCTAGCAGTATCTAAGCATGTTGCTTTTATCTCTTACAGACTGCAGAGGGAACGAAGACCCAGTCCCATCCCATCTCTGGAGAGATACAGGTCTGTGAAACAAAAGGATGAGCTCTGTAATGTTTAAGTTTAAATGTTGATATTTTAGATGTAAGAGTATAGGATGTGATCACCATTAGTTTTACTGTCTTTTGGCATTTAAAAACATTCAATTAAATTAATCCAAGAAAATACAAAGTGAATCCTGTATTTTATGTTCTTAAAACTATTCATTTTTTACACATTTTTCAGTTTTCTTACATTGTTTCTCTCCTGAAATGCATTTAAATCTGCTTTTTTTTTTGCAGCTTCAAATCCACTACGACAAGCAGCTTGGCAACTTGATCGTTCACGTCCTGCAGGCCAGAAACCTTGTCCCGAGGGACAACAATGGCTACTCTGACCCATTTGTTAAAGTGTATCTCCTGCCAGGGAGAGGGTGAGTCAAGGGGGTGGAAACTGCAAGCACACCTTAAGTAGTTCAGAACAGGAACAAACAGGAACAAGGTCAGTTTAGGATAAATGATACAAAATGAGAAAAAATTTGTTGAGTTACAGAGATGGAAGTGTGTAAGATGTGACTTTTTTCATAGTTTTCTGTCTTTTTCAGCTACTTTTGGAGAAGGAAGTTGAGTCATATACCTGCTTAGATATTCCCATTGACATCCAGGCTACAAACGCAGCCACTTTGTTAAGCTCAAACCTAATTTCCATTCATTTTCAAATCGATTTACAATTGATTTTGGCTTACCATGACATCTTTAAATGTACAGCACATGACCTTTCTTTGGTATCAATTCCATAGCACCTATACACTGCACATCAGGTCCATCAAATTATATGTTTTATGATGTAGTTCCAGTGGCCTCATGTGATATGAACTCCTTGATACGGGACTCATCAGCCCCTTATCGCTGCTGAATGACATAAACATTATGTAAATTATATAAAGTTGCTAGTGCACTTGTGTTGATGTTGCCCCTGTTGATGGGTGTTCTACTGTAGGTGTGAGTGCAGTCAAAATCAATAGCTCTCATATTTACTTGCAATACGATCCACACTCCCTCATAAGTCCAGGGCTCTCTTCTCACTGTGATTGCGCTGTAATGTAATTGACTCTCCCACCTTCTCTGCTGTATGAGGTCCCTCGAGAGAGTGTTTTTTTCAAGGCATCATTTCAGATAAAAGCAATGATATGTGGCTGAGGGCTTTGCAGCCGCCACTCTCGCACGCCTTCAGTTTGACATATGTGCAGATGCAAACCCCACTGTGGGTTTTAGACTGGGAGAGTGGCACCCACAAGCCCGGCAGCCACCCTCCTGAAAGTGGTTACGGAAACATGCACACTTAAGCACATGTGTGCAAATACTCGTGTATATGCTACATGTGTGTACACGCGGACATGCTCACAGCTATCAGAGCACCGACTGCAATCCATACAGAGGCTTTTCAGTTGCATCACAGACCTCATGGCAACCACATGGAGCTCCTGCAGTGAAATGGGTGGTTATAAGTAATGGTTTAATACACAGCAACCAGGAAAGAGGGAAAAAAATTTTGTGCTTTGGCGAAAGTAATAAATAAGTATAAAGCTGGAAATATGCTTCCCTAGGTGTTTGTAAATGAATGTACACAGGTGTGATTGTTCTGTCATTCAAAGCACTACAACTTGTAGTTTAGGTACACAGTGGTGCTCTGTAAAGTAATAATGATTTGCTAGCTAACAAACCGTGTAAACACAAATTATATTAGATTTTGTGTTTACATACAAAAGGATGAGGTCCCAGTCCTTATACAAAGAGCTCTGAATTACAATCAATTGACAAAGATTTAGAAATGCAGTCAGCTGTTCACTCGAGCCCATGAGCAGCAGATCTCCACTACGGTTGCCAATGGATGCGTTACATCACCTGAAAGCCCTCTCAGCACACATACATGCTATTCATGGGACACTAAAGCACAAATTCAATCCACCGCTGCAGCACACCACAGTTCCCCGCCCCCCTTTCCTAAACACACACTTAATGAATCCCACACTAAACCTAAATCTACAGTGATCTCCCCTTCCCACATACACAATCACAGTCCACAGACTATTTCTTTGACCCCCCCACCCTCGCTCTGACTATTGTTTCTGTATGTTGTTCTCTATATTTAATGCATGCTGGACCCCCTCAGTCAGGTCATGGTTGTCCAGAATGCCAGGTATGTGACTTGCCCACTTTGGTACTTTGGTTCTGTTTTGGTTGAAATTTGGTTGTCAGTTTGGTGAAGGTAACAAAAACGTCCAGGTTGTTTTCTAACTGATCGGAGGCTTATTGATACAAGTCAGTTCCACTAACTCCCTTAAATTGTGCATTTTCCCTGGTCCCCATACTCTCATGATGTTCCACTCACCTTGAGGCTTAGTCTGAATCCCTAAATATTAACATCTTCCCATCTCTTTAACATGTCACATATAAACATATATTCCCCTGTGCTGACAATTAACGTTTTCCCAGCTAACTGTTTTACTGGTAGATGATCTGTTTTTGTTCCTAACCATTGTAATTTGAAATCCTAACATTGAACCTGACACCCTATAGTTTGTCCCTGTTTTGTGATTAAAATCCCTCAGTAATGTCCTACATCGTGCCCTGACATCTTACTGTACCCTCGATGCCCCGCCACATTCAATACACGCTCCCATTATTTTGCTCTGCAGTCCTTATTCATTCCATTATTTTCCAATATAAAGTAGATTGTCCTTGTCTTTACCAAACTAACTCTTACAGACTCACTCATATCCTACAATCTTAAATCAAACCCTACACACTGCAAAAAACATCCATTTTAAAAAGTCATTCATTCTACTGTATTCCAGTGTGATGTAAAGTATATTTTTCCTCAAAACAGGTGAAATAATAAGTCAGTGATGTCAGATTATGCTGTTGTTTCTTATGCAAATCTTTAAGGAAAGTTTTTTCTTTTTTTGTAATTCAGTGATTTATAGAATGATTTACCTGATTGAGTTACTGACACTTAAGAAAACAAGAATTTCATCATAAATAAGTCAACCTCTCTTTCCTTACTGGCATACATTTTCACTTGTTTTGGGACATCAACATTTTATGAGACTAAATGACTTGATGGACATCAAAATGGACTTTTTTGCAGCACACCCTGACATCGTACCCTGCCGTCCATGCACGTAGGCCCATACATTGTTACCGTCCAAACAATGTGCATCGCATTCATTCTCTCCCTTCTGCTGTCACATTGTGCCCTACTCCGCTATATTGTGCTCACTGCATTGTGGTGGTCCACTAATCTGCAGGGCTTTTGCATGTCTGTGACCAAGTGTATCTTGTTGTGATGTGTTCCCCCAGTGCTGAAAACAAGAGGAGGTCCAAACACGCAGGCAAGAGTATCAACCCCGAATGGAACCAGACTGTCATCTATAAAAACATCCTCCTGGAGCAAGTATGTGGTCTTGCACAAATTTCTCACAGGCATAATAACTTGACAAAATTATGTTACTATTGTGTAGTATACTTTCTATAACTCTGCAATATTCAATGTATGTAAGACACAAACAAGTCACAAAGTCACAAAGAACTCACATTGTGCCAGTTTCCATGTTAAAATGGTACAAAAAAACACAATACAAAATATTTCCTTTTCTCTGCTGGCATGCTGACTAGCATTGCAGCCATTGGTTTTAGTAGAGCAGATGGATATGCCATTGGGATTTAATTATATCATTTTAGATTCATTGGACCCATATCAATTATAGCAAATTTGTGGACTTCTGTTGTTTTAAGCTGCCTGAATGTCTGTTCCCACTTTAAGCCCAGATAATATGTTTTCTTTAAGGTTTATTTTGCCATTTTATTGTGTACACAGCCAAGATAGGTCACTATAAAGACACATTAACTCTTCAACTGTGTGTGTGTATCAGCTGAGGAAGAAGACCCTGGAGGTGAGCGTGTGGGACTACGACAAGTGCTCCTCTAATGATTTCTTAGGAGAGGTAAACCTCTTTGACAATGTCCATACATATAACCAACACATTTTTATGCATATGCCCACTAAACTGTTGTGTTTGTTGTGTTTGCTCCCAGGTCCTTATAGACCTGTCCAACACAGCCCAGCTGGACAACGTCCCACGGTGGCTCCCCCTAAAGGAGCAGAGCGAGGGGGACCAGCACCGGCGCTCCCACTCAGGCCAGGGCCGACACAGTTCCTCTAAACCCTCCTCACTGCACTCCTCCCCTAAAACCACTGGCTCCTCACATGACAATCAGGATTCTCCAAAATCGTCTGTCATCAAGAGCCGAAGCCACGGGATCTTTCCAGATCCGGCTAAGGGTAGGACACAATGAAATTCCCTCACCTGCTTGACTTTATCAACGTCATCCCCTAACAACCTTCTGTACTCTGCTGCTTCTGCTATTTCTCTCTCCCTCTTCTCTGTACTCTTTTCCTTCTTCTTCACACTTCTCTTACTTTGTGCTCTCTTCCTGTCACTGCTTCTCTCGTCTGTTTTTTCCCACAATCTCGGTGTCTACCTCTGTCCACCTGTTTCTATTTCTGCACTCCTTTCTTTATACCAGCACCTTCCTATGCCCATTTTTGCCCACCAATCATAGCTTAAGCTTCATGCTTTTTTCTTTCTCATGGTCTGTTTTCTTGGTTGCCATGATGTCACCCAGCTCAGAGGCCTAGCCTTAGCTTCCCTCTACCTTTCTTCTAACACAGAGGGCAACATGGCCGTGGAAGGCTTTGAATGCTCCCCTAATTTAGAAAAATAACCATCAAATTTAATGAGGATGCTTGAAGATCATAGACTTAATAAGGCAGTTACAATGCTGGCTAAATGGAGTTTCTCACTAGCCAGTTACTTATCCACCACAGGTACAAAAAAATGTAACAGCCTCTAAGTTCACTAAAGTAAAAAAATAGCTTTTTTGGTAATTTGGTGAATTTGGTTGTTTTAGACACGCAGGTGCCCACTATCGAGAAATCTCACAGTAGCCCTGGCACATCGAAGCCTTCCCCGTCCGAGGGCCAGAGCCAAAGCCACAGCCACGGACACTCTCGCTTGCACGGCGCTTCACGCTCCAGCAAAAGTGCCGCACGGCAACACCATCAGGACAGCGGCACTGGAAGCGGCAGAGGCGCTGCCATAGCAACGGGCGATGCCCCACAGCAGTCACAGCAGCAGCCGCCGCAACGCCTCCAACCAAGTAAACCAAGACGCAAATAAAGCCTACGCAGCATGGCCTCCTCGCACTCATCTGTTCTACCTTCTGTTGAGTTCTTTTTTTTCTGTTCTTTTAGTTTCCTTTTCTATTCTTGGTTTCCCTCGCCCTTTACACCCTCTGGTCCTCTCCCCCGTTGTATTCACAGTGTGTCAACCTCTCACCGCTTCTCTTCTGTATGTACTCACAAGTGTGTAGAGCCAGCATCTCACCTGTACTGTGACACACTGTCTTCGACCTTCCTAAGTTTGACCCTTTTTCAATGAACCCAAAGAGGCATAATGGTTGCTTATTGAAGGCCAGTTCTAACTACTTAAAAACCTTTAACCATTAAAAAAGTAAACAGGCTATAAATCTTATTTTATAATACTACTTTAATATGAGGTTAAACAGAAATAATTACTTTTACCTAGGTTGAGGTTTTGCTGTTTTGAATAGTAATTTAAATACATTAACTTTACTTTATGATGGGTAGAAACATGACAGAATGGAAAAAAAGTAAAATTTGAAAAAGAAACAGCGGAGTTGCAGGACACATTCTGAAGGAACAAATCAGCAAAATCTATCAATTACTGTCAGAGCACAGTGGATTCTCCAGCTCTCTCAAATGACAAGACTAGCAAATTATGAACTTTGTTGCGACAAGTTCAGTTAATGGAGCAGAGCACCGGGAAAAAGTTTCTGCTTCCAAGAGAAGTTAAATATTTTGGATTGATTGATCCAAGCAGTAAAACAGAAGAAAGTTGCAATCCCACCCCCTCCCTAAAATATCATTAACCTCTTTTGGTTTTTTAATTTTTTTGTTTCCTTTTTGTTAACAAACAACGACCAGCTTTTCTGAAGCTCCTCCACTGAGATGGCTGTGCATGCAGTCCACTAACACCCTTTTTTGTTTGAACAACTACTGGACCCACAATGCACCTCAGTAGATGCTGCACACCCCGCATCTTAGAGACATGCGGGAGGGGCGAACGTGCACTGCACACTGTGGCTGCATGTGATTGACAGTCAAGCTGGTTGCCATGGTGAAGATGAACCGCTCTCTGAATCTCCATCTTACTCCTCCCTCCTTCCATCTTAAACTGCGACCCCATGACCTTTGCTTCCTGGCGTTCACCCCCTGACACCTGACCTTCGCCTGCGAAAACAAACACATCCAGGCCAAAGAGGCCGCCTCTCACTGAGGCACCAGAGACACAGCGTAGTGGGCGTGCTCACCATTCAGAGAGCCCAGTCCGATTGGCTGCCTGCCCTGCCATCGGTTGTGTCGGCCAAAGGGAGCAGAGCAGACGGCAGACACCTGACCCTCAGGAAAGCCGTGTCAGAAGAGAGGCCGCAGAGCATCGGAGGTGAGAGTTTGCCCAAGAGTCTCCTCTCTGTCGTGTGACTGAAGCACAGATGGAGCAAAGGGAGAAAGAGAGAGTGAGAGAAAGAGAGGATGCGATACTACTAACGCACACCTGCAGAAAGAGCTAATGAAAGAGCCAGAAAGACAGAGAGAAAGTTGCACTCAGCCACATCACCAGAGATTCATGCAGCGAGACACGCTTTCTTAACGGCCACCAACACAGTTCACTAATACCAGGAAATGAATGTCTCAAACTGTCATATGATTCATTGAGAGTTAACACTGTGCCACTGCCACATCTGCTGCGTCATGACTCCCCCGTTGCTTCATTGAACTGGTATTAGTGAGCTTTTGCAATGCGACAGTGCGTTGAGTGGCCTGAAAGAAAAACGTGTCAACATGGATCCTGTTCTGCACCACATCCACGCATCTCACATCATTCATACTCTATCACACTGCCTGATCAGCTGTTTGAGAATAAAATGTTGTAACTGTAAAACATTTAAACATGTATTTAAGAATAACATCTAAAATATGTTGCATATAAACAGGTTCTTTAAAACATCTTTGGAAAAAGGTACATTTATAAACACCCTTTAAACTCCTCCAGATATGATACTATATTGTGTAATTTGATTTTTAAACTAAACCAATGCTGAGATTAGATTATTATTAATAGTTCATATAAATGACTAACAATGTCAGTAGGGTCTACGTGCCTCTTGTTATAAACATATATATGTGATATTTCTCTGGATTTATTTGTCTGTTTCATGTTAAAGCTTTATATGTGAGTTATTACTGTCTTGTCTTTGTCTGAGAGAAAGATTCTAAGTGCACTGTTCATATGCTTCTTGCTAGTCCTCAGTGTTTGTGTGCTATTCATCACAATCCAGTCTTGTGTGCTTTGAATAAGCTTCCCTTTTGACTGCGACATAACTTATTTTTAGTATTAAGTTGATTATGATGGATTTTAGTTGCTGCAGATATTAACTAATGCTTCTTGGCCCCAGTTTTTACATTCTTGGACCTGGCAGAGGTGCAATTTTTCTTTCTGTCTCTTTGTCGTGATGGGTGTGGTCGTATCTCTGCACAGCTCGGTCGAGCTACAGATCCAGTGATGCCCCAGTCACAGCAGCCTCATTGGACAGCGGCCTGAGTGGCAGCGCCTACAGCCTATTGGACGAAGAAGGAGAGACAAACGAGGTGGACAGTGCCATCTTCCAGGTGCCCCGATTGTGAGTCAGCTTATTCAATACTTTTATTTTAAAAAGCCTCAGTTTCACATTTTGGACAAGTTAATTTGATGCTAAACTATTACTTTCACTACACCCAGACACCTGACGCCATTCAAAGCAGAAACTATACAGTACAATATGACAAACTGTAGTTTTATAATTTACAGGATTTTGTTTCCCCTCTCTTTAGTGGAAAGATCCCAAATGGCACAGATGTGATGAAATCATCGATGGGACACAGTGACATTGAAGGTAAGACATACAGTACATGTGTGTGTGTTTGTGTGTCTTGATTCCTTGTAGTTAAAACCTTACACTAATACATGCATTTTTAGCATTTTTGGGCTGAGTAAGTGAACATGATTTAAATGTATAAGTTTGAAAAGCTTCATACTGTTCTAATTGAATTCTAACAAAGTCATCTCAACATTTACCACTATCTGGTACAGTATTTGCATTCAGATGTCAGACTCAAGGAATAGTAGACATGTAAAATGAAAATTACTGATTAATTGTCTATTTATTTTCCTTTTTTGTCTTTTATTATTTATTTTAACATGTTTTTTTATCTTTAAATACAGGTTTCTTTGTATGTTTACTTGACTGTTTCCATTGCAGATATTAAAATGTTTATATGTCTCACTCACATTATATGCAGATCTATGAACTAACTGATTTACAGGTTATCAATCCATCTTTACTGATTGTCGTCAATTTTCCCTCCTGCATGTTTTGAGTCAAGTAATTATGACAAATGCAAAGGTGCAAAGATGACCATAAAAAAAGCTATAAAGACCTGAGGTTTGTTATCTCACTTTCACATTTACAACAAAGTGTGAGACTGAAGCTTAATAATAATAAGCTTAATACACACATGGATGAACACATTAACACATTTATTCTTATCCACGTGTTTTCTTCATCTCTTAATCATCTGCTCTCTGTTCCCTCTGCCTTTTTGTGTCAATGTGTCTCTCTCTTCTGGTCATAAACACACACGCACGTTTGTCCTTCTATATTTGTGAGGACCCTCAGTGACATAATGCATTCCCTGGCCCTAATCCTAACGTTAACCATCACAACTAAATGCCTTACCCCAAACCTGCCCCTAACCTTAACCTAAACCTAATTCTAACTTAAAGCAAGTCTTAACCTTCAAACAGTCCTTTGAAGTAGTGAGGACTGCTCAAAATGTCCTCACAATGCAGAAATGTCCTCACTGCGATGGTCTAAAGCTGAAATTGGTCCTCACTAAGATACAAATATGAGCCCTCTCACACACATACACATTTAAACACACAGAGGCTACCCTTACCATTTGCCAGGATCTTGTTGACCCAGCATTCAAAACTGTCATTTGTTTCGGTTGCCAAGGCAACCAGAGGCCAGGCAGAGCTCCTCATAACTTCTCTCGATCCTTGTTAAACAAATGTGATTGCTTTCAGACCATGTTTGATATTACTCATCATGAGAGTACACTTAGTGTCCAGCAGGGGGCAGTCACACACAGAAGAGGCCTCATTTCAAAGAGGGAGTGCAGATAAGAGACACTGGGAGCAAATTGATAGAATAGACATTAAATATTTGTAGCTGAGAAAAAACTCAAACACATATGTGGTATATATTTCACTGTGCCTAGCTGATTCAATGTGTATGTGTGTATGAAGGTAAATCCCAGGTAATGGGGGAGATAAAGATCGCTCTGAAGAAGGAGGTGAAGACGGAGGGTGAGCAGCTGGTCCTGGAGATTCTTCAATGTCGCAACATCACCTACAAGTTCAAGACTCCAGACCACCTGCCTGGTAATGGAAAGTAACAAAACACATGACAGCACACATGCACCTTCCCATGTATGCTTGCATACACACAAAAAATCACTTTGGACTCAAAAATGATGTTCTATATAATTTATTACCCTCTGGTTTATTTATTATTTTCACTGATGTTCCCCACTTCTGTCAAAACTCTTCAAAATCTCTTCACATCATCCAAAGACAATTTTATGTGATACATATCATTGTTAATATTTGACAGCTTGGAGGCCCACACAGACACTTGTTTAGAAAGATTGGCATCTGACATACCACTAAATCCTTGCCAGTTTTTCTCGATGCAGAACCACAGGTGTCGTGATAGTGTTTTCCAGCCAGTGTTCCCTTGGAAAGCAGCACTGAGCATATATTTATATAGTCTCCAATAATATATATGTGCAAGGTTAAAAACACCATTAAGACAGGAGTAGGTCACACACAAAAACGTAAGCCTCTTGTCACTGTGTGTCCACTTGGATAAGACCTGCAACTTTGCCAGTAGTGAAGTGATAATCAGGAAAAGAGACTATGCTGACAAAAGTGGGCACAGAACCAACATTACAGACAGCATAGACTCCCAGATATTTGAAAGTAAAAAGCAATATTTTAATGGCTGGAATATGTGTTACTTCAATTTTTTTTCATAGAAATGTGAAAAATTAAAGTTTTCATATTTACAAACAGTTTATTATATAATAAAGTTAAATTGAAAGCTACATTTGTGCTGAAAAAAACAACACAATAGAAAGACATAGCAAGCCATGCCCAGATGGACACTTTTGGTTAACACCCAGAATGAAAAATTAATGTTATTACCGTAACTGTCTTGTAGGATAGAACACTAGCAGAACTCTGAGCCACACTTCAACTGTGGTATCTACTGTATTTACAACATTATTTAGATGGATTACATGTGAACCCAACTTTATGAACACTGGACAGACGTGTCTCTGGTGTACACAGCAAAATCAGATTTCTCTTCCCTTGATAAAACGCAGATTGCCGCCCACCTCGCCTCCTCTTGTAATATTTACATCCTAATACCCAAGCTGCCTGCCACTTGTTTGGTTTACATTTGCTTCCAGATGGGCTCTACACACAAAGGCATTTTTTCCATTGACAGTATGTATAGCTGCTCTAAAGTACAGAATGTGTAGCAGTGACTCATAGCATGCATTAACACTTTATTGTTGGCTATGTGCGTCTGTGACTATTTCTAAAGCTGGTTTTGGTGTTTGCATGTATCTTTAGAGTTTCTTCTCTACATGTTACGCGGGCGTGGCTTTCTAAACAAACACCAGTCTTTGGAGTTCTTATTACCCTCTAGTGGCTGGCTGCAGAAAAAATTGAAACTCCACCCATCTTCAATATTAATGACCATCTTGAACTACATATGAAAATATAGTCAGTTTACTTTTTTCCATTTTTTTCTGTATAGGCGCAATTACAAATAAGCTTTCCCTCTATGGTTAATTGTTTTAATAATAAATCTGTTATAAGAGAGATGAACATTAGTGCCTGGTGGTAGGTTGTGTGTTTGCATAATTCTGTATGCAGGGCTTTGTGTTTCATGTTGCTTTATGTCAATATAAAAAGGGTTTGGTTTGGGTTTCTGTAGTTTATTAAACATAAATATATATATAAACATAACATATAATAGCAAATGTATACACACAGAGTAGGCTAAATATACTGTATACTGTATATAGACAACATACAAAATGGAGAAATAGCATGAAACAAAAACAATCTGTTATGTATAAAATTTAAACATTACACTATAAATAAAGACACTAACAGTTGAAATGACACAAGAAATGACACTTTCATAGCTTTCATGATATCAGCTTGATGTGTGTGTGTGTGTGTGTGTGTGTGTGTGTGTGCGTGTGCGTCCACAGATCTTTATGTGAAGCTCTATGTGGTGAACATCGCCACCCAGAAAAGGATCATCAAGAAGAAGACCAGAGTGTGTCGTCATGACCGCGAGCCATCTTTTAACGAAACCTTCCGCTTCGGTATGAACCCCACCGGACACTCTCTACAGGTAATCCCCGAGCCTCTAACACATGCACACACACAGAGAATATACAGTATACAATCTGTAATCAATCATACACTAATAGCTAAAGAGATGATTATTCATTTAATATAGTTATTCACTTAAGAAGATTGATACCACTCTCATGTATGCTGAATATGAAGCTAGAACCGGGAGACGTTAGCTTAGCTTAGCCTGGAAACAGGGGGAAACAGCTAGCTTGAAAAGTCCTATTCCTTTAAGCATACATTGTAAACCTGGTGGATTCCTTTAAATACTCAATCATATGACATACTGCTTTCTGTTCTTTTCACACCAGCTGTTCCTGGTGTCCAATGGTGGCAAGTTTGTAAAGAAGACCCTCATTGGGGAGGCCTACGTGTGGCTGGACAAAGTCGACCTACGCAAGCGAGTGGTGAGCTGGCACAAGCTGCTCGCCAGCACCGCCCAGATCCACTCATAGAAGGAGACTCAACCTAAAAAAAAACGAAACCTGAGGGGGCACGAAGAAGTTTCTGTAACACTGATCCACTTTTGTTGGGTGGGGAAAAAGGTGGTTTGGGTACGGGAGGGGGCAAAATATCTCTTTCTTCAATCTTTGTTTCAGGGCTCAGATACTTTGCGTTTTGGAAGATGCTTTCGTTGGTACGGGCAGTTCTGATGATGATTTCTGTCATGCAGGAAGTTAAGAGGAAGTAGTAATGTGTTTACAGGAAATGAACACCAGTTTACAGGATGTACAGTGTACAGTAGTGGAGCCAGGGCTGAGGAGAACACAGGTGCTGAGTTCAGAGGTCAAGCGCGGAATCAACCAGGTATTACACACTTTAATTCACAACACACACACACACACACACACACTTATTTACAACAACTTTGCACACAGTCATTCACGCAGAAGAGACATTTTAATTCTACAGGGAATGGACACACTTAAATGTTTTATCCATGAAAGATTTTCCTCATTGCTTTATTATGACCGCAGAGTTTTATTGATTTACAAAGCATTTTGAAAATGAAATATTGAAGACTCCGCTACGGAGACCTCTTATTTATTTTTGTATTATGATATTAGCATAGAGTTCTATCATTTGTCTTCTCCTAAATTATTTAAGTACTTAAAAATCTATCCTGGGAAGGAAGCATAGTATATTTTATAACACACTACCTAGCATTCCAGTTCATGAGAAAAAAAAAAATCTCAGCAAGCATGATTTAAAATTTATTAACAAAACCATCTCTGTGTTCACTTTGGACCCCATCTTTTCTCTCCTTAAGTGTAAACCGAGTTCTATCAAATGATGATCATTGTTTGATAAAGGATCAATATTGATATATATAATTGGACACTATATATTGTGCGCATGAGTCTATCTATTTGGTATGCGGTGCCACATGTTCTGCACAAAAAAAAAAATCACCTCTAAGGTTCACTTTGTATATAGTGAAGTGTCATAGCTGGAAATGAATTATAACATATATAGATAGATATATAGATATCTTTATCACAGACAATCGAGTCTTGATGATTGTGACATAGAGGTTTTATTTATCCATTATGCCCCTTAGAATGTGAGACATTTACCATAAGAGATTTAAGTATTTCTCATTTTTCTTTGTGAGATCCAAGCACATTACGAGTCTTATATCAGTCCTGCTTTCGTTTGTAGGAACTCACCAACGCACGCTTTTGTGGTATTTTGCACTTTTTCTGCTTAGAATGTAAAACCGATGTCATCATCCTGCTAAAAATGAGATAGCCAGATTTTTTTTCTTTCCAAGGGGAGGAACTAGAGATATTGTAGTGAACAAAAGACAAATGTGCCGGAAACTATCCATGAAAAAGCACTATTACCATTCTAAGATATGACAATGCTATTACAGTATCATGTTAATGTTTTGTCCCAGCTTTTTTGTCATATCTGTGTTGTCTTGATATTACCACTTACACTTCAAATCGTCAATGTTGTGTCTTTAAAAATCTACTATGCCCATTATGTCTTGAGAAAGGTCATCCTGTGTGTTTGTACGGGGGTCAAGAGGCAGGACAGCTGGTTCATTCAGCATCTTCAGTCAAACTTAGCAGTGAAACTACATTAAATATCTGAGGGATTTCTATGCAACATCTACTGTGTAAAGGTGGTAACTGCATCTTGACTTTCCAGAAATGTGACACTTTGTGGGAGAGGAAACATTTATATTGGGTTTTCTTTTGCACTGCTGTGTATTCACGTTCTCCATGAAATGGTTATTGCTTTAATATGATTTTATTTAACATGTTGTTTTGTATTACTATATGAATCTTTATTTATTGTCTGTGAGACTATTTCATACGTTGTATTATATTTGTTTACAGTACATATCAGTTGTACATAAAAAAAAAGTTGAGAAATTTTGTTTTTATACACAATGTAGTGCTTGTTTACAAGGTTTAGAGGGCCTGAAACTCAGAGAATCAACTTTTTTGCCCTTGTGCATGAACACACACTCACATACGTAAATTAACATTCACAGATCCCAAATTTCACGTAGTTGAGAATCAAGATAAGAAAAGATAACATTCCTATTCAAATGATTCCCATCTTTTTATGTTTTCTGCACTCCCCCCTTGAATAGTTTCCTTTTCCAGTATGTGTATGAGAAATGACCAAAAAAGACAACATTGTAATCAATGGACGTTATACCTGAAATGATAGTAGTTTTAAGGTCAGTGTGTGTTTTTTTGTTTTTCTTATTTTTATACCCATGTGCTTGTGTGTGTACCATTATCATACCAAGTCCATGCATGTCATCGGCTGTAATGCATATCTCTTCTTTTAAGTGTTGTCTGTCTAAAAATATCGACTTTAAAATCTCTCGTACCACACAAAGAATTACACACGCTCACACACACACACACACACAAATGCCATCTCTCTATTTCCAACCTTGTAAATACATAGCTTTTTTATACTGGGGTTTGGGGAGCAATAGGTCTTTTAGCAGACAATAAAAGGTGTGTGATTATAGAAGTAAAAGGAAGTTGTTTTTCTCTCGATCAATGTACAGTGGCTAGACTGAGAAACAACCTTATGTCTGTCTATAGGGACCCAGAATTACCCGACCCTTTACACCAAACACAGGTTTACCAGAGTCTAACTACACAGAAGTCTATCTTAACAACTCAAGCAGTTGCAGGAGAATTTAAATGTGCTCACACTGGATGTTGCATGTTTCGTTGGTGGTTCATACTATTTTTGTGTCCAGATATTATTAAAGAAAAAAAAGGAATGAGCTAGAGAAAGATATAGAACAAAATGTTATAGAGGGGGAAATTATGAAGAAAACCTATTAAAATTATTGATGATGTATGCTGACTGTACAAAGATTATGCTTGTAAAACCTGTCTGGTTTTCCACTTGTAAGTAAACAGAAAAAAATCTACTGTCATGGTTTTGTGATTGTATACAGGAGGTATTGATAAATTATGCAAATTGTGCTGTAAAAATGGCTGTTGCCCCATGTCTAAATATTAAATATCAGTACAAATTAAGTGTTGTTGTGTTTTGACTTTGACATATAGCCTGCTGAATATTGCATTATTGATCCTAACACAGTTTTATTTTTTAAAAATAGGGGTTAATTCTGGGTCATCTTTACTTTTTATTACTCCCTGAGAGATTTCATAGCTGGTTTGCAGACGAAGTCATACCAATGATGTGAAGTAACAGAATATAACCACAAGATGGTGCCATGTGCTTTCATTTTGAGTAATTCCCAATGAATTACAACTCCATGGTAACATCCTTATGGGGCCTACACAGCTGCCTGTGGAACACCGACACAGGTGTTGTCACTTACTGGTTGATTAGACCTGTTGTCAAGGAGTGTAGGGTGAGTTGTGTTTGATTGACAGCTCTCCTCTCTTGTGCCATGTTTCTATCCAACTTCAAGGTGAGAGGAGGTTTTATTAGCACCTGGGTACAGGGCCTTTATGCTCACATATGTTAGTCCATGATTTATTTGCAAAGGCAGGCCAAATGTTTCCACTGATAGAATAGGTGATATGTGACTTCTATGAGATCAAACTTGGTTGTACATCCTGCCGCTCTGTGTTTTAGATGCAGTTATTTCTTTTATAGGCATTTTTAACAGCAGACATTTTGACTTGTCATAGTAGGGAAAGTGGGGAAAATGTGGCAAGTGAGCCAGCATGCACAACACCACGACCCTGAAACTGAGGCTAAAGCTCGATGGAATTCATTCATCATTGATTTTAATATTTACATCTGTGCTTTTCCTACTGTTACATTCTGTAGACTGGCTTCCTTCCGTAATCTCTCCTTGCTAGAGCATGAAGGGCCTAGTCAATTAATCAGAGAGATTTAGTTCACCTGGTCTGACTGCTTGCTGCACTAGTAGCAGTCAGCCAGTTTTCTTTTCACTCCCCTGGCTTCCACTCTTTGGGTTTTGTTTATTTGCTGCACAATACAACTACTAACCCTATCCCTACAGCATCACAAAACACACTAATGTTCCATCAATCCACCCTGCTTGTTTCCACTTTGGGATTTCATTTCCTGTTTTAGCTAGGTAAAAAAATACATATTTTATTTATTTTCTTAGTTGCAACTCATGGGTGGTCTCCCCTCTTCCTTGTACTCTTCTTCATTGAGCTAGGTTATAACAATAGTGACACTGAGAGAGAGATGTCCTCTTCGTTTCTCTGGCAAGTCATGGAAACAATCAGCCAGAGTATATATCCGCCTCCTTGTGTGTACTGTACTCTTTAAGTGGTCTCATAAATTTGAGTGTCATTGGTCCTCTACCTTGGCAGTCCTAACACGACAGTGCTGATTTGTGTACCATGAGTGGATAGGAGGGGACATTTCACAGCCATTTGAGAGGACAGTGGTGGAGGGACACACAATGGTAAAAAAAAATAATAATAATAAAACATTCACTTAAATACAGTATATTTCCCGACAATTTGACCCACAGCATTTGATATAGCACAGATGATTGGACAAAATTATATGGAATAATTACACTTGTGTGTTACATATCATTTTATGTTTTTAAAACATTTGGGTGGGGTTGGGATTTTTCCATATTTCAGTCAGCAGTGATGGTTTGGATTGGCCAGCTCTAAAAAAAGTGAACCAGTCTGAGACAAGCTCACAGACAAGAACAAGAGTGCTGTCCTGTCCTCTGTTCAAATCTTAGAAGTCAAGCTTTATTGTGAGAACCAGCTCCCATTGGACAGAGAAGACTTTGAAAGATAAACACATGAGTTGTAAAGTGTTTGCTTGCAGTGTGATCAGGGATTTATCAGAGATCAAGCCATGGTCAGCTTAAAATTGTGTCAAGTCATAAAGACTTGAAGAATGTGCCTGTAGCCAGGGTGCACCAGCAGCTGATGAAATAATTGATGAAATAAAATGACGCTGATGAAAAGGAATTAATTGTTGCTTTGAGTTGCAGCCAATGGTTTTAAAGACTGGACACGTGTTGTTTATTTTGTCATGTGTTTAAATGAAGTATCTTTGGGGTTTTTTTTGTGCCTGATGACGATCTGTGGGCTTGAAAAACATTCTGTTGCAAGAGCATTAGTTTATTGTTCTGAGCTACATCACAGGTGTTTTCATGTTCATGCAACATTATGACATAAATATCATGGAATTGAAAGGGGCTTTGATCCAGGATAATAGTACATAATTATCCGTTTGAGTGCAAGGTTTCTCAGCATCACAATTTTGTGTTTCTGAAGAATTTGCTCTTTCTACTTTAATTCCTTCTGTGTTTTCATAATATCGCACGCCATATTATGTTTTTAAACATTTTGCATTTTAAATACTAGTATCCTGTATTGATCTAAGTTCAAAAGATTTCACATTTTGTGCAGGTACTTTTGAAAGCTTATTGTTTAATGGGAGCTCAGATTTAAAGATCAGACTTTCATTTCACACTCCTGAAATGTATGGCCTACTCATAGACAATTTGCATATTGTACATACATATACAGCACACCTGTATCTAAAGTTTGGGTTGAAATATGAGTGCCAGCATTTATATAATTCTGCCTGCAGGGGGGGTGTGTGTGTGTGTGTGTGTGTGTGTGTGTGTGTGTGTGTGTGTGTGTGTGTGTGTGTGTGTGTGTGTGTGTGTGTGTGTGTGTGTGTGTGTGTGTGTGTGTGTGTGTGTGTACACACAGACAGTGGGTGGATGTATTATGTGTGTCAGCACCTGCTGGGCGGTGACTCTGCAGCTGCAACTACAAACCACCTGCTTCTTCCTGCTGAGTCTGTCACAAAATAAAAATGAGTTGGAGAGATTTATTTTAACACACAACACCTCAGCGCCTCACACCTCAAAAAACGTTTTCATCTAACATCCAAAAGATTTTTACTTTAGGCACAATATTCAGTATTTACTTCATGAACCAATGACTTGTGATCTGTTATCATCCTGGAACCCACTTGCACTCAAAAAAGAAAGCTATCTTTAATCCTATAAAGAGTATAGGGTTTCTGTATAAATATACTGTAACAGCAAAACCATAGGTTTCTAAGGGAAATGACACCACAAGACATGAAATCAAATTCTTTCTTCACGTGTCCAAATCAGCACTAATGTTCAGCATTTTGCTTTTGCTGGATAATTTCACAGTACAGAGAAATAACAGAAATAATGTAATGTGATAATGTAATCTGACCTCAGATGGGGATGTTGGAGTTACATGATACTTGACTTAGACAACTGATGCACTATAATACCAACTATTTCTATTTTTTTTTAAATACTATGAAGTATCAAAGGGTCTCTGTAATAAAAGATTGGTTTGGTTAACTCTACGAAACCAAGCCCAAACCAGGATCTGTGCCTCTAAAGAAGCCTCAGAGTGGAACATGGATCCACTTTCACCATTTCAGAATCAAGTCATATAAATTCAGCTCTTTAGGTGATTTGCTTTGCCTTCTCTTAAATGGTGATCAACAGATGCTAATCTGTTGTGTGAGGCCCGAAGATGGCTAATGTTGGGCCTGTTCATCATGGCTGATGATTTGGTGTAATTATAATCTTTGCATGAACACCTGTTGCAGATACTATAAATGGCTGTGATGGCTATATAGGGCTTAGTAAGCAGCCGTGAGTCTCAACTGTACTTTTAAATAGAGAAAACATTTCAAATATAGAAGAGCGCTGAGGTCTTGCCACAAGCTATTTTCAGAAAGTTTGTCATCTCATCTAGCTGTATTCAGATACTCACATAGCTACATTGCATTAAGTTGAAGAGACTTAATTATTTACTTTTGAAATTCTGCATAGTTGGAAAAAGTCTTTAAAGGAATAGTTCGTCATTTTGGGAAATACGCTTTTTCATTTTCTTCAAGCAGTCAAGTGGACTTCAGCAGTCAAGTGGAAAGATTGGTACCACTCTGATATCTGTACACTAATTATGAAGCTACAGCCAGCAGCCAATTAGCTTAGCTTAGCATAAAGACTGGAAACAGAAGGAAATTGGTCAGATTTAGAGGTGATGTTAGGGGGATTTTTTTTTACCCTCAGCTGAGCCAGGTTGGCTATTTCCCACTGTTTCCAGCCTCTGTGCGAAGCTAAGCTAACCAGCTGCTGGGTGTAGCTTCATATTTCACAGGCACATATGAGAGTTACCAAAAAATTATTTTAAGTTTATTATTTTGTATCTCTGAACTACCGTAAATAGATAAATTAGGGTAGTAATTTGTCCTAATTTCACTTACTACATTCACCCATCTTCTAAGAGTGTATATCATATTTTGTGATAAACTATCTAACATTATACACTAATGTTCCTAACTCTATTATTTCTTTTCAGAAGTGTTTGTGAGAGAAGGATGTAGTGTTGAAGGACATGGCTTGGTTGACTTCTCATGTGCTTCTTGCTGAAAACGTTTGCAGTTTGATCAAAGGATGCCAGGCTCTCCCTGCCAGATCCCGCTCTGTTGTCTACATTATACCCTTTCTGTCTCCCCCTCTCGTTTTATGTTCCCTGTGTTGTCTTTCATATTCACCCTCTCCATCCCTCTTCTCAATAACTCCCCCCCCCCCCCCCGTTCTCTCCCTCTCTCTTTCTGATGGATCCCTCAGATCCTTCATTTCTAAAGATGTGTTTGTTCCCCTCTTTTGCCTTCAAAGATGTGGCCTGCGTCAGACAGGGGCCTGGACACGGGCCTGCGTCTGTGATTCACTGAGCAGTGAGGCTGATCAAAATGACAGAGATTTGGCGAGGCCACATCAGGCGACGTCGACGGATGCATCAGCTTATCCCAGGTCAGACAGGGTTCACACACCCATCAAACATGGCTTGATCTCCAAAGAGAAGTCGTCAACATTCAATTTAGGGGTCATTTTGAAATATTTGTTCTTTGAGGCTTTGTTTCTTGTTGCAGAGGGGGTTACAATGAATAATAAATGTGACCAAACAGATACAGTGAAAATTAATGTTAGGGATAGTGAGATTTAGTCTTTAGCCATGCTGGTGGCATGGCTATAAGGATAGCAATGTCGGTCCACCACTTTGATCCAGAATGAAATCTCAACAACTATTAGATGGATTGTCATGAGAGTTTGTACAGAGCCACCAGCAGGTCAAATCTTTCACTTATCCTGTGAAATATCACAAGATGTACTCCATAGATTTACACAAAATTTGCTACAGATATTCATGGTTCCTGACAATGAATCCTAATGACTTTGGTGTCCCCTGATTTTTCTTCTAGTACCACCATGAGGTTGACATTTGGAGTTTTGAGTGAAATGTCTCAACAACTACTGGATGGCTTGCCACGAAATTTGGTACAGACATGTCCTGTTTCAAAAGTTCACTTATAACCAAATATTTGCAAAACCAGAAGCATTCCCAGCAGCCTCAGCTGTACTTTGAGTTTAGTTCTAACTAACAAATGTTAGCATGCTAACATGCTAAAATAAGATAATGAACTTGGTAAACATTATACCTGCTAAACATCAGAATGTTTACATTTTCATTGCGAGCATGTTAACATGCTAACATTAGCATTTAGCTCAAAGCATGCCTTACAGAGCCGCTAGCATGGCTGTAGACTCTTACAGTTGGTGATATTTACCTTGTTGAATCTTATGCAGGATATTATTTTTCTTCTCTGGTGATAAGTTACATGTACCAAACCATTTTACATCCTAATACAATTACATAGAGACTTGTTAGATAGCAGGAGAATAGAAACCATCTGGACTTTGATTTATTGACGAGAGCCTTTTTCCTGTTTGTTCTCTTGATCCAAACTGGACATCTGGAAAACTCCAGATGATGCACAGACAGGGATGTGCTCTCACTAACCGGTGACTAATGTTAGTGTCTTGATATTATATGAAGCCAGAGTCTGGAAACATAAATGTGAATTAAGCATGCAGCAACCTGGAAAATGTCAAAAGGTAAAGCTGTAGATCATGAAGTTTGGGCAGAGTGGACACATTTGAGGCAGAGAGTACATTTGGTAACATAAATAGTAGGATAAAACATTCATCAGAGCCACCTGTTACATGTGTGACAGTTTACTGCTGTACTGCTGTGGCTAAAGCAAAGGCCATATATTGTGTCTTGTCAACATCACTCCATTGAGAATTAAAGTATCTATCAAATGACAACACTGATATGTACAAAAGAAAAAAACTTAATTTTGGAGGAAGGAAACAAGATTTTATATGTAAAAAGGAATTGAACTGGACAGCTAAGACCCTTCATGTCCAATCACCTTGGATCCCCCCCTGAAGCGTACTTCCTGTCACTGGATGCCCGTTTCACCCTGAGGCCCTCCTTCGCTGGGCCATAACTTCTCCTCCTGACAGAATAGCTTTCAGTAATAGTAATGTGATCAGTCAGTGCACAGAGGGGACTGAGGCTGCCCCTGTCCTGAGTAAGACATCATATCGCACACATTCCCCATCACTTCTCTTTCACTGAGTCAACAAGGCACAACCATGCCGACTATCACCAAGGAGGAGACTGTGGCTCAAGATTTTTTTTTGTTTTTGTGGTGACCTACAAAAGCTTTATGTGTCATACTGGTGATGATCAAAGACAAAGATGTCCAACAGCGGCTAAGAATTTGCAAAGACACAGACATGAAGAATGTAGAAATATGTAGCCTCACTCAGTCTTAGAGGAATAGTTCGACTACTTCGATACTACTCTCATGTCCGTAGTAAATATGAAGCTACCACTAGCAGTGGTAACTTAGCTTAGCACAAAGACTGGAAACAAAAGCAGCATGTTTTGGTTTTACTGTGGTTTTACAAGACTATTTAACATATCATGTAATGTGTTAATTTGTGAGTTTAAGAGGTGCTGGTACACGTACGTGGATTTTGTTACTTTTGGACCGAGCCAGGCTAGCTGTTTACCCCTGTTACTAGTCTTAGGTTAGCTACTCTAAGCTAACCAGCTTCTGAGGGTAGCTTCATATTCATTGTACGAACATGAATAATTGTTGAATAACTTAAAGAGAACAGTTTGGTATTTCTCATACATGTCCGCTAAATATCAAGAAAAAGCTAACCTGTCCGTTAGCTTAGCATAAAGACTGGAAAAAGAGGAAGGGCACGCCTGGCTCTGTCTGAAAGTCCATCCATCCATTATCTATATCCGCTTATCCTAAACTAACTGGCTGACACATAGAGGCAGACAACCGTTCACGCTCACAGTCACACCTACGGGCAATTTAGAGTCATCAGTTAACCTAACCTGCATGAAAACTCCACACAGAAAGGCCCCAGCCGGCGGGTTCAAACCCAGAACCCTTGCTGTGACACAACAATGCTAACCACTGCACCACTGTGCCATCCTTTGTCTGGAAGTAAAAAATAAAATCCACCTACCAGCACCTCTAAAGCTCACTAATTTCCCTCTGTCGCCATTCTTTGAGCTAAGCTAACTGGCTGTAGCTTGATATTTTCAAACAGATATGAGAGTGGTAGGCTATCTAAACCTTGGCAAGAAAGTGAATAAGCTTATTTCCCAACATGTCGTGACTGTACCATTAAAATAAACTTAAACAAGATTTCCAAGGCATTAAACTCCAGCTAAACTGTATCCACCTAAATCACATCCAAATCTCCTGGGGGAGAGGGATGGTTTTTCCATCTTCCATCATGTTCCATCTTTTCTCATAACAGTTGGATTTGACAATGAAGAATGCATTGGTGTCAGCTTATGTGGAGATAAAACACATGTCCCATCATCTTTGCCAAGAAGACACTGTGCGGGGGAGATGCCAATTAAATTTTAAACTGGGAAATAATTTGTTGCCAGGGTAACGCACTCGCCCAGAAGAATTAATAAATGAATTGTGCTTGGCAGCCTGTGGGGTAAAAGGAGGGGGGGGGGGGGGGGGGTACGGTGTAATGCAAGATTTTTGCATGAATGCAGTTTCCTGAATTTTCCTCTTTAGTGAAGGCTCAGCAGTATAAATATCAATTTGTTTGTCTTGCAAGATACTGAAAAATATGAGAGGACGTGACAGTGACTTTTTAACTTTTCAGACAGGAGTCAGATTTGACAGATGTTTCATCATATTGTATCATGTCATGTGGCTCAGGCTGCTCTCCGGATGCTTACAACCTGCATTTTTCCACTGATGTCAGCAGTAAAAAAACTAACCATAAAACCGAAGATAATCACAAAAGTAGGAGTTGGCCAAAAAATAAGAAAACTCTGTGTCTTCTTTACTTGACTTTAAAGAGTAATTTGATGTGAAAAATGGCCATGGGTGCATTTCAAATATCATTTGAATAAAATGCAAAGGCTTTTGCCCTGCAAATGTGTTTTAATGAGCTGCTACATTTTTAGAAAATTAAACCTTATTAGGCATTTTTCCCTGTCTATGCCCTTGTGTTAAAAATGAGAATTTAGGAGAGCTGGTTGAAACTGATTATTAATAGCTTAGTGGGTGAGGTTAACACGAAAAAAGATGGGGTTTTTTTCTTGAAGGGTAACTAATACTAAAGATTGTGGTTTTGTTAGGTGGTGCAAATAAAAAGGCATAAAATATGTTTTAAATTGAAAATTCCCTTGTCCAGCTCATCTTTACTTTTGCAGCAGCTTTCTGAGAAATGTCTTCCTCATTACTTTCTTCTTCCTCATTATACTGAGTATTTATCTCTCCTGTTTTGCCCTCTCTCTGCTGCTCCCATTGTGAACACACATAACATGTGCACTCACTGGTTGGGAAAACAACAGCCTTGTGGCTCGGTTGTGAGGAGTCGGTGTGGAGACAGTGAAGGGGTTGCTAGGCGACGGCAGCCGGGCAATTCCCTGGACAGGTGGGTGGGGTCGGGAGCTGGTGATAGAGGCCACACCTGCTGCCTGCCAGGCATACACACAAACACACACACACACATTCCTAATTCACTCAGAAACACAACCTTTACATCAACCCCCCTGTCGCTCTCTATTACACACACACTTGCACTCTTGATTTTACCTCTTTTGCTGCTCTTTTCTGGAAACATGACCTGAAGCAAACTGTACCTTAGTGGTCAACAGGTTCAAATAAAAAAAAGCAGTGAACTGCATAACTGACAACTACACAACCTTTACACAAAGCTGAATCTAAAATGCCCAACAAAAAACATTTTTTTGGTGTCTGTGTCCAATTGTAGTCAGTTTTTGATGATATTAAAAATGACCACATTCCATTTAGGTGAGCTGTTTCAGGATCCTGGTATTGTGCATGCTGGCTCACTTTCATATCTTACTGAGACACTTGGGACATTGTTAAGTCTAAATGTCTGCTGTGAAAAATGTCCATTGATTGTCTAACCTATTAGCAAACAGTTTCCTGTTTAAATATCCAACAGATACAGAGAAATATCAGCATTCACTCTGAGTCGTTTCTTCTGGCCACCTGGTGAATGTAAGTCTGTTTTGCTCTCCACCAACTCCTGAAGAAAATACCTGGCTCTTTAGCTGCTTAATGTTTCTCTGTGCTCACCAGCTAGTTGCTGACTTTGTCTGTCTACTGTTTTGTGTTAGGCAGGTTACATTAAGAGGATTTATCACAGCATTTTTGCTGATGAGAGCTGTGAGAGTGAACCATGACCGTAAAGTTGCAGCAGTAAAACCAAAACAATGAGCTAAAAGACGCTAAAAAGGCTCCGTAGAGCTGAGGGGAACTGCAGAGTTTGGTGATAAATCTCTGTGTGTGTTTGTTTGTCACTACTAGCGACCCCAGTAGTATTACACATTAGTCACACATCATTGATCTATTGTTGACATAAACATATTGATTATAGCAGCTTTAAGCAGCTTAACATTACATAAAACCACACTAGGTGTCAGTAATCTGATAATTTATGGGAATGGGATGTATTTAGTCAAACTGAATTTGCTGCTTTTGAGAAGCTTTTGTAAAACAAACTAATCCCTGTGAAAATCCCACATAATCCTGTTTAAGAGAGTGTTGCATTTGCTTGCCTGATTCAAAAACAGAAGCAGCATGAGGGATTGATGTTGGATTTTTGTATGTGGCAACACATGGCCACAAGGCTTTTGCTTTTTTTTTTCCAGATTAATGTCTTGTCTAAAGAATTCATAATATTTTCAAAACAGGCTTGTGGCATTTGTTAATTATTTATTGATAACTTCCTCACTAAAGTGTGTTCATCTGTGTTCCCGTGTATCTATATATAATACATTTACAGACCATCTCTCCTCTTTCTGTCTGGCTGACACTCTCTCCTAACCTGCCCTGCCTCTACACTGTTTCTCTGCAAATACACTCCTCTCCCCCCACCTCTGAGCCCTTTCCGGCAAGAGGTCCCAGAGGAGCAGCTTTTATAAGAGTTATAGTGAAACCTGAGTGGGGCGACGTCGACCGCTATTTGCACAGTAAATCTATTTGTGTGATTCATATAATAGCAGGTGAGCAACACTTAGCCTTGTTTGTCTGCTGTGACCCTCGATGGTAAACACAGCGAACTCATGCACACATCCTTATTCACACCTACACGCAAACAAGTAGACAAATATTCAACTCAGGAATAATAACTTTGGGGTTCCATAATTAGTGAGGAGCTCTGAGGAAATTAGTCAGAGATTACTTTTGTATCTGACAACGGGCTTTGCAGAGAAAACTCATTAGAAAGTACAGTATATTCTTCTAGTATTTACCGTGCCGATTGTCCCAGCAAAGGGAAATGTCACTTCATATTAAGTTTCCCTCATCCCTTGGAGCAAGCAGAATTTATTATCACATTTCTGCATAAGCAGATGTACTGCACTGTTGCAAATTAAATGAAGGCTTATAATGATATACATAATAAAACAGAGGACCTTTATTAGATCGGAATTGTGAGTTTTCTTTGTGATGTTTGGCTGAATCTGACATGGACAGCAGTCAGGTTGAGGACCTAAAAAGAAAACGCTTTCAGCAACACATGTGACCAAGCAAAGTTGTCCTTATCTGCACTCAAATCCCACCTGGTTTGTGGTGAATCCTTGTTATCAAGGATGCAGAGGAGGGAGAACAAAGCCCTTCATTCTTTGGAGAACTGAGCTCGTTTGCAGGATGCAGAGTTTTGTAGGCAATATGGGAAATGTATTCTAAAAAAACAAAACATAAAATTCTTCTTTATATTAGCTGTTGTTTGCCCTGTGATGATCATCAGCTGGATGTCATATACGGTTGATAAAGGGAGACCTGCCCATTAATCTGAATGAAAAGTGTAGGCAGTAGACAGGAAGGTGGCTGCATGGTGTTGAGCGGTGGCGAGGCTGTGTTTGTGCCAAGTGTCCGGTGCTTGATAGACTCCAACGGCGAGAGAGCCGTGCGTACTTGTCGCTGCGTGTGGTGGGTAGAGAGGGCGCCCGGAAACCCATTTGTGCGTCAGAAACACAAACACACAAAAACACACACTGTAAAAAATGTCATCAACGGTAATCCACACTTCAAAAGTGTCCACATTATGTCATCTAGTGTCATTTTTATTTTTCAAGAAGTGAAACTCGACCAGTGGATTTAATTAGTTACACTTTTTTCCACTTTTGGCAGGATATTCACAGAAATATTTGTGTAAATCACTATTGAAATAAAGCAGAATACAGACTGACAGATCTCTCCAAGGATATTCAGAAAAGGACGCTTAATTTAAATAAAAAATAATCGAAAAAATGATTAAAATTCGTGGAGGATGAAAAGATCTCACCCACTTTAACACTTTCCCACGTGTTTAACAGTAAGAGCCTCACTGCTAAATGACGGTTAAGATGTTGTTTTTTGCAGTGTGTGGAGTGGAACCGCTCTGCCGGCCCAGCTGAAGATCTAAATGCGCCCTCCCCCATTCTCCTTTTATTTTTGACACACGCCGTAGATCTGCTCTAATAGCCTATCGCAGTTAGAGACACTAACTTAACAGTCACACACACATACACAAACGGCTGAACCAAAAAAAGCACACTCCTCAACTCCACCGGTGGGGGGGACATAGATACCAGATGAGATTTGTTTCCAAACGCGCACCGATGGCGGTGTGAGGCGTTTGGCTGAGAAGTACGCACGGCGCTGTGGATTTGTGAAACCTTTTTTTGTGCATCTTCCTCCCGTCTGGATCCTGGTTGAGGGGAAATAAACAAAGCTATGGATTACTCAGTCTGCCTACTTTTACTCCTGTCAACCATTTCGTCTGTGTCGCGCGGACACTTCCCAGCAGCGCAGATGTGAGTACAGCTTCAAAACAGCCTGTTGGCTTCTGAAAGTCTTGGATAATATGCTGTGTAGCAGAAATGACTGCCTGGCTTTTTACAGAGTTTTCTTTTTCACAGTCAAGATTTATTTTCTGATAGTCGGAGATGTAAAAATATATTTCATTTATTTATAAGTACTGTTCACTAAAAGATAAATTTGTATTCAATTTAAACTCGGTGAATTGAAGTCGGTGGAACATTATCCTTGAAGCGTCTCAGCAGAAGCAGAAAGCGGTACCTTTTGCCAAGTGATGATGATTGCACATTACTTCGGATAGCCTACAACTCTACCTTGTGAAACCTGATATTTAAAGCTGCTGTCCATTTGTTGCAAGGTTGCAGCAGCGCGACATGTGGCTTGCTGTCAAATGAATCATTCCAGGAAGGTAGACTGAGGTCTACATGTGGCTCAGGGGTTCCCAAACTTTTCCTGCAGCATCTCCACACACAGGCATATTACCATATACCACAGTTTAGAGTTTGTCTGAGGAGGGATCCACATTTGAGAAGATTTTTTATGGATAAATCTGACTTATTTTCTAGTGCAGGATACAGATACAGGACAGTTGATACTGAGACTATTGGAGAACTATTAGAACAAATGCTCCTCTGATTAGAATAGTTTTGTCAAAATGAAATATAACTGAAAGAATTCGTTGATTGACAGCAACAGTTTTGGATGTATTATCATTTCCAACATTCAGGCTAGTAGTTCAGCTTTGGTATATTATTTATAGCCAAAGTCCCAGAATGTTTTCCTCCACCTCTTCTTCTTGCCCTGCAGGATGGGTTATGAACTTGAGATAAAGTAGGGGTATCACTCTCGTCTAAATTCGACTCCCAACCTTTATATTTGCAGTGCAACATTAATAGATGTAACAGATGATATATTCACCGTCACAGGAATTCAGTTTTTAAATTAAGCAAACGTGTAGGTGGGTTATGCTTCCCCTCACACTTAATCAACAGGTTTAAGATATTCCAGATGGTTCTAACGGAGGCAGGACTACAGTGTTTGGTTTTGAATGCAGCCCAAGAACGGTCCCCTAGAGAGGTGGTGAGCCATGATGGCACTCAGCCTAATGGCCGAGCACAATGATGTCAGACTAGCAGAGTGGCCTGCCCACTCCCTATATTTCATGGGCACTAAGTGGATTGATCTGTGGGTTGTGTACATGATATTCACACAGGCTTGGCACGTTGCAGACCCACTTTCACTGACACAGTTGACTTACTGAGTAGAACTGGCAGTTTGGCAGGAAAAACAACATTCAAATTCACAAGATTGGCAGGAGCTCTTCCTTTTGAATTAGGAAAACTTCATTTAGTAGAAAAGACGATGCCAGAATCAAACTAGAAAACAGTCATCTCGCATAGTCTGTATTTTGACATCTGTTTCTTAGCCATCAGTAATAATGACAATTTCCTCAATGCAAAAAGTATCTGAAATACTGCAAAACCAGGCAAAAATATCCTCCCATTCTTACTGTGTCCCTGTGTTTAACTGCAGCCAGTTTTACTCTTGGTGTACGCTTGTGGTGATGGTGATTTTGAGTGACAAGCTTCACGTTGACTCCTCAAGGTGAAAGTCACAGAGAGAAGCAGAGAAACTAGAAGGGCAGGGATGGAGAGACTGACCCAGTGTGTTCTCCTCCAGGAAATTCAGAAACGTGGATGAGCAAGGTCTTAAGTAGCTCAGTGTTTTGTGACTAAAAACAAACATTTACATACATACAGTATCTGAACACTGGCATTGCCATATTCTGCCTTTCTTTCTTCCTTGTCTCATGGCTTGAAGTGTGACTGTATCTCTGTGCTCCATCTCTAACCTCACATGCCAGCATCTGTCAGCTTCAGAACTTCATGTCCCCTCTCTTTCTCTCAGCCCTCCCTCCATCCCTTCTCACTCTCTTTCTCATCGCTCTCCCTTTCCGTCTTGTTCATTCCCTGTCCATCTTCTTTTCCGGCCGGGCTCCCTATGTATCTCTTCATCTCTCTCTCTCTCTCTCTCTCCTCTCTTCTTTTCTTTGTTGCCTGAAGGCAGATGATTAACATCAACGAATCTGAAACGCAAAGTCTGATGTCATAGACTCTGCCCCAGAGATCTCAGCGCCTGCTAGCACATTGAGAGATCAGGGGAGATAAAAAGAAAAGATAGAGATGGAGAGAAAAAGACAACAAGAAAATCCAGACTGCTTGGCCCTCTTGATCCCATATGTCTGTTGTATATGGACATTTTGCAGCATGAATACTACATGCGTATTGTTTACTGTTACCACTGTCACAGCCATAAACACAAGACATGTCCAAATCTTTGTGTCACCCTCTGCCAATGCATCGCGCTGAATTCAGCCATCCATTTCAAGACTAGATCATATGCTTCTTTCTGGCTTTCGCCTTAGTCACCGAAAAGACATATTTTGTCTCCATCCTCCCTTTTTCCACAGTTTCTGTCACTCTCTGCTCCATTTCTCCCACTCTCTTTTTTTAAGGCTAACTAGATTTCATGCTCAACCAGCTAAAGAGCCATGCTTCTCGTGTTCGCGGCCACGTCTCTGGCGATCAGTGGGCATAATGTGAGGAGACACTTCATCTGAACAGAGAGCAACATGGGCAGTTGTGTGCAGGGAGAGTGTGAAGATGTATGTACGAATATGCAGTAGGTTCCTGAGGAATGAATTCTAAACAAACAAGGTCCAGACTTGGAGGGAAGACAAGACATGGACAACTTTTGGTGAACTTTGAGTTTGGGTTTTGAAAGGAATTAAGCGTATATCCCAAAATTGTCAAAGTGTAAAAATGACATGATTTGTGGTTTTAGGGGGAGTTATGTGTGGGACCATTTCTTGATCTACCACAGTGACTTCCTGGAGTGTCCACTGGTTACCTGAAGACTTTAGGCCCGGCCAACATATAGTCTGGTACACTTCAGTTTTTGTACAGATTAAACAAACTGGATATAACGTGTTAATTAGTGAGATTTAGAGGTGCTGGTAGGTGGATTTGTTTTCCTGTGGACAGAGCCAGACTCGCTTGTTTCCCCCTGTTTCCAGTCTTTATGCTAAGCTAAGCTAATTGCTACTGAACTGATATGAGAGTTATATTAATCAAATAAGCATTTTGCCCCGAATGTCTAAATATTCCTTCATTTTCTTTCTTAAAACAAGTGAGAAAATCTGACATTAAGGCCAAGATACCATCTATTCTCAATGCTTTCTTCGAGAATTTTGTGAATCAGGTGTCATTTCCCTGATGCTAGTTTAGTTTTCTGCCTTACTTTCTCTTGCATGATGTCTTTGTCTCAGTCTTGACACTTGTTTCATCCCAGTGGCCTGTAATGAATATGGCTGAGTTCCCTCTTCAGGCCACCCATATGCATCTTATTTCATGGCCAAACTTCCTCTGGACCCCAGATGCTTGGATACACTGCTGCTGAACAGTTCAGTCATAAAATGTGACATATTGCAACAATAAAAACTATAAAGAAATACAAAGATAAATGAGATAATCATGTCTTTAATCTGCAGTGCTGTGAGTATGTGTGAATACTGGAGTCATAATCTTAAAGTTGGCTTGCAGAAAAGAAAACTTGTTAATGCTTTTCACATTTACACATTTGCTTTACGTCATTGTGGCGCAAGAAGATTTGAACCAGAAAATGTGCCTATATCCCTGGAAAATCACACTGGCTACAGTCACAGTGTCCAACACATTGGTCTTTTATTATATTTTTTTACAAATTCTGTTTTATTTTTGTCAATGGAAAAAGCTCCAGGCCTTGTGCCTTGATTGAATCATAGAGCCTTGATCTTGTTTCTTGCTTTGGAAGAGACAGAGAGATTTAAAATGTCTCATCTAATACAATCGAGGAATGAAAAAAGTTGATAAATTAGATTTTCCTTCAACTTTTATTCCAGTGTCAAATCTAACTTAGTGTTACACTGATAATGCAGGGAGGTTTGAAGAGGATGAATCAAATGTAACAAGCAGATGGAAATGGTCAGCTCAGGCTAGTCTAGGGTTTCCTTAGCTGTGATTTGCACCTCTTTGCCACAAGGGAGTTGGTCCTAGCAGGTATATTTCAGGAGACATGCTCCTGCCTTGAGTCAAGCAGCTGGCGGGCTATATCTGTTACACACAAACATTGCAAGGGTGCAAGATCTGTGCCCATGGATAATCTTTGCTCTCTACTCTCAATTTATGTTCTTTCACCCTCTCTCACAGTTTTTCTTTTACTCTTTTCTCACACTTTTCCCGCTTTTTCTCACTAATTTTCCCTCTTTTTCTCCCTCCTTCTCTTCCACTCACTCCCCTTTGCCCCATCTCAACCCTGGCTATATTTAGGCAAGCCTCTGTCTTTTGGGAAGGGAAGTTGAGTGTCCTGACTCAGATCTAAGTAAAGATACAGGACAGAGGGGTGTAGAGTGGCATAAATCTCCCCCACTGAAATTTTGTGGACCCCTTTCCTTTCATATGTGTGGCCTCTGAGTGTTGTTGGTTTAAGTTTCTCCTCCTAAATTCCTTTTGAGAAAAAGACATTTCCCCCTGAAATGTATGTGAAAAGACAATTTGGGAGTAACGAAGCAAACCCGGTGCTGTATTACTTGCCCACGATCCTTTGCCACATGTAAATTCCCAAGAATTTTCCACTGCAGCGTTTCCAGGCAACCTTGGGAATAGCTAACAGCTGTTTGGTTGGGAGGCCTGTCCGCTACAGGAAGCACATCTGTATACCGTAATATAAAGCACGGGGAGTGTAGTTTTAAGGCTGTGTTGTAAATCAGGCATGTGTCACTCCTTCCTTATTTCATGGTTTATTTATTTATAAGCCCTTTGTATGTCTCAAAGGACATTAAGAAAGAGCCTACCAAACTAATCAATAGTCAGTAAAGTAAAACAACACTGTAAAACACAGGGAGGTAAAACAGAGCACATACAGAAGAGCAAGTAGTAGAGATACAGGAGTAGAAAATGTTGGAGGAAAGAGGTTGTGTGTGTGACTGAAGGTTGAAAATCAAACCCTGTGGCTCATCTCGCCTGTTGTCACACAGGTTTTTGTGGCTGTCATCTCTTGTCTTTTAAGTTCATGATCACACATTTGTCTGTGGATTGAGGAAATACTGGCACTGTTCTACAGCTCATAAAAACTCACAAATAACTTTTTTATAACCTGCTGAATACACCAAAAATGTAATGTTAAGCAAAACAAGGCATACCTGACAAGAACAATATGAGCATTTTAAATATGTAATTTTACTGAACCACTCAAGCTTTTTATGTCAACAAACTATATCCATCTGAAGAAAGATATGCTGTCCAAAGTGTATTAAAAGCATAGTTTGACATCTTGAGAAATACGCTTATTCACATTTTTGCAGAGAGATGAGAAGATTGATACCACTCTCATGTCTGTACGCTAAATATGAAGGTAGAGCCAGCATCTTGTTAGCTTAGTTTAGCTTAACATAAAGACTGGAAACAGGGGGAAACAGCTAGCCTGACTTTGTTTTAAAGGTTAAAAAAAAGAAGTGCCTACTAGCATCTCAAAATCTCACATTTATAACTCTTTATAAATTGAGGGTAAAAATGACAATTTGTGGTTTTACGTGGGGGTTATGTAGACTAATTCTTGACTTGGTGCAGTGTCTTCCTGGAGTCTTGTAGTCACTGTGACATTGCAGGGCAGTTAGTGGAGACGTTTTTACAGTTACGGTTGAACTTTGAAGAGAGCCATGCTAGCTTTTTCCTCCTGTTTCCAGTCCATCTCCTGGCTCTAGCTTCATGTTTAGTATACAGAAATGAGAGTGGTATTGATCTTTTCATCTAATTCTCTGCAAGAAAACAAATAAGCGTATTTCTCAAGATGTCAAACTATGCTTTTAATACACTTTGTTAATATTTCCTAAGATGTTCTTACTATTCCTTTAATCCTTATATTTTAATACTTATAGATAACTTGAAAAATTGGATTGTTCTGCACATAAAGCTCACTATATAGCAAATAACCAGCAGTAATTGTGGAAGAGTGTCCACTAGCTAATTTTGAAATAAAAGTTTCCTATAGATATCTAGATATGTGGTAAAGGACTTAATGAGCCAACTTATCCTAATCAGACACTAGAGGCGTGAAGTGCTTAAAATATCTCTAGTGTGATGTGCAATATTTTGAGAGAGATGCAGAGAAAAGTGGACCCATGATGGCCTGTGATGGCTTCTCTTGAGCCCTTTAATGGAGTCGTATTGCCGCATAAGAGCTGTTAACGCCAAACTACACAACACTACACTGGACAGTGTGTGTAGCCATCAGGGAGACTAGTACTCAGTACAGCACTAACAGTAGTCTGCTTGTGTAGGCGTCTAGATCGACGTTAATTGGACATTTTGGCCAGGGGTGGCTCTCTAATGTCTCTATTTATATGCATTGTCCGAGAGAGAGTGTGTGTGTGTGTGTGTGTGTGTGTGTGTGTGTGTGTGTGTGTGTGTGTGTAGTGAGGCAGCAGGGTAGGGTTGGAGTATGGGTGGATGGGTAGAGAGTTTGCTCAGAAAGTGTGAAGGTGACAGGGATGTGGAGGTTTAGTCATTTGAGCAGAGTTCAAAATGACATGTAGCAGAGAGAAAGACAGCTGGAGGGATGAAGATGAGCAAGAGGAGGAAAAAACTGTCAAATTGTTAAATAGAATAACATTTTATTCTTTTCTAAAATCATTTGAAAGACTAAGGGATTAAAAAGAAGATATATATTTCAATAATATTACAGTGTGAGTAAATACCTTATCCTGCAAATACAAACCCTAATTCTATGTGGAGTTTTGCCATGTTCCTGCACATGCATCCTGCATTTTTACAAGCTGTTTTATGTTAGTGATTGTAGTCTGAACACATTACTTGACAATGATTTAAACTGCTAGACTACTAAGAACCTGACTTAGTCTTGTCTTCTCTAAAATACTTATCTAAAACTTTAAACTCTAAACTCTAAAACTCTAAACTATTTTTTTAGACCCAACTTGACCCAGATTCATTACAGTAGACCAAAAGCGAGCATGTCTTATACCAAACTTTGTTGCAAAAGTGTGTGTGTGTACACACAAGGAGTATAATATTCATTTACTTGCTGTTGTCGATCTTTTGTCTAGTATTGTGCTGGAATCTCACCAGCAGGTGCGATTGCTCTGCAGCGAGTACAAACACTTGCAGGTGTCACAACAATTCTGTTTCCTCCGATGTAATGTGTCCAGACACCTGCTGGGAGAGGTGATACAATGGGAGCTGTTAGTTCTGTCAGGACTTATATGCCTTTTGACATGGAGGGTGTGGACGAGGCAGGCTAGGCGCTGGGGGGACGGCGAGTCAGTCTCAGCTAGCCGTGGTCCAGAGTGGGAGGTCAAACGTGGGCAAGGGTAGGAAGAGAGTCTGACCCCCGGCCCTCTGTGGCAGTCTCCTGTTGCCAGTGGACAGACTGTAGAGCACAGAGCTCAGATAACCAAACGGCCTGGTCTGACTTTGTTAATAGACATTTCTTGGAATGGAAATGATTGTGAATGAATGAATGAATTGTTTTTTTGGGGTTTTTTTTTTTTGTCAATATAATGTATTTATGGACGAACAAAAACACACCAAGGGGATAACATGTACTAACAGGGTCCCAGATGTTAAACGACAAACATGTAACATAACATGAAACAATACAATTTTAAAAAACAAAATTACATCATTACAAACGAAACCAAAAAATATCCACATCAAAATATCTGAATAAAACAAAAACAAAGTGATTTTTAATGGAAGGCTTTTCCACAGTTTACTGGTAAAAAAAATAAGGGTTTAGTTTACTTAATTTCGCTAGAATAATCTACAAGTGTAGTCTGCTTAGTCTTACATTTAGGGCTGCATTTAATGATTATTTTCCTTATTGATTCATCTTTTTAATAAATCAATTATAGTTTAGTTTATAAAATGTCAAGCCAAGCCCAAGGGGACTTATTCAAATTGCGTGTTTTGTCCAACCAACTATCCAAATCTCAGATATTCAAATTACATTGATGTAAAACAGAGAAAACTAGCAAATCCTCAGATTTGAGAAGCTAGAGCCAGCAAATGTTTGACCTTTTTACTTGATAAGAAATTTAGACGTGGCACGACTGCTTACAATGTCAATGCAAAGACGTGACTGAGCACTAACGGAAGTGTATTTGCTCAAGTCCGTGTGAATTGAAATGTCTCAACTTCAGAAAAAAATTCATTATAATCCCGGGGGTTTTATGAATCTACTTCATAAACGTACAGAGACGAGAGGGAAAGAACATCTCACCATTCAAAGCTAACTAACTAAAATATTTGAGTCACTAAGTATGTTGGTTAACTGAGAAGTTTTATGATTAAATTATTGTCTTTCTAGTCTGGCTTCTTGTCTTTTACAAAGGAAATGTTTGTGATGTTGTTACACTGGGCATAACAAGTCAATACGAAGCTGTTTGTCTTTGGCCATTAGTTCACCTGTTAAATCACTCCCATTGGAATCAGCTTCCTGTAACCCACACCTGCTCTACAGTGCGTGATTGCCCACCATTCACCACCCCATCATTTGGTAATGATCTCATACAATGTCTTGTCAGCTCTTCCACAGCTGTAATACACCCTATCATAAGTGCTTGATAGAGCACAGAAAATACTGTTGTCAAGGCTTCACTTAAACACAGCACTTCACATCTTGGCAGGGGGCCATGGTAAAATACTCTGACTGACTTGCTAAGAGGTAAATGGTAGAAGAGAGGCCGAAACATCAATAATGTCTTGCCATAGAGGATAATGAGGCCGCAAGACATTTACAAAGCCTGCAATTATGGTGTTATTGACCTCAATAAAGGAGAAGATATCATGACTTGTCTCCTTTTGTGCTCCGTCGTGAGAGGAGGGAGAGGGGCAGAGGACAAAGGAAAGGCATTTCTCGAATTATGAGTTAATTTAGAGAGAAAATAGGAAGAATTAGGCAGCAAATACAGCCATTAATTATGTGGAGTTTGTAAGATGAAAATGTAAGCTTTCAGCGATAAAAAGGAAACAACATTATACACAGCAAGAAACAGTCCAGTCAGAGAGGTGGATGGAAAGAGGAATGAAGAAAGATTGAAAGAAGGACCCAAGAAATGAAGGGGAAGAGAAATAAACTAAGCAATAGGTGATACATTTACAATGGAAGGATAAAGGGAGTGTGAGAAAGGAGGGAAAGGCATAAAGAAAAAGACAGGAACAGAGGCAGAAAGTGATTGTTTGTCTTCCTCAAAGCCCTGTCAGGCTTGCTGCTTATTAGATGCCTTGCTTCATAGTCAGAGCTCTTATTAGCTATCCCCCAGTGGCTCAATTACATCCACGCTGCCATCCTCAAACATCCCTATCTTTTTTGTACTTCCCCTCTGCTTCCCGTAATGGTGTCAGCCTTGTCTCTCTCTAAGAGATTAGAAGCCAAAATTACTGCTATCAGAGGAGGATTTAAGGTTTCAAGCTGTCGCCTAGTGCTGCAAACCATGACTCCACGACATGATGAGACAGGGAGGGGAAAAAAAGAAAAGAGTGTTTGCTGTCAGATGCTTCCTCCGTGACGGTTTCGATGGTATTACGGTAAGAGATCAAATGTGGATCCGCAGACTTGGTTCCGAGTATAAAAACATGAGGATGTTTACAAGGCGAGAGGGCGCTGGAGTGGAAACTCAGAGATTGGATTTTGAGCCCTGGATTCTTGCGGCTGCTCGCACACAGGCATGTTGGGCCACGGAGCTGGCGTGGGGCCGGTGAATCAGTTGGAATGATGTAGCGTCCAACATTGTTGGATCAATTTTCTGGACTTTCACTCGACTCGGGGTGTTTACATGGTGTCAGTTTTATCCCTTGGTAAAAACAGAAGGCAACAGAAAATACACAGACTAGTTATAAAGCTATAGAAATAACATGGGCACACTTGAAAACCTCTGCTGCTGAATGACAATGTAAGGTCACTGTGGTGAAATAAATGATGAGCTTCTCCCTAGATGTACCCATTTCTCTTCCCCTGTTGATCAAGGATGTGGCATGCCTGCTGCATGAAATTAGACTATTCGTACCATGAGTTTCAGTTGAGATGAGAAGACTTGAAGCAGCTACTGCTAACCAGCAAGACATGAAAAAGTGTTTTATGACAAACTGTTCCAATACTTTGACAGGCCAAAGCATAGGAATACAGTCTACAGGGTATTTATTTAATGTTCCCTCACTGCTTTCTTTCTAGAAAGAACACAGATATGAAAGTATAGAGAGGAAAGGCTTGAAGGTAAAATCTTGCCAATCTTCTCTCCATGAACTCCATCTGGGAACCATCTTTTAAACTTGGATTACAAACTCTTGTAAACCCCTTGTGACAGCCCGACTGTGAGCTTTTTATCTAAACCTTGAATGGAGGTAAAAGTAGAAGCAAAGTATTAGTCAAGGACAATTTGAGGTCAGCTTATATCTAAAAAATAATTCCAGTTTTTTACAACTTTGCTCTTGTTTTCATAGTTTTGGCTGTCGTTTCTGTTAGTGATAACATTGTACTCACCCAAGTAATTCATGAGTGGGCAATTGGGCAAGAAGCGAGCAGCCAGAGGATCAGACAGGTTTTGAACAAGCCAACAGTTTAGCCAGATGATTGAAACCACTTTATTTAAAGTGAGCGCACCTGAAATGTTAATGTAATGTAAATGCAATCCTTCATAATCCTTCATTGCACAGGGAATGCAGAAAAACTGTGCATGCACAACTGTGGTAAGTACGGTAGGTCAGTTAAACCAGGAAGTAAACTTTGATAGATGTTCACGACAGGCAGTTTGGGTGATGGACAAAAACAATCTCACCATACAGTAGCTGTTCTGAAGCTTTCGATCGTTTAACATCATCTTCCTCAGCTGCACAGTTGTCCATTTTTTGGAAATATAATTCCATGTTGGCTAAAAAGGCTGAGAGTGAAAGTTCAATCTTGTATACACTATACCGTTTGCCTTTGTTTTCTCTTCCAGAATAGTTTGTTTAATGTGTTAAACTATTCTGGAAGAGACTGTCTGTCTGATTGTCTGACTGCTTGTGTCTCTTGCCCCATCTGACTTTTTTTGTCAATGGAATAGGAATGATGGCCAAAACAATGAAAATAAGACCCAAATTGTAATCAACCAGAATTATCCTTTAAATAATTCAATCCAGAATGTGAATTGAAGGTGCTCTTTCTCCAACGATCTTGAATTGTCCTTCAATCTTAATGGTTTCCCGATAAACGGGACCCAAGAGACTTTAATATTTATAGTTTTTGAGTGTTGAAGCATATTCACTTCCTGAGCTGATCATCCTGCAAGTGTATTAGCCCCGCTAAAAGTGTATTAAACAGCTGCGCAACAGCTAAAGTGCCAGAGGCTGTGGTTTTGAAATGTAGAAACAGAGGGAGAGGAGAACACAAACGGCCTCCCCAACAGTCACACACAGCTCAGCCAGAGGGGTTAATGTGGTCAGAAGTAAGACAGCAGTGCTCTCATGCTGAGTCATGCTCTCTATTCTGGGATTGTGTCCACTGCTGTGTTCACCCCTCGGATTGGACGGTCTGCTCCTAGCTGGCAGAGCGAGGCTATTTGTTTTTTTTTCTCTAATGGTGAGTCAGGCTGTTCCTTGGAAATCGGAGTTCAAGTTCAAATCAAGTTTTTCTTTCATTTCACCTCTCTAAGATGTACACTCCGACTTGTTTTATACACATCTTGTTTTATTTTCTGTGTAGTGGGTTTATCAGTAGACGTTGTTAAAGTTAAAGTTGTGGGCCGTTAAACAATGAGCTGAAAGACGCTAAAATGAAAAGCAGAACTGCAGAGTCAGGTGATAATTCTCTGGGTTTTTCATTACGATCAACACCTCTTGAGTTACACATAATTCTTTGACCCACTGCTGATGTAAAAATATTGATTTTGTGCAGCTTTAAAGTTATGGTCTCTGCTAATTTCTCATACTCTAAATTGTTATTTGGTGCGTTGTCATGCTCTGGACAATCACTATATATATATATATATATATATATATATAAACATACATGCACAAATGGGTCACATCCACTTCATTATGTTAAGAGCTTCTGCAAAAGAGATGCACCTGTCCTGGTGACCTTTGACCCTGGGCAACCCGCTACTGCCCTCTGAAAGACCCACTGCTCTGGTTACATACAGACGTTGACACACGCACGTACACACACATGCATGTGTCAGCTGGCCTAAGGGAGGCAGCTTTTCTTCCAGTCATTAGAGGGAGGGAGGCTAAAGGAGAGGGGGTTACTTTTGTCTACCCATGAGCCACACATGGGTCAAGCACAAATTAAGATATGCTCACTAGTCTAGTCGAGGAATGAGCTAATTGAGCAGTAAGAAAGTCTCGCATGCCTTCTGACATGTAGACTGTATTTTGTCTGGTGCATCAGAGATGTGGTGTGGTACTATCTGTGGTAATATTGACACCGCTCACCAACACTTCATCTAATTTCACACCAATTAACCCACTGGCACATTTGTGCTTGTGACTGAGGACATGGAAAGAACTTGATGAAAGTTTAATGTCATCTTTTCAGCGTCGGATCCCTTATATCAGACGATCTGTTCGTCTAAACTCCAACCAAGTGTGTCTCCAACTCTCTGAAGTCAGTGAACCCGTGATGATCTGTACTGCATGCACCTTGAGTCTCATTTCACTATCGCAAACAACATGCAGAGTTAGACAGGTATCAGAGCTTCTCATCTAGACTCTAACAAGTATGAAACCAGTCCAGGCCCAAAAGTGTGTGTGCATGTTTAAGACTGTGGCTCATTTCCAGCTCAGTACAGGAATCTGCTACCTGTCTTTAAAGCCAATTTATGTCACTGGTAACCTTGCCCCTTTCTGCCTACCTTCAGCTACCTCAGAATGACCTACCTCACTTAAAAGTACTTTTATTTCATTTTATTTCATCCTGAGAGAGCCACTGCCGGCTGGAACTATCACAGTGGAGTCTGCAGCACTAGACGTTGGCTCAAACACAAGCCTCACTGCTGCTGCAACATGTGGGCACTCCTTCTGACTTCCTGCAAGAACTATAGCGTTTGAATCACTGTGAGGACTAAGGATGGGATTATCTTATTTTACTGACATTATTACAACCGTAATGTTGCCAACTTCCTGGCTAGTCTAAACAATGTCCAAGAGAGTGGGAGACTGAGAGTTTGGAAGCCCTGCAGTTCTTTTTAATCTTGTGCCAACAAGGTATTATGTAGTAAGTTATTATTAAACATGATAAAAATACCATCTTTTTGTACTTTAGCAGGACGGTAAGTGCAAGAAAGAGTAAGAGAGCTGTAACTTTATTTGCCAATTTTTTCAATGCAGTTACTAAAGAAAAGGATGGCCTCTTTAAGGGGCGACTCCATCAATTTAGTATTGCACTCCCATAAATTTGAGGGACATACAGGGGACAAATAAAAAATTCTTCATCGGAAAATTGAAATTGTAACCTTAGAGCCTGAGATGTCTGGACTTTTAGTCTCAAGCACACGTCAAGCCCCCAAAACACTGGATCCTACATTTCCCATAATGCAGCTCAGTAGCGACTTTTTAGACCTTCCCCACCTGGTAAACTTGGTAAACTGGTAGCTCCCTCCAGAGCCACAGAAGACATACATCTGTTTTCACAGGCTGGGTAGTTCCTGTAGTAGTAGTAGTTGGTGTGTAAAATTGATGTAGTGCCCCTTAAATTCAATCATCACAGTAGCACAACAGTAAATTTCAGAGAACAACTGTGTTGACATGGGAAACACAGTCTCATGCAATGCCTTATTGGCCTAAATCACTTAATCATCAGAGTTGAAATGCAGTAGAATCACTACTGGACTTTTGTACCTTTCATAGTTTTACAGATTATACAGTTGTGACCAAAAACAATCAAGTACAAGTAGACCAGCCTACTACAAACCAAGATATTGAAATAGGCTGGTCTACACTGTGTTCTTATAGACAGTCCTTCATCTCAGCGTGAATAAACAAATAAGCGAGGGAATGAGAGAGTAACCACAACTGGCTAAAAGAACAAAAGAAGTTAAGAAGAAAAAGGGGGCTTCAACAATTGCCTGTCAGAAAAAACAATCTGCCTCATAAGTGTGAGAGAAAAGAGGCTTGTAATGCCAGCAGGTCTCACACTTGGCTGAGTTTCACATGGCTCCTCTCATTTCCAGCCCTGCAGTCTAATCGCTGTAGCCGAGTGGCTCTACATGGCTCACCAGCCATTTTGGAGGCTTCCTTCCTTTCCACATTGCCTGCCCTCTGCAATTTCCCCAAGGAGAGGGAGAGAGAGAATGAGAGGGGGGTGCAGAATAGGAGCTGAACATGGGAGGGGATAATGACGCTATCTCATTTTTCCATGTCCTGCTCCAAGTTTCCATCCTCTCAGAAAACATTTTTGTACTTGTATTTTTTTTGGACTTTTCTTCTTTTCTTTTCTTCATTAAAAGTCTGCTTTTATTCTTAAAGAAACATACAGTAAACTCTTTCATCACTTATGAGGAAGCCATGCATCCTGGTGTTATGCAGGGAATGTATGGCCTATTACTGATAAGGGGAAGATGGTTATTTGTGGAAGTGGCTAATCAGAACACTGCTTAGCCTTTCAGTTTCTACCCAAGTAATTTTATTAAACCGAGATCAGAGAGATTTCAAAATTCAAGCTTTAAGTAAGTAGAATTGGCCATTAGCAGTGAGTTTTATTATATTACAAGCTGACCTCATGTAGACCCTTGATGTAGCATAACTACACACCCACACACACTCACCGTTTTTGCATTAGACACCTGTTGTAATGGCCCACCCTTCTTGCTTAAGGCCAACTGGGCTTATTTGAAAAAGTCACATGCACAACAACCCTAATACACACCTGCTCGCTATGGTTAGTGGACCTTATCTTGACCCTGGAGTTGGCTTCATGTACAATAGTCAGCAGACATAACAACTATGACTCTGAACTCCACTTTGTCATTTGTAATAGATTAATACATGTGCACATGATTGTATGGGGGATAGAAAGAACTATGTCCTGACAGTATGCCCTTCCTATATCTGCCCTCAGCTGTCTCTCAGAAGGCTAAATATACTACTGTAGGTGGCTGCTATGCTACACATTTCCAGCATGAGCTAAGCCTGCTCACATTACACTGTATTTTTTTAAATAAGATAACATAGACAGGGTTCATATGTCAAAGGCCCCTCGGCAGCGTGGAAGGTGAAGAGGTTAATTCACACTGTGGGGGAGAAAGGGTAATTTTCTTTATGGATTATGTCATGTATTTTTTATTGGCTGTGGTAAAGGAGCTGGGGGGGTTGTAGGTGTACTTACAGTATATTGTTTTCAGAGGGTTCAGAACATGTTATGTGTGCAGTTGAGCAGCAGGAGGTTGACAAAAAGATTGTGGTTGCAAGAGGGATTTTACTAACTGGACATTGCTTTTGCTTAAAGATTTCTACATCAGCACTTGATAAAAGTTCTTAAACTAGAGAAACATACATAGCAAAAAATATCAACATTTCAATGATTTCACTCAGTTTAAAGGAATAGTTCAACATTTTGGGAAATATACTTGATGAGTTTGATACCACTCTCACAGTTGTATGGTAATATGAAGCTACTGCCAGCAGCCTGTTAGCTTAGCTCAAATACTGGAAACAGCTTAAACCAAAATGTACAAATGACACGTTTTGGCACATTACCCCCATATAAAACCACAATGTGACGTTTTTACACTTTACACTACGTTTTTGTACGGCTTAAACAAGCGAAAGATAACGTCCATGTTAATTAGTACACAGATTTTGTTAGCATGTGAGAGCCAGGCTAGCTGTTTCCACCGTTTCCAGTCTTTATGATAAGATAAGCCAACCGGCTCCTGGCTGTAGTTTCATTTTCACTGACCAAACATGAGAGTTCCATCAATCCTCTCATCTAACTCCCAGCAAGTGTGTTTTCCAAAATGTCGAACTATTTCTTAAAGAGCAAAATAATGATCAGGAGGCTTGTCTAAAAAAGAAAGTGGATTACAAATCATGTTGTACAGTGTATGTGGGGTGTGTAGCCGTGTCATGTCTCACCTGCCAAGGAAAGAGATTCATTGGTATTTTGACAGTTAGGGGGTATGCTGGATATGGTCTCACATAGACACCACGCACACTCATGCACGCGCACACATAACCTGAACTGAACTGAATGTCAGCGATTCCATATAAGGAACTGGTGTCCTTAAAATCCTCATGGGTGAGTTACAGAGCATAAAGTTGATTTACAGTTTAGACATGCTGCTATTATTTAGATATGTTCATGGACACACACAGACATTCACATAGGGGTCCTAGAATATTACTGATTGTACTGACGCTGAGCTTTTTAAAATGCAACAACAATAAAATATATTTTTACTTAAGTAAAGAAATCTCAGACATGTTTTGATCTTACTAAAGTGTGTTGAAGTCCTATAAAACAAAGTCTAAACTCTAATAAAGGAATGTTTGTCTCTTCTTCTTCTGTCTCTTTCCCTTTCTGTCCTCTTTCTCATCAGAAGAATACATTAACCAGCATCTCACCCCCGAGGATGTGACACTCTCACGCTGACAACTATGAATAGCTCTCGCCTTAATGCACAGCTCATGTGGAGTAGCGCAATGTATTCACTTGCTAAACATTATTATTTCATGCTTCCCCTCCTTGAATCTATACAGCTTTTTTAGCATATTGTGATAGTAAGCAGTAAAGCTCAGCTTAGGTCATGTGATCTCGTGGGCTGTATTCAAACAGAATGAGATTGGAGCAGCTCAGCAGAATTGATTAGACTGTCCAGGCCAATCGGAAGCTTTCCATTAAATGAGGATTGGTTGGCTAATTGATTGTTTTTTGTGTTCTTAGAATAAAGGAATGGGTGGACCAGATGCAAAAAGAGTTGATCACATTAACAGACACAGCCAGTGGTTTGGAGAACCTAATACAGGTAAGCATGACTTTCTGTCACTCACACACTGACTGTAAGTGTTGCTCCAATTGTCCATATACATACATTTTTAGACCAAATTTGAAAATAAAAAGGAAAGTTTCTAACCATTACATTTTAAAGTTGAACTGAAATTTGAATTCTCCTCACTTTTTGTGTAAGGAGATATATATATAATGATACCACAGCTATTGAGCATATTTTGGGTGCATTTTGACATATTTGTGAAAACATAGTCTTGTACAGCTTATGAACATAAGTTGTTACAAGACACTTTTTTCCCCTTTTCCAACTAGCTCAGTTAGCGTTGGTTATGTGCCATTAAGCTGTCTGTTCCTTTGCATTATTCAACATTTGGGAAGACCAATTGTGCTAGCTTCCACTTGGAAGGTGAAAGGTAATTGGCCTAGCTTGCTAATGTTAGCATTGATCCCCACTAGACGTTACTTGTGGACGTTACAGACCCCTAAGCTGGTCAAATTCCCTTATACCTGTTGGAATTTAAGTGGTATATGAAACTATTTTTAGTGCCCCCACATATTGCACCAATCCATTTTCCAGTATCAACATTGTCAGTCAGAAGACTGGCAACTTTTTGTTAATTAAAATTTGAAACAAACAACATGGATTTTGATTTCTTAACTAAATTAATTTTAATTTCAGTTTGACATTAAATAAAACTTTCTGTCACCTGCTTTTCTTACTCTCATTAAGCCTCCTTGCATGACCTCAGCTGTCACAACACATCACCAGTCTATATATAGTAGCTTCTCATTAGACATAACGCTGCATCATTTCATTCTGCGAGCCCAATGTACACGCTCAGATAAGATCAGCATCATGACTATACTGTGATGGCCATAGTCCTTGCACACACACTCACACACCCACATACAAGCCCACATCTGACAAAGGAGAAGCTTTTTAGATCCACATTGATTGACATAATGCATCTGGCACTTTTGCTCCCCAATCCCATCGAGAATAAAATCAGTCGGGTTTAAAGCATCACTGAAATCATTACAAAACATGTTTTTATTTGATGTTTTGGCACGACTTAAACGTATCAATATTTTGTGTAAGTGAATCCTCTTAAACTGTTGTTGCTGTAGAAGATTCTGATGCTTTTGGGGACGCACTTGTTTAAACCAAATGTACTCTACACGACATGCAGAATTTAAAAGGGAGTGTTATGCAGCCTGCAAGTTAATAATACATGTGGAGAAATTATCCAGATTGCCTGTGTAGTTCATCCTGTAAATTACAACTGGAACGCCTTCAAATATTGTTAATGGTAGACACAATTTGTGGACTTTTATGCACACAGTTGTACCTTTTGTCACTGGGAATGGTATTAGTTTTAACTAAGACACTCCAAATCCACAATATAGCATGAATACTTTCAGTTCTAACATACAGAATAAACATAGAAATTCCAAGGAATTTATCCTGGATACTTTGATATAACATAATCCACATCTAAAATTCAGTAATATCACTCTTTAATATTGCTCTTGCACTAAAGCAAAATCCATCGGACGCCTGGAGGATAAGGACAAATACGTGCATGCGGCTCAGTTCTGCGATTTGAATGTCGGACAATGAAATCCCTCTAGGCTGCTAAATAATTGGCTGTTTGGCATTTGTGTCTCTTATTTCTTTTGCTGGAGCATATTCCGCAGCACAGTAAATGGTCTTGTTACATAACCTGACAGTGAAATATAATCATCGGACTTCCTTTTTTAAGTCATTGTGCTTTGGTCAGTGAGGTCCGATGAAGAATAGAAGACGGCCACTGATGCAGAGTAACATTCTCAGCCTCAGAAAATATCTTAAGATGGGGAAAATTTGAGGAAGATCCTTTTAAGAACTGATCACATCTATACAGTACATTTGTATCTGGTGACATGATGACCAAGTGGTTATCCTGTGATCATCCTTAATTGGAAACACCCCAAAACAAATTTTCAGACGTTCATCAGTTTTAATGCTAGTAGAACACGTACATGCTGCTCATAATTTTGCACTACATGTTTATTTTCTGATCTTTATGTGAAAATGTTGGCTATGTAAAGCCAACTACTCATTGAAATTATTATTTTGGGGATGGAGATTTGTAAGCATCAGCCATGTTACCACACCCTCTCCCTTTCCTGTGAAAGCCCATTTGACCATTTCACCTTTCCCCTCCCACCTACCATCATCATGCAACCCCCTCATTCTTTTGAACCGGACTGCGACGAAGACACAGTTAGGGTGCAGAGAGGGCACCAGCAAAAAAATGCAGCTTTCCAGACTTTTAAAATCCTTTCTCATAATACACAAACTGCTGTGCAGTGTATTGGCATCTGATAATCCGTCAAACTCATAAATCTATTTCTCAAATTAAAACTTGACATCAAGGACATATGTGTTTGTTCGTTTAAGTTCTGCTCACCTCTGACCCCTGCTCTTCTCCTCTGATTGTCTCAGATATATCGTAAACACAGCCCTCACTTCAGCGTGGAGTCCAACAATGCAAGGGAGCTGGTGGCGACGGCTGCTGGGAATATAGAGAGATTGCTGGCTAACCGCTCCCAAGCCCTAAAGGTGAGTGTGATGTCCTCACACAAAATTATCTTCAGGCAACCCTGCCTCTTGGGGGGGAGCTCTTAATTTTTAGTTTGAAATAGGAACATAAAATGCAAATTGTAGTCTGTTTGTGAGACCAGGCCCAGCTTCTCTCCAAGCACAGTGTCCAGAGCCCAAGGAAACGCACAGAAACAGTCTGCTTCTCCTCATTTCACGTCAGAACAGACACTGGAACACAGACACGGCTTCAGGCCATGCACTGATCCAATATAAGCAGACATCCCCCAGCTAGATGACTTAATTCAAAGTTACCAGTCTGGGTTGCTACATTGCAAAAAATTATAAAATTTCATTGTGTGTGTATGTGGTGTATCACTTTGCTGTTTTGAAAAAAAAATGTTACAGATGATTCTGTTTAGTTTCAACTTTCAGGAATCTTTCGTCTTTCCTACGACCACTGAGGCCAAGTCTGCCCTCATACCTAATCCATGCCGGCTGCTTTCATGGGTCATCTGAACCGAACAGAAGGAAAATGCTATGAAGGCTGTGCTAGCCAAATGCTCTCATTCAAGTGTTCCTGACAGTATTCTCCACATGTAGCTGAACTCTTCCTTGTTCAATGGCTGACTAGACAATTCAAAGACCTTGGAAGAGCTGTGAGGTTGTGTCAGATTTGGTTCCTTTTTTTGTCTGAACCACACAGAACACCTATAGTTAACCAGTTTATACTGTACAACCTTTTGACAAACCATAGAACATGTTAGCTTCAAAATATCATTTTTTAACCATGCTAGCTGCATAGCTCTAGGGATAAGGATCGGTTGGGTCGCTCCACCACTTTGGTCCAGACTGAAATATCTCAACAACTATTAGATATATTGCCAGGGAATTTTGTACAGACATTCATGGTCCCCAGAGGATGAATTCTAATTACTTTGGTGAGCCCCTGACTTTATCTCTAGTGCCACCAACAGGTTGACTTTTTTAATTAGTAAATGTTAGCATGCTAACTCGAAAAACTAAGATGGTGGACATGATAAACATTACCTGCTAAACATCAGCATGTTAGCATTGTTATTGTGCGCGTGTTAGCGTGCAGCCTAAGCCCTGTTTGCATGTAGTTACATAGGACAACAAGCTAAATTGATCCATACACTACTCCTTAGTTTAAACAGTATTAGGCCAGCTAAATTAGGATCTCTGAGCGCTCCCAGTCTCGATCAATCTGGCTTCGAGAGCCAGAAATATCCATTTAAAGCCAGACAGGCTGTTGCCATAGTTACGTTTTCATTGATTACCCCATCAATCCAGCCAAGCATTTTGTTTTCTTACATTCCAATAATTGCCAGGGGATGAGGGACAATTAGTTTTTGGTGTTGTTGTGTCACACCTTGGGAGAGAAACACAACTGCTCAGTGAATTGATGGCAGCAGAATAGAGACGTTAAATTACAGGCTCTGTTCTTCCATTTTATCAACACCATCTGCTGTGTATTTCACCTGCGCGAGTTAATGACAGTTGTTTAACTCTTCACTGGAAGTGTGAAAACAATGAGGAGGCAGGGATTTATATATATATATAATTTATTTTTTATTTTTTATTTTTTTCAATGCTAATGCAGTCACAAGTAAACATACTTTTTGAGAGGAATGAAGAACATCAACATATGGTGTTTATTTTATTTATTTATTTATTTTAGCTAAACACCATATGCTCATGTTCTTTGTTCCTCTCAAAAAGTATCTTTACTTGTCACTGCATTAGCAGTGAAGAGGAGATGGCCCGTGGTGGCGTGGTAGCTGTACTCTAAATGGTGTTCTGGATAATGAAGTGGAGTTGAGCCAGCTTTATCACCATCAATTTATATAGGGGACCATAAATAGTTGCTGTGTCCACTTAGCTGAATCATGAATTGAAATGGGAGAAGCAAAAGGACAACTGCAGCATCTGTAATGTTCTTGACCTGACCTACACTAATCTAATATTTCTCTGCACTGGTTTCAATCTATGCGGTGAAGAATCCCTCCCTTTGACTTACCACCTTCAGCATCCTCATTCTTTTGTTTCCTATCATCATCTGTTCCTTCTCTTCCTTTCATCCCTCCTTCTTCTCTCTGTCTATCCCTTGTTCCATTTGGAAGGGCTGATTACACACAGCATGAAGTGATCATGTAAGAGAGTGATTGTGTGAGAGGTTATAGCTTTCTGTTGGGGAGAGAGAGAGAGAGAAATTGAATGGCCTGATGTGTATGAGAGAGAAACAATGATGAGTAGAGGGAGAGTAGTAGGAAGTCCATGAGTGCACTAAGCCACACCTCCCATGAGGCAGCATACAAAAGACTAGAAGCCTATTACAGACCTCCCTTCCATTAGGATCTTGGCCTTTTAATACACAATTCAACAGGCAGCACTCTCTTCTTGTTCACATAGCACTGCTATGTGCTGTGGTACATAAAAAGTTTCTTCTTCCAGTAGTAGACCCATTTTCCCTGAACCTGCCCCCTCTAATGTAGATATATAATACATTGATATCTGTATCATGAAATCCAGCAGAACACTGCAGGGATACACATTTGAATAACAGTGAACCCATTTGGCATGGAACCAGCAGAAAGATGACATTATCTCAGCCACCTAAGACAATAGTTGCCAGTAGAGCCTTTTCACGGCAGACATTTTGACTTGCCAAAGCAGGAAAAGCACAGGTGTAAATAGCAACATTAACGACTGCTCCATTCCAGTAAGCAATGTCAGTGAGTGAGCATGGACAATACCAGAGCCCTGGAACTGGCTCACCTAAATAGAATGCAGCCATCATTAATGTTAATGTTAATTCCACCTGTGCTTTTCCTGCTTTGACAAGTCAAAATATCTCCCGTGAAAATGGTCTGTTGTGGTGTAATGTTACATATAAGTAATGACCAATTCGGTACAGATTGGCACATGCTATGAATGACTGCAGTCTGTGCAGCCAATAAACTTGGCGTGTTTATTGATTGATATCTATTAATCTTGATAAACCATCTTTCTCAAAATCCATCAGTCATAATCAACTCATACTTATGACATACTGTGGTTTTTTCACATTATAGCCAAGCAGTGTGAGACCTGTGTAAAGCCTGGTCAGGAGCAGGGTCACGGACCTGTGGTCAGATTATCATGTATTTTACACCTAAAAGCACAAACGACTTTTTTTCCAGTGTTATTGCTTTGGTACAAAGAATTGTCTTGCATTTCCCAGTACACATTTCAACCATTCTATACTGTAGCTAGTGACACCAGTTCCTCCAGTCGATCACACCCCTTGGTCAAAATGCAACCAGTTTGCATTCAAAACTATAGAGGCAGCTTTTGATTTCTTTCTCTTCTCCTTTGGAGCTTCATTTAGATGTCACATCTGTATATCTACAGAAATAAGAATATCACACCACCACAAAACAAAATGTGTAAGGGGTTGAATTTGAAATTTTGGATGAATACTGTAAGACATCATGCCAGAGCATTTGAAAACCTAAAGTCTGTATTTCCACCCCCTGCGGCTGTACAGTTCAGGCTGTGTTGTGCTTGAAATAAGCCGGATAGACACCGCCTCTCTGACTGGTGGCATTTCTCTTTACACTAGGGCAACTTGTCTCCTCTGGCTATGCTTTGCAAGTGTTTATTTGTTTGTGTGTGTGTGTGGGGGCGTATGTGTGTTTGCCAGCAATTGTCAAGGAACACAATCCCATTAGAATGATGGTTGCTGTCATTAACTTAATCAGGGGCCCGCTTGGATTTACTGTCTGTCAATCTGACATCTGCCCATCCTGTCACCTCAATTCAATCGCTGCCTTTGACGGCGGTGCTCCCTTGACATGCAATCTCTCAAATGTTGGCAGCTGCGGCTACTTAGAGGGAGACAGATTTTTCATCGCAGCAAAAAAATGTATGGTGCAGATCATGTTTATTATTATACTCACAGTGCGTCTAACGCTTGGGTTTTGTACAAAACAAGAATCACACCAAGACTGTCTTTCAGTTTTTAAATGCAAGCTTTAGCAATGGCAACTGTAACTGTAAAAAAAGTACACACTAGTGTCACTGCAGCACCCCTGCCACATACATGCTTCAACAAAGTCGTCCCATATTTAGCAGATTTATGCATGAAAATTAATAAAACATAGTTCCAAAACATAGATCAATACATTCCCTTAACACTTGTTTTAAGTGTCATAAGGTCACATATAATGTAAAAGCAATGAAAGTAATCAGAGAGAAGAAAATGCTTACTTCCTAGGAAGAGCCAGGAGCCAAAACAGGAAGTAAAGCTACAGTAGTGTACAAGCAACATGTGGTGGTTTTTGGTTTGACAGACCCCCACAGCCCTGTGAGACGAGCTTGAATACCCCTTCATCAAAAACTGAGTTATGGCAGGGGGGTATAGAGGTGCATCACACCAGTTTGTAATTATATATATGTGTGTGTTTCTTTACCTCCTAAACACAAGAAAGTGGATATATTTTATTACCAAATCATAATTTCATAATTAGCTGAGGAGCTACTATCTACAATCTACCATCTTTCCACATAACCCCAGGCAACTGAAGAACTTCCCCCAGCTGGGAGTCGTCAATCTCAGGCAACGACTTCACACAACTACACTCTTAAAGTCTTAAAGAATAATTCCAGTGTGTTTTAACTTTATGCCAGTTATGTCAGTTCTTGCTCTTGCTGGTGTCTGTATACAGTCAGTATAGCTGGAAATATTAGTGCTCATTTTCCTCCCTCCAGTAAAGTCATTCAGAAACTTCCACAGCCTTGGATCAGTCCATCACAGTTAAAAAGAGACTTTGTTTTCCTTTGTTATTATTACATTTTTGTTCTTTTTTTTACTAAGCCCAAGTGGAGTGTTTTTATATCAGTGTACACATTATGCTCTGCTTGCTGTCAGCTCTGTCTCCAACCTATAAAATATGTCCTAGAAACATGGATATGTATCTGCACTGATGCTGAGTTTGACTCTGCACTAGTAGCCAGTATCTAAATGAACTTTTTTGCTATTTAGTTCTATATGATAAGTATGGGGTAGACAGTAGATTAGATAGATCTGCTCTCTTCCTTCATTTTTCAGTTTCCATGTAACAGCATGAAAAGTTTGCAAATGTATCTCTCTCTCTCTCTCTCTCTCTCGCTCTCTCTCTCTCTCTCTCTCTCTCTCTCTCTCTCTCTCTCTCTCTCTCTCTCTCTCTCTC